>WNWU01000004.1:42997136-43078514 GCA_012654045.1 Ptyas mucosa | reverse complement strand
ATATGCTATATGCTATATGCTATATGCTATATGCTATATGCTATATGCTATATGCTATATGCTAACTTTGTAAACTTTGTAAAGCACTTAGGGCTGTAAAGCACTATGAAGCGGTATAGAAGTCTAAACAATAATAACTACTCAAAATTTCCACTACCGGTTCTCCAGAACTGGTCAGAACCTGCTGAAACCCACCTCTGACTAGCATACTGTAGCCACTCTCCAGGAGTTACTAATAGAGGGCTGCAAAAACTAAATGCCATTTATTTAACAAAGATGTCATGGTTGCATATGCTGGCGAAGAAAAAAATGTTATATCCAGATGCTGCAGCCCATCAGCATTTAATATACAGTTTTAATCCTAGCAGGATGAGGACATCATTTTTTTGGTGCAATTGATTTTTGGAGTTGAGCGGAGAACTTAATTTTCCACTGCGGGTTTTCAAGGGCCCAGCACCTGTGGGATAACCCACAGCCACGGGGAAGAGGCACACTATTATGATTTGCTGCACAGTCAGCCAGATGTTCAGACTGGATTTGGCATTTTTATCCACCTATCAATTCCTTTTCAAGGACCTGAAATGAGAGATGTTGATGTTTGCTGGTGTTAGAGGTATCGTTGCAGGATGTAAGCTGTTCTGAGTAAAGCTGCCTTTTGCAATTGTTATTATTTTATTCTTCCCCTTTATTTCATATGGGTTTGCTGACTCTTATTATTTATTTATTTAGAGCATTTGTATACCACTTGTCACGTTATGCATCTGCTGATAGAAAAACAGCATTAAATATATAATTATATAGTTTAAAATGAAACAAATCAATCAATTCCAAAACTTTTTTTAAAGTTTGTGAGTTCATCAATACCAACATAAAAATATGTAATTATATGTGCAATAGGAAGGATGGGGGGGGGGGTTTAATTAATAAATCATCAAGACAAGTTTATTGGGAAGGAAAAAAAGAGTAGGTAGGAAGCTGAAGGCAAAGGCAGGAAAGGGGGTGAAACCTCATCCAGTCTCTTACATAGTTAATTTCTCCAAACACATGTTTTCTTTTCAGACTTTCTCCAAGTTTCACACTGTGAATCAAACATAGTAAAATCAAAACTGAGCAACACCCACCACCCTTCAAAATGACCCACGGTTGGGCAACTTTGGAAGAATTGAACGCAGAGGTGGGTTTCAGCAGATTCTGACCAGTTCTGGAAAACTAATAGCGGAAATTTTGAGTAGTTCGGAGAACTGGTAGTAAAAATTCTGACTAGCCCTGCCCCCATCTATTCTCTGCCTCCCGAGTCCCAGATGATTGGGAGGAAATAGGGATTTTGCAGTAACCTTCCCATGGAGTGAGGTGGGAATGGAGATTTTACAGTATCCTTCCCCTGTCACGCCCACCAAGCCACACCCACCAAGCCACACCACGCCCACCAAGCCACACCCACAGAACCGGTAGTAAAAAAAAATTTAAACGCACCACTAATTGAAGGGCATATTCTAAAGAGATATTTGACTAGGTGAAAAAAGTAGATAGGATCAAGCTAAATTAAATTTTGGATTAAAATGAACATCAATACATTAAATGTATTGAATTTCCCTCTATTTACTAAGGCATAGAAATTTACTGGGAACTTTTTAAGGGGCTTTAAAAGCTTCGGGATGAGGGTTTACAGCTTCTGCGCTACTCGAGATCATATATGAAATAATCGGTCATTAGCCATTGCCATCCTTCACTGACTGTAAATAACAAATAGCAATTTTGAAAACTGATTGTAGCGCTCAAAAACAAATAGGTATTCTTTCTTTCAAAGCCTGGATGGGATTCAAATCAAACTGCAATGTTGTCTCAGGGAAGTAACGGGGAAATTTCATACCGGAGATATCCCCGAAGTATCCTTCCTGCTTTTACTGCCGGTGATACAGCTGCTAAAGTCAGGGATATCTTTTTCTTCCTTTCTTTGATTTTTGCAGATGAAAGTTAAGTGAGGCCGTTTCTGATAAAAACGACAAACCAATTTGGAAGTGAATGCATGTAATGGCAAGAGAAACTTATGCACATGGGTGACATTAGCTTGTTTACTTTCCCGAAAGATCTGTCTTCTTCTGACACTAATCATAAGAATCATTAAAAGAAACTGGGTCACCTCACAGTGGTAATTTTTGCAGAATCCTACAACCGTTCAGTCGGTTTCATCCGTTCTGCGGCTGAACATTTGCAGTTTCACTTGCTCCTCATAATTGTCATAGACTGAATGTGAAAAGTTTGTATCCTTAATGGGATCAAAGGTTTTATCAGTGATCCTTCATAAAAGTAAACAGTTGAAATATTCTTCTATTTGCATTGATTGCACGCCTGACAGGCCTTCTGCTGGTAAATTTTAAACAGTTAGTCTCCACAACCCCGGGGAGAACTATTAAATTCGTAACAATCAAGGCAGTGCTAAGTTGGAAGGGAAGGGGGGAGTTCCTGCAAGAAATTGCCCAGTTATTCTCGAAATACCTTCGTATGAATCGTCTGGTCTCCTTTTGCCATAAATTCACATCTTTGTCAGAAAAGTGTGAATGCAGAAGATTTAATACTTTGGGTTTTCATCCATGGTGAATGAGTACTGTCCTTTCTTTGATTGTTCAGTGGTACACCTGAGTTTTCCATAGAAATGTCACAGGTTTGTTGGATGAGAAAATTAAGAAGAGTCTGGTGGCACCTTTTTCAATTAACAAATTTTATTTTAAAAGAAACTGTCATGAGTTGCAACTCAGTTCATCAGCAAAATTCACAAAAATGTATGCCTTTTATTACATTTCTAAGTTAGGAAAAGTGCTCCCAGATTCCTTCTGTTTTTTGTTTTATTTTGTTTTGCCATCATAGACTTACATGTTTCTCCTCCTACAATATTTGTTAGAGGGGAGGGGGGGTGGAGAGAGAGGATCTGCTTCATGATTATCATATCTATAATAAGTTATACATTCATAAGCAAAAAGTTGGCCTCGTTCCTTAGCCTGACTCAATTTAGAAGTTTGAACAACCAGCAAAAAGGAGGAAAATGCATAATTTAAAAAGTTTGTATCAGTCTGCAGCCTTAAAATGCAATCATATTTTTTGGGTGTGAACTATATTAAGGATTTCCATCATTCCTAACCATTCTGAGCAATAAATCCAGAATTGTTGCAGGATTATTCTTTTTTTTTGAGGGCTCTGTGATATTTTTAGCTCAATTGTAGCATCTTTGTAGAACATTTCCTTAGAATGTAGATGGTCCCATAGTTGGGTTTTTTTTTAATGATATTCTTAAGTAAGGCTGGGAAAATTCTACCTGAAACTTTAGGAAGCTACCATGTATCAGAATCCTGGGTTAGAGGGTTAGTTTAAATCCCAAAGCTCCTAGAAATTAAGAAAGGATCCTAGTCTCTTTTTCCAGAGGTGGCTCAGTGGCCAAGACACTGAGCTTGTCGATCAGAAAGGTCGGCAGTTCAGCAGTTTGAATCCCTTGTCTCCTGTGTGAGCCAGGGGGTTGGTCTAGATGACTTCCAAAGTCCCTTCCAACTCTGTTACTATTACTTATGTTTAGCAACAATATCATTTATAAGAGTAGTTTCATTCCTCTAGTGGCTATTCTTGATCATACAGTTAATATTCAGATGGCTGAATCCAAATGAGTAGAAAATACCGACTTGATTAGAGTTATGAGATCTATGCTAGCGTTCCCCCAACCTTTCGGGCACCAGGGACTGATTCCATGGAGAGAGGTTTTTCTGCAGACCAGAGGAGGTATGGTTTTTTGTGCTGCCTGCATCCCATGGAAGGGGCTTCCTTTATTTGCGCAGTCCAGTCTCTGGCATGACGCGGACTGGTGCCAGTCCACGGCCTGGGAATTGGGAACCCTGCCTGATCTATGCTACAGAAAAAAAATCTGGAGGTCCATCGAATGGTTGCCTTTTTGTTATCCAGTGCATGTCTGAATGTCTGCAACCCAAATCTGGTGGGAGAGGAGATGTTATTTTGGTAATGGTTTAAGAAGAAGCAGAGTAAACTGTTCTTATTCAGCATGCCAGAAATAAATACATAGTGAATATATCTACTTCAAGTTCAAATGGCAGGAGACAGATATTGTCAAATGTTCTGTCTCACAAATATCTAAGGCATGGTGTCAGTCAAATGTATTTGTCCATCAGGCTCTGAAGAAAATATTCTGAAGAGCCTTAAACAAGATTTGGGGAGTGTGGAATGTTATTTGCTCCTGTAAAATGAGACCATGTTTTGCATATTCAACCTGACAATAAATTTCTGGCATAAAACCAGCTGTTTGTTATTGTTTGATCTAATGTATTATAACAAGGATTATTCTATGCAGTCACCTTTAGAATGATTGTCAGTTATTTGATTGCTGTTTGCTACTAGATATTTTTCAGCAGGCAATCACAGCCTACATCCATCTCCACGTGCTTCTTGTCACTCACTTCCTCTGCTTGGTATGAAATCAAAGGTTTTACATTGCATGCTAATTGGGGGGGGAGAGAGTTCTTGTTTTTGTCCTTATAAAACTATACTATTGCTAAGCTTCCTTTTATATCACAAGAAAGACAAGACCTGCTCAGGCAGCATTTCATCTTTTCTGCATCCACAGCCATCAAGAAAAGGTATTTTTGTCTTCTTTTTAAAAAGCTTCTTCTGGGATTTGATAGAATCGCACCAGTACAGTAAGTTGTTATTGATCAATTGATTATGTATCAGCAGATTGTTGTTGACTCTTGGCAGCCACATAGATTTTTCTCTGAGATGATCTGTCCCTGACCTAGTCTTCAGTTCTTCCAATGGTGCAGTCTTTGCCACTGTAATTGAGTCCATTCACCTTGCTGATGGTCATTCTCTTTCCTTTTACCTTTCCCAACATTTGAGCCTTCTCCAGACAGATTAATGCTCCTGCACTAATCCATTGATAGAACCAACTTATAAGATTCACAACCTTTTGAAAGAAGACAGAAACAATATGTATAATATTAAGAATCAGGTGAGTCATTACTATCATAATCATCATAATCATAATCATCAGTTTATTTGTCAAGCATATATAAGATAACAGGTAAAAGTATAAACATAATTTGAATACATGAAAAGAGTAAGGAAAAAGGAATATTAGGACAGGGTAGGCACACTGGTGTGCTTATGCACGCCCCTTACAGACCTCTTAGGAATGGAGTGAGGTCAACAGTAGACAGTTTAAGATTAAAGTTTTGGGGGTTTGGGGATGAAACCACAGAGTCAGGTAGTGCATTCCAGGCATTGACCACTCTGTTACGGAAGTAATATTTTCTGCAATCACGTTTGGAACGGTTTACCTTTAGTTTGTATCTATTATTTGCTCATGTATTGTTGTGGTTGAAGCTGAAGTAGTCATTACTTCGGTATATAAATCTAATAAAATGAAAATGAAAAATGAAATGAATTTGTCAGGAAGGACATTGTGGCAGATAATTTTATGTACTATGCTTAGGTCAGACTGAAGTCGGCGTTGTCTAAGCCCAAAATTTGGAGTCTTTTGTGGCTATTGCTCAAAAAAAGATGCAGAAATCAGGCAGTACTCGGGAAGACCTCACTTACTGACTGTATCATTTAGCGACCATTTAAAGTTATAGTAGTCTGAAAAAAAACTAACAAACAATATCTGCTTTTATCTCTCAGTCACACATTATCCTATGCCTGTGCAGTTTTTCCCTTTTTTTACCTCCTCACAGATTGCAGAGATTGGAGAGGAAGGGATTATAAGAGAGTAAACAGGCATAGAATGGAGAATACACAGCAAATGAATGTGATGGTGCCAGCAGCTGGGAGACACAAGCATGCTATGCAAGCAGCCCATTGTATTTCCCAATGTGTGTCTGCTTACTTTCTTGTAATCCCTTCTTCTCGAGTCTTTCCACTCTGAATGATGGGGGGAGGGGAAATAGGCTAGACACAAGAGAGATTGTGTACAGGGATTGCTTGTTTCCCCACTCCTCCCCTTCCCATCCCAAAAGGAGAGATTGCTTAATCCAACAAGGTGTGGGGAAGAAGTATACTGGCTGGGGAATTCAAAGAGTTGATCCACCTTTCTTAAAGCTGCCAAGATTGAGAAACACTGAATTATAGCCCTGAGATTAATTCCCAGGAGATTTTATTCCTGTGTTGCCCTATCCTGTACACACCTACTGTATCTACATACAAATAGATTCATTTGACTTTAAGAGTTTAATATCAAATAACTAGGTGGATCTAGGACAACTGACCAAGGGCAGCTTGGAATGGTCAGCTCACCACTGCCAGTTTACCATCGCCACATCACCTCTGCCAACTCACTGCCACCAAGTTGCCGCAGAACATATGGCCAAATCGCCATGGGTACAACTAATTGCAGGCAGCCAGAGGGAGAGCAAGGTGGGTGGGCAAGTGAGCGGGTGGGCAGAGTATAGAGTAGTGGTAGCAGCCAAGGTTTTCCCATTTTCGCACCCCCTGCTTCCACCACTGCCACTGTAGGAAGTTAGTACTCACCCCTTTCCTAGAAGAATGAAATATTTTAGGAAATATTAAAAAGGCAGAATATTATGTTTCCCTGGTTGAGAAATGGAGAAACATGTTTTAAGACAAAGCAACTCCCACCTTCCTGCCTCCCCCCGCTTTGTTAATGGGCCAGAGGCAGAAACTCAATCATTGACAATAGGACCCATCTGCAACACAATAGCAACAGAAATTCACCACATGGCACCTGGGAAGATTACATCAGCCAGCTAGGCTAGCTAAGACCCCCACCCCCTGGTAGTCTGACAACCAATCAGGATACTCTTTTGGGGCCCCAGGAAGTTCAAAGCCAGAGAAAGCATAAAACCTAGGGACTTGCTCTGCCTCGGCCCTTTTTCTGTTCAGGAACTCAAGCCATGTGATCCTGTCCACCATTAAACCATCTTTCCAAGCAGTCTCCATGTTTCCAGTGTCTCTTTCCCCACTTGGAACTGAACCCAGAAGGATATTTCTTCCTACAGCACCATGCCAAGTTCCAGGGCAGAGGCCAGAGATGTGGCAGCAGGGATTTGTGAAAATGGAACAACCCTGGCCACCACAATTCCCCCCCATGCATTCCCCCTCCCACTGCCACCATCATTCCCAGCGTCTTTGGCCCGGAGCTTGGTGTGGCAGCAACGGGGGGGAGGCAACAGCGGCAGAGCATGTGTGAAAATGGCAACTGGAGGGAGAGTTGGGTGGGTGGGTGGGCAAGCGAGCGGATGGGTGGGCAGAGTGTAGAGTGGTGGAGGTGGCTGGGAGCTTCCCATTTTCATACCCCCACCATCACCACACCCACTGTTGCCACTGTTCCCAGCCTCTTCGACCTGGTCATCGGTGTGGCAGCAGTGGGGGAAGTGATAGTGGGGGTATGAAAATGAGCAGCTCCCAGCCACTTTCACTACTCTGCACTCTGCCCATCCACCTGCTTACTTGCCCACCCACCCGTCTCTCCCTCCAGAGGCCCATGGCGAGTTGGCCGTGTGGAATTGTCCTGCAGCAATTTGATGGTGGTGAGTTGGCAGAGGTGACTTTGCAGTGGCAAGTTGGTGGAGGTGAGCTGAACACACTGAGGGACCACCACAAGTTGTCCCATTCTGTAACTAGGCATTAGAGGGCTTTATTGAATTAGAGACTTCAATAAGTCTATGTTCTGCTCCAGCTACAGACCCCAAAGAACGCAGCACACAAGGCTTACTCTCGAGGAGACCTCCTCCTGAGGAGCCACTCCTGCCTTTTGGCAGCTCTGTGCACCCGTGCATCGAGAAGAGGCTCCTCCTCTTCTTCCTCTTCACTTATGGGAGTTTCTGGAGGTTCTGAAAACCCTGGCTGAATCCCCGTCTCTGGCCCCACATCTCCAGCCTCCTCATTGTCCGACTCGAGTGCCAGCTGCACAGGCTGCTAGCGCAGCACCACACTAGCCTCCTCGCTGTCGGAATCAGCTACTATCTGCACAGGCCACAGATGGGCCACAACAGTCTATATTGAACAATAAGAAGCACAACAATTCTGATAAGCTAAAATTTGAAAACTCAAATTTGGCTAAACTTTGGTGGGCAACATCTACTGTTTTGCTTGTTCCACTTTGTTCACTACTAGGCAAATATTTATTCATGGCAGATTGCTTAAAAGATACTGCTCTGAGTGTATCTGTTTTTAAAAATCAGCACCACATAACATTTGAGCCGCTCATGTTGCCAGGAAATTTAAAACTAAATACCTAGGAATTAAATATAAATCTAGGTTTCAGTCAAAACTCAGTCCTGCTTTACAAGGTTCAGTTTACAGAATGTAATTTCCAATGCCATATAGTGTTTCTGTGCCAAAGATAACAATGTAAATTATTTATAGAGCATACAATGCTTGTATATTCATTTTTAGATATCCCTGATGAAAGATTATTTGAATCTGAAACATGTTGAAATATGTTTTCTTGATTTTTCCTCCCTTTAAGAGATTCTTTTTTTTTATAAATCCTATTTCTGTTGCTCTGCATTCTCAACAGACCTGCTTAAAAACAAAATATATACTAGAAATGTATACAGCTATATTTAACTCTGTGTGTGTTGTATTTCAAAGTGACAGAAATCCAATTAAGTAGCAATATATTGTAAGGAATATTTCTTGGCATACTAGTCTTTTTAATATGTTATGAGCTTCCTTGATAGTAACTGTGGATCAATTTTTAATATTTGCCTCCTAGCAACCATTCAGATAATATTTTGAGTGCAGCTACAAGTACTACAAAGAGATAATCATGACAGGTAAAAGTTGGAGAACTTTCATCCATAAGACAGCAATAGGCAGCGGGCCTAACGTCTGACTCAGACAATTATGAGGGGTAAGTAATGTCAATCGAGATTTTTAAAAAGATGGAACATATCAAGAAATCCGAAAATATAGTCTATTGTTTTGTTTTCTCTCTCATTGGAGTGGCTACAGGAATGGTCACTCATGGTGTGGAACGTGTCCTATTAATGAGAACAGGTGAGTTTCCCTCATTCAACCACATTAAGCTAAGGGGAAGGACAGCTCCTAATGCCGTCAGTCAACACATATGGTGGCAATTGCAATTGAAAATCCTGTGTGACAGAAGGTGGATTAAGCAATTAAGACAGTTAAGTATTTCCCCAGTGAAAATCATTGCCCAAAGATGCAGGGTAACAGACAGAAGCAGAAGTATTATAAACCCATTTTCATAACACTTGAGTGTGGGACCATTGGAGCAGTGGTGAAATCCAATTTTTTTTACTACCAGTTCTGTGGGTGTGGCTTGGTGGGCGTGGTGTGGCTTGGTGGGCGTGGCTTGGTGGGTGTGGCCAGGGAAGGATATTGCAAAATCTCCATTCCCACTCCACTCTGGGGCCAGCTAGACGTGGTATTTGCCGGTTCTCCAAACTACTCAAAATTTCTGCTACCGGTTCTCCAGAACCTGTCAGAACCTGCTGGATTTCACCCCCGCATTGGAGACATAGGGCGTCTTCGTCAATCTTGTGCTTGCTGATTAGTTAGCCTGTCCTTCTTTGGGCCTGCAAAGATTAGCATTCTATTATTCAGACCTTCTTGGGGTGGAGGGGAAAAGGGAACATATCAAACTATATAAATAAAATCATTTACTGGTTTATTTTGACATTTTTAGCAGTAAAAGAATAACTACAACCAGTTATACAACACAGTTTTGCTCTTCCTGTGTAGCAGATGAGCAGATCTTGCCCTATTTGTTGTCTTTATGTATTCAAGGCAGCTAGAGCAAAAAATATGCAATAGCCAGATAAGATTATTTATGAAGTGTGGTGAAACTCAATAATTTTTATACGGACTCCTAGACTGGATAAAAGGGATGTGGTGGCTCAGTGGCTAAGACGCTGAGCTTGTTGATCGAAAGGTCGGCAGTTCAGCAGTTCAAATCCCTAGTGCTGTGTAACAGGGTGAGCTCCTGTTACTTGTCCCAGCTTCTGCCAACCTAGCAGTTTGAAAGCATGTAAAAAATGCAAGTAGAAAAATAGGGACCACCTTTGGTGGGAAGGTAACAGCGTTTTGTGCACCTTTGGTGTTTAGTCATGCTGGCCACATGACCACGGAGACATCTTTGGACAGCGCTGGCTCTTCGGCTTTGAAATGGAGATGAGCACCACCCCCTAGGGTTGGGAACCTTTACCTTTAGACTGGATAAAATCACATTAAGATGGATGAAATGCTAATGCGCACTAAGTAACCCAGTCTAATATGTCGACAGGTTGATTTTTTTTTTAAATGCTGTTCTTTAGTCAGTATAGGTCTCTCAACTCTTTCCTTATGTCTGCAAAATTTGCTTCTGGTTTCCCTTTGGAAGGCTTCATAAAACTTTGAGAGATGCACTTTAGAAACAAACACTTCTTTATAACTCCTTGATTCCAAACTCTCCAGATATAGTAAGAATATAAACCTACAATTTATATATGTCTTGCTGTGCAAAATAGTACTTCATAGGTATAAAAATTCACTTTTAAAATTGGGTCTCTTGTAGACTTTTTTTTTTTTTTTGCTAATGGTAGGTAGAAATATGTTTTTATTTTTGAATGTTCACATCCGAGATATCTGAAGACTATTTTTCCATGAGAATCAAAACCAAAAGACAAGGAAAAAAGTTTTTTTAAAAAACAGTCCTGTTTCTATTCAGAAACACTTAAATTTTGATTCTTCACACCAAATCCTCTTTCATTTTGTCATCTCCCCAGAATCAAGAACAAACAATAGATGCTCTTAGATAAAGACTTTTCAATTTAGTGTTTCACAGATAGGGACAGCTCAATGAGATTAAGAAAAAAAAATGTAAAGTCTATTTAAGGAAACTTAAGGAATTTTTGATCTTCAGGCACACTTACAAACCATATATGTTTAATTTGTACCTTCCCCATAATCTAGTGAATTATAATCCTTCAATTGCATTCAATTGAAGGTTAATATTTAAAGGACTAAGAATTAAGTTTAAGAATCCATAAAAATGACTCTTTTATTAAGCAGTCACTTAGGGGATACTGCAGACACTTAGGAACAGTAATACCTCTAATTTTGCCTTAGAGTTTCTATTACAATAACACTATTAAATCTGCTTCACGCAAAATAGAAAATTGAACAGTTTGTCAGCTCATTAAGATCAGGGCTTCTCAAATCTTTTTCTTGAGAGCAACACCAAAGTTGAGTTCAGAGGTCATTTAATGAAAATTAACTGAAGGCACTGGACACATAAAAAGACAACACAAAAATAAGAACCTGGGAGGCCAGTACTCCATTTGGGTGGATGGCTATATTAGGCAGGAAGTAGATCAAGGGAAAAGAAGAAGATAATGGTTCTCAAGGAAACCTGGCATTTTTGAAAAAAAGGCTAGTCCTAGGAAATATATTTGAATATTCCTCAAAATGTATTTATTGTACATGTGCTTAATTACTGGCTGCCTTTTTTCTTGCCATCATCCTGAACTCTCAGGATCATGGCAAGAATAACCAACATAATAAAACAAAAGCCACTGTTTTATAAGGTCTCTATGGTTTAGACAAATGTCCATCACACCTAACATCCAGCTGTCAACATTAGTAACACAGATGTCTTCAGAACTCCTAAGTGAATCTTGAAGTCCATTATTCTTTGCCCCGATGTCTCTTTTAATTTGTCTCCAATTTAGAAAGATATTTTCCTAAACCTGAAGGTTTAATTTAGCTACTAATTCTAACAGCAGTAGATGGGACTATGTTCTGCTCATTTTCCTAATCTTTATGGCTGGTTTCCACTAGCACAGTTTGTCTTACTGAATTCTTCTGACAAAGAAGTCCATGATTTTATTATTCATTAACTGAAGGCATTTTATGTTGTCCTTTGGGACTCTACTTCCCAATCTCAACTTTACTGAGGGCCAGCCTCAAGGTTAGTATCATTTCTGGTATAATGCATTGCAAGTTTTTAGGCCGATGTTAATTCTAAATGCACTAACTCTTAAGTAAGCTCAATTCTGTTCAAGGAAGCATATTCCCCATTAAGTATGTTAGAAACTTCTGGTGAGACTGCCTTCTTGATTATGAAAAGTGTTTTTAGTGAAGTAAGCATCAGCACTCACCTTTAGAATCTGGGAAATAAAAATGAGTGAACTATAATTATAGTCTTCCAGATAAGGGCATATAGAATGTCATCTGTAGATTAGCAGTGAGAAACTTTGCTAAGTAAAAAAACTACACTCTTTCCTAAATAGCAGCATATGCCAGGAACACACGAATATACTGTATATTACAGTTGTATTGTTATTGAAGAGAATATAAGCCTCCAATGTAGCATTTTCAAGATCGATATGGATGCAACATTTATTTTTCTAATAGCTGTTTTCCACCATTTCTATTAAAGCATCCATCTGCTACCCATAACCTTTTTACTATGGGAAAACCTGAGTTGCTTATTAAGCAAATTCCAGGAAAGAGATTTTAAAAGTAAACGCTACAGATCTGTCCTAACATGGGCATATACAGCAATGATCCAAAGGGGAGCAAACAACAAGGTGTGTGTAACATCATTGTACAAACACAATGGGTTTCCTACATAAAACATTTTGTACTTACATCAGGATGCAAGTACATCACAGCAGTGTTAGCATGATGGTGTTGTTGCACATATGTCCTCGTTTTAACGTTACTGTAGTTTGCAGCGGGTGCGTCTGTTTTTTTAATCTTAACAATGGTTAAATATACAAGTTCATAAAATAGGTCATTTCCCATGCTTTTGGGGAAACCACTTGGAGACAGAAATGTAAAATAATAACGAAGCATCATTTCAAGATTCTCTAAGGTTTCCATTATTCTGGGTAATGGCTTCCTATCCAGATTTTACACTTAAGTAGTTGTAACTACAAGTGCAAAACAGTGTTGAGTGGCAGACCCTGGAGACTTGTTCATTACCTGTCATTAAATCTTTTAAAGCTGGCATAATTGATCCAGCCAATAAGTCATCACTGATTTATAGAGGTCTGTCCCAAAGAATTGCTTGTTAAAAATTCATAACATCAGGATGTGTCTTTACAATCCATTAGCTGTTTACGTATCTACAGTCCTAAAATTGATTGACCTCAGGCTAAAAGTCTCATGGACTTCTTTTATTCTCCCTCTTTTTTTAAACAAGTCCTCAGAATTCAGAAAAGCAATACTTCGGCCTTACTCCCCGGCTAGCTATACTTCGGCTCCCTCCAACACCATCAAAACTGAAACTTTCCTCCCAATGATGAATAAATAAAGCATATTCCATAAACAGATTTTCACTATTATTTAAGCTCGCGAACTGTGTCCTGTTAGTTTCCTTTCCCCACCATAAGATTGAAGTGTGTAAATGTTCTAAAAGGCTTTGAATGTTTTATGATGATTTCAGGGAATGATGGAGTAATCGCTGCAGAGAGAAGCTATTAGTTTTAATATTTATATTGAGTGAGTGCTCTGAAACATTAATGTGACAGGATGTAAGATCAGAGCAGCGGGACATATTTACTTCCCAATTGTTGCCATGTGGCAAAAGTATTTATTTTCCCAAGCTCTTTGGGGCTACTTTTAAAGAAAAAGACAAGTATTTGAATTTAGAGTTGATATGGCTTTTACCATGAGGAGATATTGTCTGATGGACCCTCTTCCTATGGAAGAATGAATCTGCATGGGAACAGCTAAATGCTTTGCTGTCCCAAAATTGCAGCCAGCCTGGTAGGATCTCAGAGCAACTGTACTTAACTTGCTGCCTTTCAGATAGGACACGTGTACTTACCAACTGAGAATTCTGGGAATAACTCACTTGGCCAGCCTGGTATCAAAAGGAATAACTAGATACCATCAGCACATTAGGGATACTGAGCCCCAATTGCAGATGACCTCACTTAGCAGATATTAAACAGGAGGAGAGAGAATATCAAATCCTGGAGCACCTCACATAGGCACCATTAAAACATCAGATCCTTTGGACATATTTCCACATGTAGAGGCTCAATTATCATTTCCATTAATGTTTCCATTAGCTGCCATGTTTTTAAAATTACATTCGATTTCTTAACCTATTCAATGGCCCTTTTCAGCTAATTTCATTCGGGATAGAGAAAAAACATTCAAGGATGGCACAATTATCATAATGAAGTAGTCGAAAATACAAAACCTTGATCCACCCAGGATCATCACTTCAATTTTCAAATTTAAAAGCGCGCACCTGCTCCCCTCACCAGCAGAGAGGAGAGAGGCCTCTGAATGGCTGCAGCAGAGGCATTGGCTCCCTTTTGGACTCAAGGCCCTGCCTTTGAATGATGTGGCAATGGTGCTCTGCAAAATATAGCTAAGCCCAGGACAAAAATGTAGCTTAAATTAAACATAGAGAATGTGATAGCTTCCCATGTATTTTATAATGTTCCCTTCTATTGTATTAATAGAAGGCAGTCTTTGAAAGGAATATGGGAGCTGCACATTTTCGGCTACATGATGACTCAGAAAGTAGTCATCTTGGGGTAGAGGTAATAATCTTCCTTTCTGTACCACCTCCTTGTATCTGACGGCTAAGGGCTCTGTATCTTCAGCCACACGTTTCCTTTGCACATTTTTTCCATGCTTCATGTAAACAAGCAAAAAAAAAACCCCACTATGTCATGAGCATCTTTTTCTTGAAAGAAGCAGGAATCGTGCTGCATATCTGAGCCATCGAAGGTCCCTGAAGTTGCTTGGGTGCTGAGCATATTTAAACAATTTAACACAGATATATTTCAAGCGGTCTTCTGAAAGCCAAGTGTGTTGGCAAGGAATAAGAACCTAAGCAAGAAGAAACAGTGATGCAGTTTCAGAGGGCAGGATAGTGTGGAACGTAAAGCAGACGTACTTGCCTTTTGTGGATATATCACAAGTAAGTAAGGTTCCATTCTAGATTCCAGTAAGAGACTATTTCATAATATACTGTACAACAGCTGGATGCTCACGGTAAGCCAACCAATCCATTGGACCAGGCCAAAAGAAGCAATGAAGAGTAAGAAATCTGAGAAACGTAAGAAAGATTAACAGATTAACAGAGTTGGAAGGGACTTTATAGGTCATCTAGTCCAACCCCCCGCTCAAGCAGGAGACCCTACACCATTTCTGACAAATGGCAGTCCAATCTTTTCTTGAAAGTCTCAAGTGATGAAGCTCCCACCACTTCCGAAGGCAAGCTGTTCCATCGGTTGATTGTTCTCACTGTCAGAAAGTTCCTCCTCATTTCTAGATTGAATCTCTCCTTGGTCAGTTTCCATCCATTATTCCTTGTCTGGAAGAGAGAAACTTGAATTTGACATACTGACTGAATAAACTAATAAATTCCTTGGGGCAGGCTATAATTATAATTATTGAAGAGGCAGAAAGAAATATTCTTGCAGTTCTATTTCTGTTCTTCAGAAATTCTCCTCTATTTTTACGTGATGCACTGTAGCTTGGAGAAAGACAGGGTACCCTTAGCTCATGTTATTTTTATCTTACAAATACTGCATTAAACTTGTTGAAGCCCAGGTTCCTGGCATGATATTTGGTGAGAAATCAGGGTTGTGAAACATGTTTAGAAAAATAAAGCTCCCTAATTAAAGCTGGCATTTCTAACCCACCTACTGAGTTACAAGAACCTTGAAAGAAAGATGACGCCATTTGGGCTGGTAGTTATGGATCAAAGTCAAGCTGGAATGAAGCCAGATAAGCTCTGCTATAATGGTGTCATAAATGTGGATTGCTTGAATTGAAAAATGCTGGATTTGGTAGAAATGATGGTATTTAGGGACAGGAGGGATTTCTCCTCTACTGTGGTCATATTTTTGTTGTTATTTTTAAGTCAGAAACAGCTGGAAATCAAATTTGTATATGTGATCGGGCTGTTGTGTTTTCTGCTTGTTTAACAAGAAGTCTGAAAAGTTGATTATTTACACAAAGAGATGCCTAAAGTGGTTGTTAGTAATATTGTCTAACGGCAGTATGATATATTTTAATATTGCATTTATTTATAAATGTTATAATTTGATTTTTGTCTTATCTGGCTATTTAATGGTCAAGAAACTTTAAAACTCCTTTTCTGCAGTTTATGAGCCAGGAGAGAAGTTATGTATGTTGCTGTGAAATGCACGCGCTGCAATTTTTAACTCCTATTCTGTCCGTAGAAGAAGTGGGGAAGGTGATAGATGGAGTGGGAAATACTTCCTTTGGTGCCATTTACTGGGTCTTTTGCTATCAATCCTTCAGTTCTAGAGATTTGTCACTCCAGGGAGTCAGGAGCCGTTCTCTTTTGTTTCCCCGCTTTCTTCTCCTGCCACTCACAATAAGCAGGGGTGGGGGAAGGGTGTTCACACAGATGGGGTCAAAAAAGTCAAGATGACAATCACACCCATGAACTTGACATTCATCATGAGACTTGTAAAAAAGAGGTGGGGCTTTAATTTCACAGTGCTGGCTCTTGTCTTGACCTTTTTCACCCAATCCTTGCAGTCACTACTGCGGATGGAGAGGAGGGCAAGGAGAGAAGGCCCAGAAGAAGTCTACTGTGTCAGTTTTCCAGTCCCACAAAATGTAGTGGGATAAAAGAATAGCCTTGAGGGACAGGAGAAAGATTCACAACCCTCAGATAAACAACATCTGAGTTTGGAGAAGAACTGTAACCTGAGAAAATGCTTCAGACAAGCCCCTCCCTAGTTCTCACAGAGGAAAAAGGAGGAAGCAAGGAAACACATTCCGATTTATAAGATTCTAGTTGGCCTAGTTGGCCTCCTGTACCACAGACGGGGGGGGGGCATTTTTGCCTTCCGCAGGCTCCGGAGGCTTTCCTCAAGCCTCTGGGAAGGCAAAAACAACCTCTCCAGGCTCTAGAGGCCCTCTGGAGGCCGGAAACGGGCCCGTTTCCGGCCTTCCCAAACTTCTGGTAGGCCCGTTTTTCACCTTCCCCAAGCCTCCGTGCATGCCCTGCACTTACCTGCATGCAAAATGGGCCGCATGGGGACACCTGGGAGGGGAGGGGTGGGCAAGGCCAGCCAGGAGTGGGATTTGGGGGTTCTCCAAACTGCACAGAATCTTAACTAGAGGTTCTCCCGAACCGCTGCGAACCCCCAGCAGCCCACCCCTAATTCTATTACTAGAACATTAGAATAAGTGTAATATTGGCCTGCATGATTTTGTTTTCTGTTCTGGTCTACCTTTAAAGTGTATGGCTGACTGAGGAATTCTGGGAGGTGAAGTCCACAAGTCTTAAAGTTGCCAAGTTTGGAGACCCCTGGTGTAGCACAAAATGATCTGTGGGGTTGAACTAGAACCAAGGGAGCTTTCTTCCCATTTCTCTCCATCTGCTCTTCCAGCCAATGGGGCAAGAAAAGAAGAGGGAGGAGAGGGTAACAACAATTCATTCAGGATTCATCCATCCAGCCATCCACCCAAAAAGACCTACTGCCCCACACACTGTATTGCAAGTGAGAGATTGTGGAAACCTCTGTTTCCCTGCACTTCTCTTTCCGTAGAGAAAGGGAAGTGAAGTGGAAGTAACTCTTTAGTCACCATCCCTCATGGTAACACTGCTGACCATTCAGCACTGCTTTTGTCACAGGTTGGGATCATTTTCTGAGACAAGTTCGGCAGTTTGGACACACTTCAAAAAATACTTTAGGGTAATTTGTAGGGGAGTAACTTTATCAGAGGGATGGATAAAGAAGATGGGAGTGGAAATGGAAGTTGGTGCCTAGTTCTTAACATACACACACACACACACACACACACACACACACACACACACTATAGTAACACATGGAACTAGGTCTGATACCAAAAAGAGCCCATTCCCTTATCTTCCGGCTTCTTTTGAAATGGGTGGTAAGAAAAGGAGAAGAGATGTTTGAAGAGAGAATGGAACATTTGGTGTCAGTTCTCCAATTCTATGGATGGCTTTACGGGATCAGAGAATTAACAACAGAAGACTCACTCCCCCCATTCCTTCCCTTCAATAAAGTTACCCACCTCTCCATCAATGGAAGTGCTGTGGCCAAATATTGCACAGGTGAAAAGTTTTGCGGGTAAGCAGGGGTGGGTTCCATTTACCTTTGCTACCGGTTCGCAATGGGAGAGCGTGTTTGCGCGCAGTGCTTCTGTGCAGATCGTCTGTGATGACATCCGGGCAGGTGGGCGGAGTCTCCCATCGCCGTTACTACCAGTTCGCAAGATCCTGACCGAACCAGTAGCAACCCACCACTGCTGGTAAGTGAAATGGGATCGTATTGCAATCCTTTCAGGCTCCTGGCTTTCAATTTCTGCTACTATTTCCAGATCAAGCAAAACTCTACTCAAGATTCAGCTCTCTGATTCCTCTCACCCCACCCACCCCCCAATATTTATTTAATAAGATAGAAGGAAACATGAAAAGGAAATCCGGTTGAGGGTCCAAGAACAAAAGAGGCAATCCTAGACCCAGTGAGAGATAGTAGGGGGCTAGATTCAAAATATATGAGAACTTTAAATTAAAAGGATAGTAATTCAAAGAGTTTCTGTGCAAGCCTTCCTTGTGGATCAGAAAGGAAAACAAACCAGAGTTTTTCTGATAAAATATGAAGCCATTCATCAGAGAATTATATATAGTATGCAGTCAATTGGAGAAACAGAAGAAGGAAAAATCCTAACTATGAATTATTAAACTCACCATTTTTAATCAGAATCAGGACAGATTTTTTAAAAATAGTTTTATTTAAATATTTTAAAGACTGATCTAATATTGATCTAAGCAAAGCACTGAGTTATTTAGTTCTTTATGCATTTTAATACCACTTTGAGCTTTCCTCTTTTTCCTCTATGTGTTTTGGAGTTGCCCTCTTTTTAGTTTCAGTGAGGTTCAAAATCAGGCAGGCTTACATTGCAACCAATGAAAATGATTGCCTGTTATGAAAATGGACCTTTTTGTAAAAAAAAAAAAAAAGCAAGCTGCCACTTACCTGAACAAGCCATGCTAGTAAACATTTAGAACAATGTTTTTTAAACCTGGCAACTTTAAAATATGTGGGTATCAACTCCCAGAATTCCTTAGCTGCCGTGAAGAGTTGAAGTCCACATTTCTTCAAGTTGCCAAGTTTGGGTGGGGAGGAAGTGATTTAGACCAGTGATGGCTAACCTTTTTGCCATCGCGTGCCAAAAGCGGGGGGGGGAGCAGGGGGATTGTGCACACGTGTGCCCACACCCATAATTCTATGCCGCCCCCCGCACATGGACATGTGACACCCCTTGTGCTCCCCCCGCTTTTGGCACGCAATCGCCCGGTGGGCCTGTTTTTCACCCTCCCCAGGCTCCAGAGGCTTTCTAGGAGCCTGGGGAGGTTAGAAATGGCCATCCCCACCCAACCCTAGAGGCCCTCCGGAAGCCAGAAATGGCCCATTTGCTGACTCCCAGTGGGACCGGAAGGCCTGTTTATTGCTCTCCTCAGGCTCCAGAGCCTTTCTAGGAGCCTGGGGAGAGCGAAAAATGGGCTTTCCCCACCCCAGGCCCTCCAGAAGCTGAAAACAGTCTGTTTTCCTACTTCCGGTAGGCCCAGAAGGCTCGAAAATCAGCTGGCCAGAGCACACATGCGCGCCAGAGCTGAGCTCGTGTGCCCACCGATATGGCTCCAGGTGCCACCTGTGGCACGCGTGCCATAGGTTCGCCATCATGGATTTAGACCATCAGAATAATAGGAAGTCTTCAACCATAAAATATATACAGAAACCCCAAATTATGCATAAAAGGGCTCAAATAATCGGGAGGATAAAACCTACTAGAAATCCCTTTGGGTAGTAAGCCTTTATAACAGCCAATCAGTTCAATATGTAAGAAATTATCTGAAATTGGATCTTTTGACAAAACATTCCCCACCACTGCCACAAGTAACAAGATCTGTTTCTAGTAGAAGGTCCACCACATTAGTATAAATAGTAACCAAGATGATATTCCAATCTCTTAAAGGTAAAGGTAAAGGTAAAGGTTCCACTCGTACAGATGTGCTAGTCGTTCCCAATTCTAGGGGGCGGTGCTCATCTCCATTTCAAAGCCGAAGAGCCAGCGCTGTCCGAAGATGTCTCCGTGGTCATGTGGCCAGCATGACTAAACGCCAAAGGAGCATGGAACACTGTTACCTTCCCACCAAAGGTGGTCCCTATTTTTTCTACTTGGTTTCGAACTGCTAGGTTGGCAGAAGCTGGGACAAGTAACAGGAGCTAACCCCGTTACACGGTACTAGGGATTCGAACCACTGAACTGCCGACCTTTCGATCGACAAGCTCAGCATCTTAGCCACTGATCCACCATGTCCCTTAGTCCCTCCAATCTCTTACAAGCTCCTTAATAACAGCAGCAGAGATACCCAAGACCAGCCAATTTCCACACAACCCAGTGCTAGGATCTGTGCTGCAACGAACAACAACAACCTCAAAGTCTATCAAAAGCTGGCACCGTGGCTGCATGGCCCTGCTATGGTCATGAGGGTGCAAGATCTGACCTTGGCTGAGATGACTCTGGGATGGGAACTGAAAGTCTGAGATTTTCATAGGTTTGCAGCTAGGTGAAGATTTCCCTCCCCTCTTCTTCTTCTTTATTCAGCCAGCCAGAGTGAAAAACGAACAGGTGAGCTCAGAATGAGCTCTAAACTTGTAGACTTTTCTGAATATGAAGAAGAAATCAAAATAGGTCACTAAACTCTTCAAAATAACAAAGGTCTCCTGCACCGCCACTACAGAAAGTAATCTGCCCGTGTTTATAACCAGGTGGTACCATACAATAAAACAAAATTCACATATTCTATCAACCTACAGCTTGATGATGATATTGTTGACATTAGAGGTGAATTTCAGCAGGTTCTGACCAGTTCTGGAGCACCGGTAGCAGAAATTTTGAGTAGTTCGGAGAACCGGTAAATACCACCTCTGACTGGCCCCGCCCCCATCTATTCTCTGCCTCCCGAATCCCAGCTCATTGGGAGGGAATGGAGATTTTATAGTATCCTTCTCCTGCCACGCCAACCAAGCCATGCCCACCACCCACACCATGCCCACCAAGTCACACCCACAAAAGTAGTAAAAAAAATTGAATCCCACCACTGGTTGACATGCCTATACAGATAGTCCTCAATTTGCAGCAGTTTGTTTAGTGACCATCCAAAGTTACAACAGCACTAAAAAAGTAATTTCTGACCGGTTTTCACACTTATGACCGTTGTAGCCTCCCGGTGGTCATGTGATCAAAACTCAGACACTTGGCAATTGACTCAGATTTATGACCGTTTTAGCATCCCGGCTCACGTGTTCCCCTTTTGCGACCTTCTGACAAGCAAAGTCAATGGGGAAGCCACATTCACTTAACAACAGTTTGACTAATTTAACAACTGCAGTGGTTCACTTAACAATTGTGGCAAGAAAGGTCGCATAATGGAGCAAACTCACTTAACAAATGTTTCACTTAGCAACAGAAATTTGGGGCTCCATTGTGGTCGTAAGTTGAGGACTACCTATATTTGCCTAGATCAGTGATGGCATGGTGGGCCCGTAGGCCTGGTTTTTGCCTTCCCCAGGCTCCAGAGGCTTTCATGGAGCTGGGGAGGACGAAAACGGCCTTCCCCACCCTCCCAGAGGCCCTCCAGAGGCCGGAAACGACTTCTGGTGGGCCCAGAAGGCCCAAAAATCAGCTGGCTGGCTTGTGCATACGCGCCATAGCTGAGCTACGGCCACACTCACATGCCCACCGATATGGCTCAGCATGCCACCTGTGCACACGTGCCATAGTTTCGCCATCATGGGCCTAGATGAATATCCTGGCTAAGGCACTGATAGATATAAAATGTATATAATATTGCCTTTCTCTATTTAGCAGCACAGATGAAATAATAGCTGATGGGAGAGGAAGAAGGGCATTAGGCCTTAACGTTGTGAGAATAGGTTTCACCATCCCAAAGTGGTTCATGTACCAACGCTGTTAATATCACCATTAACACAATAATTCTCTTGAGTTCCCCAAACAGAACACACGCTTTGTAACATGTTCCTTTCTCTGTTGCTACCACCATGAAACAAAACAAGGCCATTTCCCAGCAAGGCCATCACTGGCAGCCATGAACTCAGAAGTGCCTGTTTTAATTATACACTTTTTCATGGGTTTTTTTTTTTCCAACAGCACTTCACACTTAGTACATAGTGAAAACTGTCCCTCATTGTTTGAGAGGTGAGGTTGTTATACTAAGGGAAACAAGTGTAGCCGAATTTAGCAAAGCTCAAATTCATCGGGGCTGCTACTCCTCTCTGGTTGTCACCTGAAGTCACAACTTTGGCCTATTGTACAGCTATGGCAAGTTAGAGGTTCAGCCTCCAGCTGCATTATGGGTCATACCAATGACCATGGCTGAAGCTTTAAATGCCAATTCCTCTGTGCACATAATCCTCTGGAGGGCTACGATGGATGGAGCAAAGCAATTATAGATTCTCACCGCCCAGAATCAGAATGGGCAAATTCCCTTAAATTTTTACCAACACTGACGGTTTTCTTTCTTCTTCTTTTTTTCCCCCAGCCTAACCTTTTTCAAAACTCCATTGTGAAACCCTGTGAAATGAGCCAACTTTGACTAGAAAAAGATATAAACTGCATTACAATTGCATTGGTATTCTCCTTCAGAGATCAGGGGGAAATATGACAAGTCTGACTCCTATTACATTATAGAGCCTGTTCCATTTAACAGCGCTAGAGCGGAGCTGTGAAGGCATATCCTAAGATATTTTCACTTCACGCATTTGACATTGGCATTAGTTCCTGCATTTAAGATACAGGAGGCTGTTTATTGCCATGTCCTCCTCGTTGTGAATGTTAACCGCAGAAGGGAAATATTTGATGCTGCAAATAACTTAGCTGCCTACTTTTCCATTCCTTTTTAGTATGCAATTATTTGTTTGGTTTCACTGAGCAAATGAAATTTCAAGGGCATTTCAAGGAAAATAAACAAAGTACAACCCCAGGAAGGAGGGGGGGGGAAGCGGGGAGAGATTGGTCTTTGTATTCAGGAAGAGCACTCCAGGCATGCATATGTATGAATCAACAAAATCAGGTTAGAAATTGGAAATTGCACTCCGCACTAGAGCATTTCTCTTGCTCTGGAGATGTATGCTACAGATTTGAAGGACTAATAAAAAAGCAGCAGCATGACTGGAACAGATGGTTTTTATGGACTCAGCTTGTTAATAGTCTTTTTAGCTTCTCCTAAGGACTTAAGGCAGATACCTGCCTTGTCCCGAATATTTGAAATCCTGTTAACATTGTCCAAAATGCGCATTAACAAGCTGCGGTGGAAAAGCTGGCATTTTACACACCCCCTCGGAATAAGCTTCACTTTGGCAAGGTTGCCTTATTCCCCCAAAGCAGACAAGCTTTTGAAATTGAACGCTGAGGGGAGGGAAAAGGAGTCCTTCTTAAGCCATTTGACCTTATGAACTACATCAGGGATGGGCAGCATGTGGGCCCTGGGATGGCAAAAAGGGGCCCTGAGCATGTTTTTTGAGTCTCCTGAAATCCCACAAATGCAACGCTCCCAGTGGTGGGTTTCAAATTTTTTTACTATCGGTTCTGTGAGCGTGGCTTGGTGGAATGGCATGGCTTGTGGGTGTGGTTTGGTGGGCATGACAGGGGAAGGATACTGTAAAATCTCTATTCCCATCCCAATCCAGGGGAAGGATACTGTGAAATCTTCATTCCTTCCCTAATCCAGGGGAAGGTTACTGCAAAATCCCCATTTCCTCCCAATCAGCTGGGAGGCAGAGAATAGATGGGGGCGGGGCCAGTCAGAATTCTTACTACCGGTTCTCCGAACTACTCAAAATTTCCACTACCGGTTCTCCAGAACTGGTCAGAAACCCACCTCTGAACACCCCCTCCCCCCCCAATGACACACTGCTAAAAATGGTTCCATTCACAATACATTTCCTACAGCTCTTCCTCCTCCACCCTCTCCAAGAAATAAAAGAAGTGGGAGGAGTCCATCTCTGCTCATTTGGATGATGTCCTAAAAAAATCACATCTGCACAGAAAATACAAGTCAACTACCTGTGGTAATTTACAGAAAGAATAACTGGTAAGATCAGACTTTTGTGAGGGGAGAAATAATTCAAGGGATTTCCTTGTCCATTAAACAGATGGATTATTTTTTTTAAGGGAATTAAACAAACTCATACTGTATTGCAAAGATCTATCAATAGTTATTAGCCAAATTGTCTATGTAAAATAATCAAAATTATACTCTGTGGTTTGAATGATTACAATGCCAAAGTAGGACTGGGGAAACGAGTTCAAATCTTAGCTCAGCTAGGCTATTCATTAGGTTGACAGCAATTCAACCTCACTGGGATTTTGAGCAAATAAAATGGGGAGGAATATATATTTTACACTAGGTGTCATTGATTTAGCCACAGAGTGGAATGCATCTAAAAATTGCATTCAATTTCACATTTATTCCCAATTTCAGTTTGGGAATAAATGGGTCGCTTCCACATTCCTCCTAGGTTAGTACTGGAATTTGGGAAAAGCGAAATTTAAGCTCCAGAATTCCCTTGTTTTATTAAATACTGTGCAGACTGAAGGTAATGTTTCATTTTTCAAGTCGAAAGTGTCAAGTCTGCATATTCTTTTCACCTTCTGACAGTAGAGTTTCTCCATTCACCTAGTGTGATCTCATTGTTTTGCATGCCCTCAGCCCATTTTCAGTCCTGAACTCAATCTCAGCAATTCCTTACAACAGCCTTCCTTTGTAACAGGTTAATAATGCAATAATGCCTGCTGATAAAGATAGACATGCATGTTACAGGAATTATTTGTATATTTGAATCCAAATAGATTTTTAAACCACCAACCACAGTTAGGGACATTTTTCATATCACATTACTTCACCTTAAAATGGATGACCCCAACCCAGGCCATAAACGAAATAGAAATTACTGGCTGGCTGGCTGAAATAGAAATGAAAATACAGAATACAGAAACATGCAGGAATAGTCTTTAGTAATGCCGAGAACTGCCCAGGTAAGTTTTATCGCTATAAGTTTTTCATAAAGACATTTAGAGATGGCTCTACCCAGGAAGCCTAGTGACCGGGATGGGTTCCACTTACCTTTACTACTGGTTCGCAGTGGGCGCGCGCACACACTTCTGCGCATGCATAGATCACCCATGATGATGTTGTGGTGGGTGGGCAGAGCCTCCCGCCAATTTTACTACTGGTTCTATAGAACCGGACTGAACCAGGAGCAACCCACCGCTGCTAGGACTCTTCCTAGATAGGAAGGCATCTTGAGTAGCAAGGTTTACCTGACAGTTCTTAATTTCTGCTATTGGGTATTTCTAATCATTGCCACTCCTCATCTCTTAATGGAGAAAACCAGTGCAATAAAAAAACCAGAAGGGTGCAGAAGGATTTCAACCTGCAGGAAACAAAATGTGAAAAGTAGCTTCAGGATGTGTTCAGGTAGTCCTCAACTTACAGCAGTTCATTTAGTCACAGAAAGGAGGGGACAATCTATTATCCAAAGCACAAGAAGGCCAGACAAGGAACAATGGATGGAAGCTGATCAAGGAGAGATTCAACCTAGAAATAAGGAGAAATTTTCTGACAGTGAGTACAATAACTAATGGAACAGTTTGCCTTCAGAAGTTGTGGGTGCTTCATCACTGGGGGCTTCCAAGAAGAGACTGGACTGCCATGTGTCAGAAATGGTGTAGGGTCTCCTGCTTGGGCAGGGGGTTGGACTAGATGACCTATAAGGTCCCTTCCAACTCTGTTATTCTGTATTCTAGTGACCATTCGAAGTTACAACTGAAAAAAGTGACTTATGACCATTTTTCACACTTATGACTGTTGCAACATGGTCACGTCATTTATATTCAGATGCTTGACAACTGATTCATATTTATGACGGGTGCAGCATCCCAGGTCACGTGTTCCCCTTTTGCAACCTTCTGACAAGAAAGTCAATGGGAAAACTAGATTCGTTTAACAACCATGTTATTAATTTAACAATTGCAGTGATTCACTTAACAAAAGTCATAAAATGAGTCAAAACTCACAACAAATTTCTACTAAGCAACATAAATGTTGGGCTCAATTGTGGTCACAAGTCGAGAACTACCTGTGTTATATTAATGGTACCAACTAGTTGATTCATTCTAAACACTGACAAGGAAAAAATGTAAACTTCAATCAAAGCATGAAGTTTGAATTAGAGATGATAAACTTGCAATAGAACATAAATCAGGAATTTCTGAACTCTTTGCTAAGCCATTCTCTTGGCAACTTCGTGGCATAACAAGCACACCTAACAGGTTCTATTTTTGTAATCATGATTTTGTGTTACTTTCTTTTTGCGTATTTTATTTGTGCTGAAAGATAGTTACATGGGCAACACAAGTAATTAGGCAATCTTACTTAATGTTCTTCTAAAAACACTGTTTGGAACACTTGTCAAAATCCAAATTATTTCTTTTTAATAATATCTAGATCCAGGCCAAATAAATGACCCGGTCAGTATTTCATTGATAATTGTGCCCTTTCTTGTCTTATTAAAACTGACCTTTACTGTACAATTGCACTCAGGCTGACATGAGTATATGATTAAATTAGACTATCAACAATACCAAACACACTCCCTAATTTATCTTTTAAAACTGACATAAACTGTCTGGATCCCTTGAAGCCGATTAACAAAGTTTTCCTTTATTATTTCCCTTTTGAATATTAAGCACTAGTGAAATACCAGTGAGAATGAACTGCTTTGTCCAGTTGGAATTCCACTCGTGTCCAGATTTATTAATCTTACCTAATTCACATCACCTAACTACATTTGAACTATGACCCCTGACTACTTTAGGGGATTTTGTACAAAGATCTCCTAGGATCAGTTCAAAGTCATGATCTGTCATGTGTTCAGGAGCTCCTGCATTATTCCCAGCTAACTTCCCCATAAAAGCATCAGCTGTTGTATCTGTACCGTAAGGCTGAATGATGATATCACAGTTCTTTTAAAGCATATTTGGGGTGGGGGGGGAGAGTGGAATATTATTATGGGAAAGACAGAATCTATTAGAATGAGAATTACTCTCTTACACTGGTGACCACAAATCCCAACCATTCTTTTCTGTTTGATATGCAGGTGCCATGTAGAATATGAGAATAACCTTTGCCAATGCTTTAAAATACCCAGTCAGTTTCTCTTTTCTGAATTATGTTCTGTTTCCTCAAACACACAAGAAAGAGCTCACCATATCTGTTATTTTTTTAATAAAAGCACCGTGTGTATTAAGATATATTTTGGGTTAGATTTATATCCCACCTTTCCTGAGACTTTCTGTCCAATTTTTATTTATTCATGGATAAAATACATCCATTGCTCTGTTTTTGCTAATGGAAACTATCCCTTTCTCCCGCTAGCTCCTGCTTTTGTTCTTTCTGAGATGTTGCCTTGCTTTATAAGATGCTGTTTCTTCCTTCTCCTCCTTACTCTTTTAAGATATTCTCTACAGTTCATTTTATGCTTGGCATAATTTTATAGTCTTTGTGTTATCCCCTCTCTCCTTCTCCAAATGCAAGGAAACATTAAAATATGAATCTTCTGGTTGTTTTTAGACCTGATACAATTTATTTCACAATCTTAGGTATTTACCACTTCGTTTTCACTTGTATCTATAGGTCAAGTTTATAGATCTAGTGTTATATATGCATAAGTTGGGACAGTTTATTCTGCCTTTTTGTCATCTGATCGTGTCATTACTGGCATCCTGATTGCTACTAAGTATTTGCCTGCAGGTTCATCATTCCTCAAAATTTAAGTATGAAGCTCATAGATAAAGCCATTATAGTGCCTCAAGGGAATAACAGATTTTAATAAATATACTCCAGTTTTTCCACTTGGGTTGCAAGCAAGACAGAATCTCCCTCTCACAATACATGTCTTCTAATGAGACTGAATTATCATAGCTCATTTAATTATATTTGTTAATTGCATAGATTTAAGAACAATTTTCTCAGAAACAAGAGAGAAAATCCATGTATAGTTGTTACTAGAACCTTACTATTGCCTTCTCTTTACAAAATAGCAGCAGAATGTTTATTGTCCTCTACATTATTTTTATTGTCACAAGGGAGCCTTTTAAAATGACAGATCATAGACCACAGTAAGGAGGAGAAACTGAAGAAAAACAAAGTTAGATAAATATATCCTCATAGATGGGAACAAGCAATTTATCAGAATCAAGTGCTATTTCACAAACTAATTATAGTTTTCTACTTTCTCTTCTTTGCTCTTGCCTAAAATAGATGCCACTTTCCTGTATGTGGTGACAACAGATGAGCATGTTTTCAAGATAACGTTATTCACAAGGGTATTTGTCTTTTCGTCTTACAGATGAATGGACGGATGGATAAATAGACAGAAAAATATATAGGCGTCCCTAATGTATATATAAGTTTTTCCTTATGTGCTGGGAAAAAAAATAACTTGTTTTCTTCGCAGGCGACTTCAGCTGTAGGGTTTTATTCATATATCCCTGCTGCAGAGTCACACTTTACATTGCTAATATAAATGCAGAATGTCGTTCACGGTGCATCACTATTGTCATTAAAAGAGTTGAGCCATGTTAATATGGCATACAGGTTTTGAAAGGCAAAGGAAGAATCATTTCTAAATCAGCCTGTGACTAATTCTTGCCTTATATCAGGGCCATATTTAGTCCTTCCATTTCTAGTCCTTCCATTCCATTTCTAAAACTATTATTTATCCAGATAGACTTCTCTCAGGCTGAGGAAGGAGGCTTGGCAAACACAAATTTTGCAGAAGAACAAAAACCTCAGAACTGTCTAATCAAGATGTTCAATTGAAAGTGGAACTACAAGCAGCACTACGACATTTTGTTATATCCCAGTTGTGAAATCAAAACTCTAAGGAGTGGAAGGCTAGGGGGTATACTAATGAAAAAGGCCATTTTGTTAACATTTCTCATCTCAAAAAAAAAAAAAAATCAGAGATATTTGGGAGAAGCCTTTTTTTTTTCTTTTTTCCTTTTCTGCAGTGTGTGAAGGGAAAGCAATGTTGCCAACCTAGGGAATTTGTTTTTTTTTTTAATGTGGTAAACAATAAGAAACAGCAGAAATGAAAGAGAAGGGTTATTAAATTTAAATTTAAAACAAAAAATGAAGGATTTTGTGCAGCCATCAGACCATATGATACAAAACCTAAGCAGAAGCCTCAACAAGCCAATTCTATTTCAGTAAATCAATTCACGGTGGAATCCTAGAAGACGACCTAGTATTCTCCCCACCACCCAGTGGCATCAGAAAATAATAGAAGAAGTGAATGTAATGGGTTTTGAGTGAACTAGGCGAGGAAGCAGATTATCAATCCACAACCTTCCAGGGCATCTTCTAGCCAGGGGTGAAATCCAGCAGGTTCTGACAGGATCTGGAGAACCGGTAGCAGAAATTTTGAGTAGTTCGGAGAACCGGCAAATGCCACCTCTGGCTGGTCCCAGAGTGGGGAGGGAATGGGGATTTTGTAGTATCCTTTCCCTGGAGTGGAATGGGAATGGAGATTTTGTAGTATCCTTCCCCTGGAGTGGGGTGGAAATGGAGACTTTGCAGTATCCTTCCCCTGCCACGCCCACCAAGCCACGCACACCACACACACCAAGCCATGCACACAGAACCAGTAGTAAAAAAAATTGAATTTCACCACTGCTTCTAGCATCCCAAATCCCAAATGTTATGTGGACAAAGGAAGAATCCTTTTTTTTATTTTAGTTTTTTTTTTTAAAATCGACTAGGTCGCATGAGTTTTTTCCTTCTGGCTCAACTAATTTCTCTCCTTTGGAATTAATGGGAAGGAATGAAAAATTCAGAAAATTTTGCTCTGAAGAAAGTAAAATTGCTCCCACACATGCTTATTATTTTAGCCTGTCCAGTTCAGCAGAATTTTGTTCATTTTAAACCTTCCCCCCTTCCTCTCTCTAGAATTAGCTAAAAAGAAACAGTGTTTCCTGAATCCAATTTATCTTCACGTTTCTTTGCATTTTTATTCTTTTTTGTTGTTGTTGTTTTAGAACTGCTACTAAACTCACTGAGCATTATTTTAATTTGTCTCATTAAAACCAGGCTATATTTTATTGCAGGACAATGGAAATAATTTTGAACATTCTATAGTCTACTAAAATATAGTCTATTTTAGTTTACTTACGATGCATCTAAGGTATCAGATAACCATTACAGAATAACTGAAAACCTAGTATACAAAATAATAATAAAACAATAACTAGTTACTCGGGGGCTCAGTCTAGGCTTCATGATTGCCATAATGACTAACCCAGATTGACAATACCATATCCACCAGGGTCTCCTGGTGGTCTCCTGCTTGGGTCTCCAGCTTGGATGAGGGGTTGGACTAGATGACCTACAAGGTCCCTTCCAACTCTGTTAATCTGTTAAACCATTGCCTGCTCTTCGACTGTCATTCTGAAACTCATTTTCACCACCAGGAGGATGAAGTCTTATTAGTGTGAATATGGAATTCAAGTACTATTTGCAGGTTTTAAATGTACGTAGCACTTTCCATTATGTGGCAGCATGGCACCAATTATAACCGACCTATTATAAAATCTAGCATAGATGGGCTGAAGCTAGGAATTTGGGCTGAAAAATCTCCTTTGTCTTATTAAAGGGGTCAATTATAAATGCCAGCTGTTGTGGTCTCCCCCACTATCTTCCTTGCATTCATTACATATTTTTCTTTCATCTGAACACACTAAGAATAGCATACACAATTTATTCCTTTTGTGTCATTCTACCCTCACAATTTCCCTGTGAAAGAGATTTGGCTAGGAAATAGTGATCAGTCCAAGGTCACAAATTGACCCATATGATTGAATAGTCATTTCAATGTCATTTGGAACAATTCTACTTCAGTTGGTTAATTCAGGTCGTGGCAACCTACGGCTAGTGGGCCATATACTCCAAAACTCTTTTTTGTGCCCTTTAGAAGCCCATATTTTTCCAGAATTAGTCACTTGAATAATTATTCTAGAATACCTTTTGAGAGTAATTCATGCCTTAGATTAGATGTGAACTAAAAATGTCTCAGAAAGTTTGCCCAAGCATATCCAGGTGATCCACCACTCTCTAATGCCCACCCATGATATCCTGTTACATTCAGGCTACAGTTTATAGAATTGGTTTAAGAATGTTGGCTGATCCTCTTATTTTTATTTTGCCATCTCATACACTTAAATGCCTAGGAAAAAAATGGGGAATATTTCTGTACTCATTCAAAGTCCTATATATGCAGAGTTTTTGGTACCTCCTCTCCTGTCAAAAGCAATGGTGCAAGTCACGAGATGCATATTATAATAACATGCCAATACTGGTTCATTGACTAGTTATACCCATTATGGTATATTATAACACAGTGTAACATCAGGTAACAGGGTAACTATATGTCTCAACCTTGGCAATTTTAAGATGTTGGATGGGGCTAATTCTGGGAGTTGAAGTCCACACATCTTAAACTTGCCAAGGTTGAGAAACACTGCTTTAGAATTTCTCTGACCCTACTCACTGTTTATTTATTTGATTGTTATCCCACCTTAATTTATAAATAACTCAAGGGAGCAAACATACCTAATACTCCTTCCTCCTCCTATTTTCCCCACAACAACAATCCTGTGACGTGGGTTAGGATGAGAGAGAGAGAGTGATAGGCCCAAAGTTACCCAGCTAGATTTTCATGCCTATGGCAGGACTAGAATTCCTCCTAATTTCGAGGCCAGTACCTTAGCTACTAGACATGGCTGCTTTCATCAGAATGATAAAGTAATGAGCTGAGGTCAAACTATAAGACCTTTAAGGTCTCTTCCAATTTTATGATTGTATGTTTTCTGACTCTAGGGGTTGTTGCTCATCTCTGTTTCTTACCCAAGGGAGCCAGCGTTCTCTGCAGACATTTCAGTGGTCATGTGGTCAGTATGTACACATATATACACCAAAGCATACAGAATAGTGTTATCTTCCCACCAATAGTGGGTTCCACTTACTTTCGCTACCGGTTCAGAATCGGAAGCACCCTTCTGCGCCTGCACAAAGCATCTGTGATGACATCCAGGCGGGTGAGCGGAGCCTCCCACCGCTGCCACTACTGCTTCCCATCGAGGTGGTACCTATTTATCTACTTGCATTTGCATGCTTTCAAACTGTTAGGTTGGCAGGAGATAGCAAAAACAAGAGTTCATCCCATCACATGGTGCTTGGGTCTCAAATTGCTGACCTTCCGGTTGATGAACCCAGTGTCTTAACTTCTAGGCCATTGCTCCCGCTGTCTAATGCATATCTATTTATATACTGATCATATTGAACTACCCTACTAATTAGTCCTATGATACCCTACATATTTATATTCAGCTACAGCCAGTATGTACACATATATATGCCAAAGTATTTTGATTGATTTGACAATATGGGTCATATCAGCATGAGTAGCTTATTGCAGGAATACAAATAAAAAGAAATAGCATAAGAAGGTATCCCTGGGCTATCATTTATATCAAATTTTCATATAGACAGTTTTAACTTTCTATACAGCTATTTGAGCTATCGGTTGGCATTTCATAGGGAATATGACAGTTAATTTCATAGTATGATCTCCAGAACTGTATGTATCATCATTCTTGATCGAATATGACAGATGTTTTAGCCATTCCTTCAGGAATAATGGGGGCAAAAGGCTTAGCACTGATGTCACTGCAGCCAGAGAGAAGGACCCTTATTGAAAGAAGTATTTTTGGCTCAGTTATAAGGCGGAAAATGTTTCCGGATCTTTCTTTCTTATGTAATATATGTCTTCTATCATTTTGCTTTTCCTTTTGCTGTTCATGGACTCTTACGGCAATGTGTATGTCAATTGCAGTCTGTGACCAGTCACGTATGACCAAAAAAACCCTATAAAGCAATAGAAAGATATACAATTTTACACAGTTATAAATTTCTAAATTCTTTCTAGACATTTTTCTCTGTAAAGCAATGGCAGCTGTACAAAATTCTGCAGCTGTTCTGGAGATGTTAAGGTTCTGACTCCATCACATAAAATAAAATCATCCTCACAACAGAACTACTATGAGCAAATGGAATTATGAGGCCAGGGATAATTTGCTTATTTTTTAGGAGTTTTTTTTTTAATCCTATCTTTATTACTTTATAACTCAAAATGGTAACCGTACATAATGCTCCTTCCTCCTCAAAACAACACTCCTGTTAGATGGGTTGGGCTGGGGGAGAGAGTGATTGACCCAAAATCACCCAGCCAGCTTCCATGCCAGTTTCCAGAGTTGAAATACTAAGCTGAAATAGTTGAAGGATGAATGATATGATTTATTTACCGTCCAAGTTCAAGGCACTGTATATGAGAGCTGGTATATTTTTTTAAAAGAAAAAGAAAAATCCAGAGGAATATACAATTCTCCAGACAGACTACAAACTGCCCAACAATAACACTAACCACAACTCTGATATACACCAGGACCGTAAAGTTAACCCTGCGTTCCCCATCCCTTATGGGTCTTCATAGGGTTGGTGACACATTCAACACACACACACACACACAGAGAGAGAGAGAAAGAGAGAGACAGAGAGAGAGAGAGAGAGAGAGAGAGAGAGAGAGAGAGAGATTGTTCTTCCATAGCCAGTCTCTATACCTTACCAGAATGAACACCTAAGTATATTTCTGCTACTGTATAAGCGCCAGCATTAAATAGAGATAAATATATATGCTATTGAACATTTTGCCGTTCCAGACTGGCTTGGATGAAGCTGATTTAAAACAACTAGCCGATCTTTGGAGAGAAGGTTTTTAGAATATTTAAAATACAGCAATATTTTGCTATTTTTAAAAAAATCACAGAGGGTAAGAAGTCCATCTTCATTTGGCTTAAACATCCTGGCCTCTGATTTCTGTTTCCCTCCGGGTTTGGCAGCAACTGACTGCAAGCACCTCCCGCTGCAAATATTCGTAAACAGACTAGACAGCAATTCATACTGTCATCTACCTAGCTACCCCTGGATTAGTATGCAAATAGGCAGCACAAGAACAGGCCATGGAAGCAATGCTAATACCCTAAGTGATCTTTCAGGGTAATTAGAATTTGTTTCATCATGCTAATTTGACATGGCAATTAGTGTAGCTAAAGGAAGGCTCTTCCTTCCAGAGCTGAGGTTCCAGTATGTACACAGAGATTTGCCAGGGAGTCCACTTGCTCAAGGGAATTGTGTAACATTATCAGGAAGTGACCATTAGCAAAAGCTCTAGAAAATATCAGTTTGCTTTATTTATAACCTGCAACCCGGCGGATTACATTTCTTCCCGCCATTGCTTTAGATGATGGTTCAGGGACCTTAGTATAGAAGTAGAGGAGAAGAATAAAAAAAATAAGAATATCCTATAACAGTGCAGGTTTTAAACCCAGGTGGACCCAATTGTTGGGTACCAGCAAGCTATCCGAACGAAGGGGATGGGCAATTCTAAGATTTCTGATACATACGTTGAATCAAAATTCTTGGAATCACATCAGTTTAGCATTCCGTAATATCAGCTTAAAGAAAATATACTATTTTTAAATTTTGATTTATATGCAACCCTTCTCCGGAGACTCAGAGCGGCTTACAATGCGTTAAGCAATACAATACAATTTATACTAATTACTGAAAAGTTAGTTCCCCTAGCTTGACTACCATATTAATCCCCAACCTGGTGCACTTCAGATACAGCCTTGTCTATGCCTGGAGTTCTGTGGTGTGGTACCACTTGCATGATGTGGTATAGGTGTGCATCTGTGCTAATACATTGGACCAAGAGGATCTCTAAGAAACAGTCCAGCTGGCAGAAACAGCCAATACTCCAAATGATAAGCTCAAGATACAGAAGGATTTTGACATACCCGAATACTGGGCCTAAAACATATGAAGAACAGTTCCAGGAATTGGCTTTATCTTGTTTAATGAAAAGAAGGACTAAGGGTGACATGATAGCAGTGCTCCAATATCTAAGGGACTACCATAAAGAAAAGGAAGTCAACCTATTCTCCAAAGCACCTGAAGGCAAGACAAGAAGCAATGGATGGGAACTAATCAAGGGGAGAAGCAACCTAGAACTTAGGAAAAAAATCCTGACAGAACAATTGATCAGCCGAATGACTTGCCTCCAGAAGTTATGGGTGGTTTAGACTAGCTAGGTGGCTCAGTGGCTAAGACGCTGAACTTGTTGATCAGAAAGGTCAGCAGTTCGGCAGTTCAAATCCCTAGTATAGGTCTCCTGCATGAGCAGGGGGTTGGACTAGATGACCTCCAAGGTCCCTTCCAACTCTGTTACTGTTTATAAGAAGAGATTGGACAATCATTTGTCTGAAATGATATAGGGCAGTGATGGCTAACCTCTTTGCCGTCGCGTGCCAAAAGCAGGGGGAGTGTGTGGGGGTCGCACACATGTGTGCCCACGCCCATAATTCAATGTTCTCTGCCCCACACACATGTGCACACACTCCCCCCGCTTTTGGCACACGATGGCACAGTGGGCCCGTTAGACCTGTTTTTCGCCCTCCCCAGGCTCCAGAGGCTTCCTTGGAGCCTGGGGAGGGCAAAAATGGCCTTCCCCAACCTCCCAGAGGCCCTCCAGAGGCTGGAAACGGCCTGTTTGCTGACTTCTGGTGAGACCGGAAGGCCCGAAAACCAGCTGGTCAGCGCACACATGCGCACTGGAGCTGAGCTAGGGCAACGCTTGCGTGCCCACTATTATGGCCACCTGTGGCACGCGTGCCATAGGTTCGCCATCACGGATATAGGTTTTCCTACCTGAACAAGAGGTTGGACTAGAAGACCTCCAAGGTTCCTACCAACTCTGTTATTCTGTTATTCTAGAGAAATAAAGTCTACCATAGCAAGCACTGAGTGTCCGATGTATGATCTTGATCCTTGGATAAAAAAATGGCTCCATGCAATATCCCATAATTGAGAGTCCTCTAGATATTAAGGTTATAACTCTGTGAATGTTTGCTATCAGGACGAACAACTGGCTGACAATACTAGGAATTGTAGTTTCAGCACACCTGGTGGTATTAGATCAGGGCAAGTAGGGAAATAGAACTACAAGAGAAAGAAAAGTTCAGCTGTTAACATTAGTTATCGAATTAAACTTTCTTTAAATCTCAGTCTCCTATGAGACCCTGCAGTAGCTGACCAGACAGATTCTGAGGAGATTACAAAGCTATCAGCTATCCCCATCACTGCTTTCTGCAGTATAATCTTGTTAAGCACTGCATTTGATGGAAAGAAGTCTTGAGGTAAACAACGAAAACAAAGCTATTGAATATAGAGGCTGAGTAAGGATGACCTTGATGTTTGAGGCCTGACACTATTTCTAAAACTATGCATTTCTCAGTTATAGAGCGGATCATATGGGATAAGATCAATTTATTCCATCTTGCATTCTAGAAAGACAAGTGGGAATACATCTATACTTTTCATAGATATATAGGAATATTCCATTTATACGAAACTATAATTTCCTGCCACAGAGAAATCATACTCAGATTCTGCTGCAACAGAGTGAGTGATAACAATTCCAGGTTGTTCCCATTTAAACCTAGAAATATGCTGGCATTTCTACAGAAGCAACGTTACAGGGCAATCCTCTATTAAGTAAATGCTTAAGCAAGAGATGCCACTAAAAAGCTGGTGAAATCCAAGGAAGAAAGCTGATGAATGGGCTTAGAAATTAATGATTAATCCAACGAATGCACGGTCCTTAGAAATAAAGGGAAGGGACGGGAAGGGGAAGGGGGAAAGGAAAGGAAAGGAAAGGAAAGGAAAGGAAAGGAAAGGAAAGGAAGAAGGACGTACTATTCCAAATATGGTTGGAGGCTACTGGGAGAGTTAAATAAACATATGATAACAACACCAATCAAACCACTTTGCTTAAAGCCTGCGGAGTCAATCTGCTTCTGACTGAGGAACTACCAACCAGCAAAGGCAAGCTAATTAGAGACAGTCAAACACTTAGGCAATCACACCTTGCGAATGTAAGCGTCTTCCTGTCATTTGGCAAGTCTCTCGGCTGCCTTGGAGCGTGAGACAAACAAGTTCCCCGCTCTCCCTGTTAGTGCGATCTAACCGAGCACAATGGCTAGAGGTGAAAGGTGGCCGTCTAGGCAGGTAGTGACAGCATCTCCAACAGCCTCGTATCAAAGAGTGGCACTTGTTTAGACTAGCCTATTTGCACCTGCCTACAGAGGGCCTTTTTAATGTAATTATTAGCCTCTGCAGCCTTGCTTAGGGTTTGAAAATAGCATTCATTTTCATTCGGTTTCAGCGTCCGCTGTTCCTCTCTCTCTCTCTCTCTCTCTCTCCCTCTCTCTCTCTCTCTCTCTCTCTTTCCCCATTCGGTCTCAGTCACCTCGCCTCAAAGCGGAGGCGGAAGAGAAGAGATGAATTAACAAGAACAAGTTGGCAGGTGAGTTATGTGACAACAACAACAGCAGCTAAAGAAGAGGAGGGAGGGGAGGAAATCCCCAAATCCTAGGAGATTTGAATATACCTCTCTCTCTCTCTCTCTCTCTCTCTCTCTCTCTCTCTCTCTCTCTCCTAGCATCACAATCACTTTTCAGAACCAAGGAGAAAGAAAAGGCCGAAAGAATATTTCAGAACAATAATTCAGAATTCTTTGGTTGTGTCAGATGAAGAAATTGTTTTGGGTTATCCATTTAATGAACATCTGATTTTCAGAATAGTCTCTTGGGGGGGGTCTTTTTTATTTTCTTTTATAACATACAAAAATTCCAATTTCAATTGAACAGTGTCTGGGTACAATTTATTTTAGGAAATAATAAATTTCAATTGAACAGTGTCTGGGTACAAATTATTTTAGGAAATAATAATCAAAGTGTTCACAACAATATTCCTTGCATTAATATCAATTATATTATTATTAATCATCATCATCAATGGGGGTCTTTCTTTCTTAGGTTGTGGCTTTCTTTGTAATTATTTAGACACATTGGCATACTACGGAGGTCTAGGAGGGTGATAAAAGATGCATTGTGACATTGTGACACATTCTATCCCTTGTGTTTTTCCATTGAAGGGCAAGGTTTGTATCTTGACAGCCTTGATGGCAAAATGGGCAGCAGCACATACATTTAATTAGTAAACAATGCATGTTTATTATTTGTTTTAGATCATTTATATGGCCACCCATATCACAGTAGTGATCCCGGATAGCTCAAATATAGAGTTGGAAGCATCAAAACCAAGCATCACCATATGGTCAAATCAGAGAATTTGCCATTCAAAGTCATTTTAGGAATGGCTCCTCCAGCACTCTGGTTTTAATACCCAGGGGAATAGATTTTCAAGGTCTTGTAGAAGAGCAATATCTCTTCATTTTGGCAGCATCATGGTCAGCCTTAGGCAATTTTGCTTGAAAATGTTAAGGGCAATGAAGTGTTGTAAAAAGGTTTCACTTCTCGATGTTGTAATAAAGATCCAGGTCAAATGTGAAGTATTAGGAAACTTCAGATACATTCTGGGCAGCCTATAGAACAGGGATGGCTAACCTTTTTGCCATCATGTGCCGAAAGCAGGGGTTGTGCGGGGCGGGGCGTGTGCATGCGTGCCCACACCCATAATTCAATATGCCTCGCCCCCACACATGCGCATGCGGTCCCCCGCGCTCCCTCCACTTTTGGCCCATGATGGCAAGGTGGGCCCGTTAGGCCCATTTTTCACCCTCCCCAGGCTCCAGAGGCTTTCTTGGAGCCTGTGGAGGGGGGAAATGGCCTTCCCCACCCCACCCCAGAGGCCCTCCAGAGGCCAGAAACAGCCTGTTTCCCAATTTCTAGTGGGCCCGCAAGGCTTGAAAATCAGCTGGCCAGTGTGTGCATGCATGCTGCAGCTGAGCTAGGACAACACTCATGTGCCCACTGATATGGCTCCGTGTGCCCCCTGTGGCATGCGTGCCATAGGTTCGCCATCACGGCTATAGAACCTGTCAATGGGTGTTCACCAATTGTGATCATACATCATCCTGTTTTTGAATCCTTCTCCTCGACCACTTACTCAAATGACAGTACATGAATCTTGAAAGCAGGTGCTTGAAAGGGACTAGGAGAGGAGTATCCAACTTTAAGATTTGTGGACTTCAACTCCCACAATTCCCCAGCCAGCCATGCTATGAGTGGACAGCAAGAGAGTAAGAGTAAATTTGATAAGAAAGCCATCCAGGATGTGCTGTGTGGTTCAAGGTTTGGATAATAATAATAATAGAAACAGAGGGGTGAAGTCAAATATTTTTTTCTGCATAATCCAGTCCGTTAGTTCTGAAGACTACTCATGACACGAATTCAGGAGGATTCTGATAAACAACTGGACTTTCATTTTTCCAAATCTGATAATTATTCCAGCCCAGAGTATTTTATAGATATAGAACTGAGTTTCATTTTTATTGTTATTCCAGCCTAGCAGTTTCTTGTATAGGGCAAAGTTTTATTTTCAAAACTGCTTGCTAGTCCAAGTAAGGGAAAATAGGGAAGAGAGTTTTTTACTTTCAATTGTAATAAAGTAGAAACTAGTAAACCAGTCCAGGGCTTTTTTTCTAATTCAGAGTAGTATCCTCAAAATCTTATAGTTGTACTATGTATGCCTAAACAAACTTTCAAGCAAAAGCATAATGAAACTACACACCGCTTCTCATACTCTGCAGAGGGCAGCAAGGGATTTGTGAAGTATCCAGAAAAAGAATTGTGTGTTTCTTTTGCAGTTTCACTTAACACCTGTGTGTATTTAAACATGTATGGCTTAATCTTTGAAACAAATATAGGCAACTGGAAAGGCCCACAAGTACTTAGGCGAAGACTGCCGTCATAGTGATAAACACAGTTTTGGCCCCAGTTACTACCATCTTTCTACTGTTTTTTACTACCGTTTCACCAGAACCAATAATAAAAAATGCTACTGGTTCGCCGAACCGGTAGTAAAAAATTGTAAAAAAAAAAAAAGTTCTCTGGAACCGGTAGTTTAAAATGCTTTAAAAAAAAAAAAAGTTCTGACGATCGCGTGTCACTTAACTGATCATCGGAACTTTTTTTTTTTTACTTTTTAAGCATTTTTTTACTACCAGTTCAGGCAAATAGGTAGTAAAAACATGCTTTAAAAAAGTTTTTTAAAAAAGGCTCAGACAATCACGCGGCACAGCTGTGATTGTCCAAGCCCTTTTTTTACTTTTTTAAAGCACTTTTTTACTACCTATTCGCCTGAAACGATAGTAAAAAAATGCTTTAAAAAGTTTTTTAAAAGGTTTCCAAGATCGCGTCCCACAGCTGATTTCCCCCCCCCCCCACTGTTCTACTTACCTTCCCAAGCCTCTTTTCAGTGCGAACTATGCATGTGTGCATGCAGCGTGTGCTTGGCGCGCAGCACGCATGCACAGCCAGCAAACCAGTAGCAAACCAGTTCAGATTTCACCACTGAGCCAAACCACCTTGTTTGTTAAAGTTAACTCTTTAGGGTTTCAGCAGGTTCTGACCAGTTCTGTAGAACCGGTAGCGGAAATTTTGAGTAGTTCGGAACAGCTGATTGGGAGGAAATGGGGATTTTGCAGTAACCTTCCCCTGGATTGGGGACGGAATGGAGATTTTAAAGTATCCTCTTCCTGCCACGCCCACCAAGTCACACCCACAGAACCGGTAGTAAAAAATGTTGAAACCCACCAACTGGTTGAGAGGCAGGATATATTGAGGGACAAAGCAAAACTGGGCACATTGATTAAACCAGATCTCTATTTCTGATTGTAACATGTGGCCAGGTATCTACTAGGGCTGTGCATTGCTTTTTTAACCCACTCAGAAGAGACATTTCAAAATGTATTGGAATGCAAATTCAGCATCTTTGGGTCTCATTAAAGTAGCTGTGTCTTTTTCCAGGATCCGATGGGATGATCTGCATAAGTCAAAGAGACAAGGGAAAATAATTTCTGTGGTCAATCAAGCTTCTTTTTTTATTTCTGTTCAGCTGATATCCATTTTTCAACTATTTAGGTTTACCATTGATTGTGCACCTGCAACCTCAGGACACATAATGCAATCAAATTCAGACTTTACACTGAATTTACAGCTTCCATTCCAAACATTAGCTATAAATCTAGTTCATTGTTTTATCACGGTGAAAAGCATTGATATTAAGTAGATATAGTACCTTTCTTTTTCCCCCTATTATCTCAAACTTTTAGTTTCTTTGACTATTTCTTTTCTGCTTTTGAATATTCTTGCTTATCTCAAAAGGGAATAACATGATGGATATGTTTGTATGCCAAAGCTATGTAAGGTGTGAAAGACCAGGCACATATAGGAAGGTTCAGTTTAACTGATTCGTTGCTAAAAGCCTATGCACAGGAAACGTCTTAACTAATACTCAGCACCTGGTCATGGTTAGGGTTGGGTTTTGGACTTTGTTTGTGACTACATCATGATTCTAGATGATCCCTCTCTTTACTCCTCCCCCTGACTTTGGGGGAGTCCTGCTCCTACACTACCTTGAACCTGAATAGCATGCTATGTGGCACATTTTCAAAATCTGTTAGGGGAGTTAAGGCAGACTAAAAGATAAATTTGATTTAAAAATTGTTTTTAACTGGCATTTTAATTACAATTAAAATGATTTACACATTTTCATAATGTGGTCCAATTATTGACAGTGTCAAATCAAACTTGTCTGCTTCAGAAAGCTAAGAGACTATCAAGAAATAACATCGACATAAACTAGACTGAGAAATCTATTTCCTGGAGGAAGGAAATGACCAACTAATTCCATACTGTTGCTAAGAGAAATTAATAGTTAAGCTCAACTCAAAGAAAACTTTACTAATTTTATTTCATAATGTCCAGATTGAAAACACTAGCTAATCACAACTTGGGGGGGGGAGAGAATTGATGGGAGATAACATTACAGGAAAGTTGGAAAATGGATATTGGGGGAAATTCTTCCACTGGGCTTTATCCCATCTACCCCTTTCAAGAGGAAAAAATCTTCAAAATTAAGCACTACTTTCAAATTGCAGTTGGGGCATTTTGGGAACCCAACATTACTTCCCCTAGCATCTATTTTCTTCCTTCCCAACAGCCACAACCAGAAGAGGCAGATCACAAAATAGCAATATTGTCAAGGGGAGAGGGGGTGTGGAGGGAGGCAGAGAGAGTGTGGGTGATAGGCCTCTATTGTACAGATCAAACTGGTGACACATTTGGCAGACCAAAAGCAATCCTTACAACTGCAACACCACTTCAAAGAAACCCAGGAATCTTTCATGTGATTTATCCCTTCCTCAAATGATTTATTTTCCTCTAGTACTTCATCCAGTTTATGGCTTGATCTCTGCTATAGAAAACCTGCCCTCTTCTTCAAAAGATGGTTCGCCATCTCCATTGTGAGGAACTGTCCATATCCAAATCACATCTGAATTTTGTAACATTCTAAAGAATCCTATTCATAGGTTACAAAACCAAGAGTAACTGAGCACTCCTAAGCTCCACCACCCCCACGGATATTATTCACATGAGGTCAGCCTCCTCCAGACATTCTTGCATTCTTCACCAACATCTGCAAGGAACCTTTTTTCCAAGGGCCTATCTCAACATACACATCCTACAAACAATAATTTGTGAATGCTTGAATGTGTGCAGGAAGCTTTGAATGGCATTGGCAATTGTTGATAGAGCATCCTAGATCTCCTGAGTCTCAAATGTCAAACCAATCACCATGGGATATATACAGAGGTTCAGGCCATTTATCTGGATGCCTTGTGATGTCAGAATCCTTCTTCTCTTTCTGCTGGGACTTTTTTCTTTCCATTGATTTAATAGCTCATACACTCCTGTAGATTTCCCTGGCAATTATTTGAGGCTTCTCCCTCATATACCATTGAAATATGTTCTCTACTGCTCAGAGGCACATCATAGGCCTAAGTTTGCAAGATATACAGAGTATTTACATAATTTTTTGTGTTTTACACCCAAAGATCCAAATTCATTCAGTGGCTTTACCTTTTTAAAAAATGCAAATTTCAGATGCGTTAGATTATTTTTGGAAACAGAGAGGTGTAAAATCTAAACTAGAATGCAGAAATGGTCAAAGGATTAAATCCCTCTGGCAATGCCTGATGAACAGTTATGCAATGAAGGGCAAAACATGAGTGTTAAAGTCATGTGACGATTCATACTTGTGTCAAGGACACTGCTGTCAAACAGACCGTTTAATAATGAGTTACACAGTCCAATAGATGTAACAATAGATGGTAAATATAACAGCTTCTTTAGATACACAAATTACGTTTGAGATTACCCCATGTCCAAATTTCTCAGAAAAATTTTCAAGTGCCTAACATATTATTTTTTGGCCATTTTGGAAAACATTAACTGGCCCTTTCTCAGAATCTTCCTCACAAAATGTTCTAACAATTCTAAATGGCTCATAGTCATTTCCCTGACCTAATTATTAGTGTATTCTGTTTTTCATTTGTTCTTTGCACTTATAATCTATTCAGAACATGTTGTTCAGAGGTGGGTTTCAGCAGGTTCTGACCAGTTCTAGAGAACTGGTAGCGGAAATTTTGAGTAGTGTGGAGAACCGGTAGTAAAAATTCTGATTGGTCCTGCCTCCATCTATTCTCTGTCTCTGCTTCCCAAGTCCCATTTCATGAGGAAAAGGGAATATTGCAGTAACCTTCCCCCAGAGTGGGATGGGAATGGAGATTTTTTTTAAAAAAAAATTATTTATATGCCGCCCTTCTCCGGAGACTCAGGGCGGCTTACAATGCATTTTACAGTATCCTTCCCCTCCCATGGCCACCAAGCCACGCCACGCCCACCAAGCCACACCCACAGAACCGGTAGTAAAAAAATGTGAAACCCACCACTGATGTTGTTACTCTTTGGACATTAAAAATGAATAAATAAAATATAATATTGTCACGCCTAATTATATATAAGTTAACAGGGCTAAGACTAGGTCTAGCCTAATATTTATTTCTTTTAATCAAAGCACATATTAAAGTCCAGTAAAACTTTTACTGAATATTTTAAAGCATATGCTTACCTTTTCTTTTTACAAATATTCCCATATAATAACAAAAGTTCCTTACTTTTTAAATAGTTATACTTAAAGAGTTGTGACATGCTTGCCCTAATGCATTTTAAATCCACACTTTTACAGTTTCCTTTTTTTATTATTATTAAAAAGGCCCTGAAATATTACTTATAGTAGGAACACTTCAGGACTAAGAAGCCAAGATATGCAGCTAAAAAAAGCTCTAGGCAAGTTAAATTCCAGTTTATTTGCTCAATAAGTTCACTTTTACTGAATAAATCATTTATGTGGTAAAAAAGTTTTAACCTGCTATACAACAAAACTCAATAAATAGTTCTACTCAGGTATGCTTAAAGTTGACAATGGGGAATGGCTCGGAGAAAATCTGTAGTATTTCAGTTTAAATCTCAACCATATGCCTTTAACGGTGTCACAAAGAAGCCTCACTAACTCTTATTTAAGGACATATCCTACTCAGGCTGCCTTTTTCCCACACCCGGTCTGTAGTTAAGGCTCCATAACTTCATATTTAAATTAGATTATACCAGAATGGAGTTATCCATCTTCTTCCATATGCATATCATTTGTAAGACTGCACTCTTTATTTCAAAAGCCACTGTGTCAAAAAGGACCGCATATTTAGATCAGATTGGGGCAGGGGAGAAATCCAGCTGGTTCTAACAGGTTCTGGAGAACCGATAGCAGAAATTTTCAGAGAACCAGCAAATACCACCTCTGGCTGGCCCCAGAGTGGGGTGGGAATGGAGATTATGCAATATCCTTCCCCCAGGCGTGGGGAGGGTATGGAGATTTTGCAGTATCCTTCCCCCAGGAGGAGAGGGAATGGAGATTTTGCAGTATCCTTCCCCTGGAGTGGGGTGGGAATGGAGATTTTGCAATATCCTTCCCTGCCACGCCCACCAAGCCATACCCACAGAACCGGTAGGGAAAAATTTTGGATTTCACCCCTGGATTAGGGTTAACTGTAGGGGTGACAATGACAACTTACTGTGAACATGTCCTTTTATTTTCTTTGTATGTACTTGTATGTTTGTTTTGGTTTTATATTTTTCATGTGGTCAAATGATTAAATCAATAAAGTTTCTATTCTATTCCATCTTCTTCCAACATGGGCCTGGCTAGAGTATTGGGTCTCTAATTTGCATGAACCTATCACCAATCTTACCATACCACAACTTGGTAAAAACTGATTGGTTTTTGTTATTTCCTCCCATCAGGTTGGCGGGAAAACAAACTCATCCGTTGCTGTCCTTAACTTGTCCTACATGAGACTAGAAGGACAATATAGCTCATAAGCCTCATACTGGAGTAGAATAGAGATTGGCTGTGGACAGCAAAGATTATGCTAATATCCTTTTGTACTACCTTGTGGACCAGAAAAAAAAGACATTAAAATATCTTTCTGAATGAGCCCTTAGAATACTAAGAGACCATGGAAGATAATAAAGACTGAACTGGATTTAAAAAACCTGGTTTACCTCAACAAGCTATTTGAAGAAAGCCATCCAGACAAGTTAGAAATCACATGGGAATAATTCACAGTTAAATAGAAAGTGTTATATTCATTTGGGTAATTAGCACATGACAAATTAATGAACAGCCTAACTTGCAAATATTTTTAAAACTAAAATTGCACTAGTGTTTTTTGCTACTTGTCATAAATCCTTTCTGTTTAGTTCACAAAAGTTGTCAGCATTGCTTCTATAGTAATATTTTGCACTTGAAAACCCCTAAAATGTCAGGAGGAATGATGCCTATCATTGTGCACATCCTGTAATTCTCTCCTGGACTTCAATGATCAAATATATGAATTATCCCCATGCCTCAGATGATATGTGGAAAAGATTTTTCAAGAGTTTCTGATGAAAATTGTTTGAAAAGTATAGGTGACTATCTCTAGAATAGACATCAGAAATTAATCAGAAACTGGATGCAAACAACAGAATCATGATGAAACCTGAATTAAGATACTATGCCGTAGTATATAGGTAGTCCCTGCTTACCTACCACTCGTTCAATGATTATTCAGAATTATGATGGTGCTGAAAAAGGAGATTTACAATTGCAATTGCAGCATCCCTACAGTTATGTGATCATGATTTGGGTGCTTGGCAACCAGCATGCATTAACAACAATTGCAGTGTCCGGCAAACACATGATCACAGATTTGTGATCTTCACAGCTGCTGTCCAAGAAGCAAGTCAATGGGGAAACTGGCAGGAAGTAGCAATTTGCAGTCTTTCATTCAATGATTGCAGCCAGAATGGATGTTGTAAGTTGGCGTGTTCACATGACATTTCACTTTTCATCACTGCCAGTACCAGTTGCAGTTAGTAAATGAGGACTACTTGTATTTGTCATCAATCTAGGTACTATCAGCTCAAACTAATTTAAAATACATTTTCATAGATTATTGTTTTCCTTGTCTCCTGTGAAACTCCATGGCTTACCGTTTTTTTTTCCCAAAGTGATATAACCTAAGGTTCAGTTCATTCATATGGCTGTAAAATACAACAATTCACATAGGAAGACGCTATATCAACTCAGTATTAATAAAGGAATTAGTTCTTACATTTTTTAAATTCCATTTTTGCTAGACTTTTAAATTCCCTTTTTGCCATACTTCCTTTCCTAATGTTGCACGGTATTCTTAAAAATGAATGAATCTCAGTGGATGTCAATTATTTGTATCAATGATTTAAGTATACAGTACTTTTAAAATGCAATACAAATTTTATAAATGCTTCTTCCATAGCAGCATATGTCTACATACAGCGAAACCAAATGGAGTAATAATTGAATTTCAGTTTGCCCTGCAGCTTTGTGTCTTGGCAGAGAGAAACCAGCTTTGTGCTATTTTGGAGGACACAACAGGCAAAACGTATAATCAAACCACTTTATTTCTTTGCATCTTCAGTTCCTTACACTTTCAATTTCTTTTCTTCTTCTTTCTCCACTCAATTCTTCCTCTCTTCCCCCTTTTCTTATTCCTATTGAAGTCCTTCAAGGAGGAGTATTTGGAGAGCAAATTAGATTTATCTGGCTGGATATAATCTATCTCTCTCTGCTTCCAAACAAAAAGAGTAAGAGAACCCCAAAGTGATTATGAAATCCTCAAATTTTCCTCTTTCAGCTCAAGGGTTAATGTATCATTACTTCTGTCTAGAAAACTTCCTTTTCCTTCAGTAAGCTCTTCACATCTGTACCACATATTTTCCCATCAAAACATACTGCAAGTGTTTCATAGATAAGATATGGTTTAAATTCATCTTTGATAATGAAGGGAGACCGACTCTATCTGCCTAGAAATGTGTTTGAAGAGCATTATGTATACTTTAATCTGTGTGTGCTTGATAAAAAAAACACTTGTGGCAAACCAATACCTTCCAGCATCTTTACTTCATCCACAGAGTTGTGCTAAGCAAGGAGGAGCTGGATGGGTTTAAAGATTGTGGCAGAAAGCCCCAATTTTGCTTACAACTCATAAAGTCCAAAGATTCGTTGTGTATTTTGGTGTGGAGGACACAGTAAGTAAAACCCAAGTGCAGAAAGCTTTTCTATTATTTACTTCATGTTTCTTACAGTTTGTCTTTTTGCTTTATTCTTTTATCTCTTTTTCTTCATCCCCCCCACTCCTTTCTTTCCAGAGAGGTCCTTTAGGGACAAATCTCTGAAAAACAAATTGAAAAGGTACTGCCGTTATAATGATACAGCTAGATATTCAGCAACATCTACAGGTGAAATCTACTGCCTCTTCTCTTTCGCTTGCTTTCACCTTAATCACGAGAGGAAAAGAAATGTTAGATTCAGGCACTCACTACTAGAAAAAATGGGAAAGGCTTATGGGAGAAGATTAAAGCTGAATAATAGCTTGATTGCTGTGGCTCCTTAACCCTTGAAAATATGGACACTTCCCAACAACTGTCTGATGGGGGGGGGGGGAGGATGCTGAGAGAAGACTGGACTGTACATCATTCACTGCTGTATATGGTGCTCCTTTAAAAATATTACTTTCTGTTGTAGGAATATGAATATGTTTTTTGGGATGTAGCCAAGAGCTGGGCACTTTAGTGATTTATAAAATGCTTGATTCATTAATTGTTTTGGGGTGAATTTGGCACGATGAATAAATAAAATCAATTTGTCTCAATATGTGTAATTATTTATCAGCCTTTTTGGAAGTGCTAAATGAATCTAGAACTTTCGAATAATGAGAGACTAGTTTATTTTAGCTCTGGAATCAAGAGCTGGTAATGAGTCGGAAAATAGTTTATTGAATGGAGTTGCGGTGTCAATTGTTCTGAAGAGTACTAACTGGTACTAAACTAGGAAATGTTGCAGTAGTTTTTAGCATCTCCGGATGAGGGAAAAATATTAAATATTCATTTTGAGATGTGATCATGGATGCAAATCCACAGTAACATCGAATACACTAATCTTGAGGAAATATTTTTCTAATCTACTATCATGCAATTTCTTATGCTTTGGTTAAGATCTATTACTTTGATAATAGTAGATTAAGGATGCAAAGAAAAGGCATTTCTGTAGCTAACTTCAGTTTCAGGAATACAGTGAAGGAATTGTTGCTCCAAGAAGCCTGGGATTTAGATGTTAACATGAAGGAGAGAAGATAGCAGAAAAGAAAATGAAAGCAGAGACTGGGGGGAAAAAAGTCAACCTTAATAGGAAATGTGAAAAATAGTACATAGGGACCTCTGTTTCATTTCCAATACATCTAAACTTGAGAAATTAAAAACTGTGTTCTATAGTTTTTGTTCTGGGAGTAGATAAGTAAAGAAATATCTCCCCATTTCAGCTAATTGTAGTACCATGAAAAGATTTTAAAAAACAAATATAATTTATTTTCTTCATATGCTTGTGCTGTACACTTCTTTTACAGTACAGTGCCATATAGGTGTGATACAATATTCATACGAAGCGCCCTTTACTTAGGGATATCCAATCTTGGCAACTTTAAGACTTCTGGACTTCAACTTTCATAATTGAATAGCTGACTGGGGAATTCTGGGAGTTGAAGTCCACAGTCTTAAATTTACCAAGGTTTGACACCCCTGCTTTACTTCAAAGGCTGGGCAAAGATAAAACAAAACTCAGAGCTGTGGGAAACTTTCCAGACTGGGAGAGCAAAAATATTCTAATAAAGACAGGATGATCTTACACAGCGAATGGCTTTCCTACACCTCCTGCATAGGGACTATCTTCTTTTAGTCATGAATAAATTAATGTTAAGCGGGTTACTTTAACAATTGTTAACAGACTTAACACAATTGTTGATAGCAAGGACAAAAAATATTGAACATGGCAGTACCTGGAGATGGTAAAAAAGAAAAAGAACTGCAGAAAATTACAAAATGCAAGGCCTGCAGATAGAAGTAGAACAACAGTGGCAAAAGAAAGTAAAAATAGTACCCTTAGTAACAGGCACCTTGGGTGCAATCCCAGAACATCTGGAACACTACTTGAACGCCATCAGGATTGACAAAATCACCATCAGTCCATTGCAAAAGGCAGTTTCACTTGGAACAATTTACAATACCTTTATTACCATCAAACAATAACATCTGCCTAACCTAAGTCCTTGAGAAGAATTTGACAGGTAAATAAAAATGCCAAATCTTATCTGAACATCTGACTGGCTATGCGACCAACCATCATAATAATAGTAATAGCAACATTTCATACCAACCTTTTGTAGGGGAATTTTTTCCTCCTTACCTTGCTGATACTGAATCAATAATTTCATTTCTCTATTACAAATCTTAAGACAATAGCGGCAAAAGTATACTGGAATTTTACTTACTCATATTCAATTATTGATGGAGGCTTCTTTAAACATTGTTGGCTCCCTGAAACAGGGAGCTTCAGAACTGTGTTCCATTTCTGGTTGCTTACCCATTCTGTTTGTTCTCCAGCTCCGTGATCCTTTTCGATTTTCTGCAGGTTAGCAAGCGCTGCATTGTCTGCTTTTGAAATGTGTCTTTAGGCATGCTTTTGTTTGACAAGGAATGCCAAGACTGAGCTGACAAAGTCTGTTTGAAAATCTTTTTCCAGGTATACGAGATCAGTAAGTCTTGTTCAATGTATTCTGTGATTAGTATTTTTCTTCAGATATTTATATCAACATTTCAGCTTTCTTGAACGATGTTATCTGAACATACCTGTCAGTGAGAAACTTACACAGGGTAAAATAACACTATCATTTATATATTCAAATGCAGAAATATACTTATGGGAAACAGTTGACATCTCTCTCCATATAACTTAAAAGGAGGGTACCTCTAACAAGCGCTTGGAGTAAGCCACGTTTTTTTTTCCTCTGGGTTGAAACAAATATCAGCGCGATGAATGTGTCACTTAGGCCTTTCATTCCAGCTTTTTGCAAGGCCTAAACCTAATATTTATATATTTGAACTCTCTTCCTTGTAATGACAGTTAACATTTATGAGACAAGATATTCGATAAAAATAAATCTTCCTAGGTTTTGGTTTCCGAGAGCTGTTTTCTAGCAAATTTGTCTTATTTTCACCTAATGTATAACTTTTCATATTCAATAGATCTTTCAGTGCTAACGAAGCAAAATAAGAACATTGCACAATGTTGTTATATTACAGACCAGTTCTTGTAAGGAGTGAGACCAACCTTGTCCTGGGTAAACTGTATGGTTTTAAAATGCCCATTTTTCTCCACACCTTTAAATCTTGTTATAGCTGTGAAAGTTAAATGTTTTCTACAAAAACAGCAGCACTATTTGGTCTTTATAACTTTAATTTGCCAAGTTTTCTAATAAAAGCAAGTCCATATTCTTCTCCCCAAAGAATGTTTATCTGTATTTCTTATTATTCTTGAGTTTTTCTATTCCCTCCAGCATGCTTCCCTGTTAATAAATTTAGAATTTAAACTCCTCGGGCCAAGAGTAAGCATAAATTCTCTGTCTTTCTGTTTTACAGTAGAGAAAAAAAATTGATTTGGATCACCATTGTAGAGTCTTCCATAATGGAAGAGTCTTTAATCAAAATCAAGGCTTTCAGTCGACCCCTTTCAGGTGGACAAAAGCGATTTTTAGGCTCCAATAGTTGCATTTGAAAAATTACTCCAGGGAGTTGGGAATCCTCCAAAACATGACTTTGCAGAAAAGATGTTTAGAGAAAGTTGATTCTAAGGAGCTTCATGGAAAATTTAGATTTCAGACCGAAACCTTCTCCAGAGAAAATCCCCTCAGGGACTACCATGTTGTAGGAGCTTTCTATACATAAACTTTAGAAATACAAAATACAATTAAGCATGCCCTTTCACAGGTGTATTCAGACATGACATATTCTGACCATTCCCTCACTAGTCAATGATAACATCAAGCATGACTCAGATGTAACTGAAGCATAAGATCAGTGTAACTCAGTACTATTCGGTTGATACCACAATTGTTGGATAATTCTGGAACATGCTGTAAGTGAAGAGTGGGGAAGTGAGTTCAGAAATAAATGTATTTATTATGTAACAACATAATAAATGTTGTTGTTGTATTTTTATAGCCTAGAGAACCAAAGGAAAGCATTAGAACTCTCTCAGTTTTCCCCAGCATGGAGATTTGACCAATCTTTTTTTTTTTTTTACAAGATTATTCCCATAAGGAGAAATACAAGAATGGGGTTTTAACTCCAGGCTTTTTCAAAGACAAATAAAAATGAAATTGTTGATTTATTACTAATTGTAGATATTCTGGCTAATTTGGAACAGACGCATTATAAGAAAATAACAGACAATGCAACTTAAAAAGAAAAACAATTCAAAGTGCTTCCAACTTTGGAACACTAAAGAAAATTATTTTGCTTCTGATCTTTTGACATTTGTAACAAAACCAAGTGATTCAGATGTATTGCAAGAGCCATTTCATTTTGATGGTGCTGAGCATGCTAATTAAATGAGAAACACTTTCTGTTCATAATTTATTAGAGTTCCAGGACAGGATAAAGACAGCCTCTAAAAATATCGACAGTGTAAACCAAGTCTGAAACAGCTAGGTTAAAATTAAAAAGCTGAAACTCTTGGATTGTTTCACTAACAGAACACAAGAAAGGAATATTTTAGCTGATTCTCACCCTCCAGGCAAAGTAGTTTAAAACCCCTGGCCTGATTCCAACTCCATTATCAAAGGACCACTCACCTAATCTAAAAAAGCAGCTCTTCATCAATTTATCATTAACAAGAGCATTACAATATAATGTAGGGAAACGGCTTTTCACCAGGGATTCAGTTAATGGGAAGCTTGAGCCAGATAACAAGCAAGGCTGCAGATAGGCCACAGGAGGTGAAGATAATATACATATATTCTGGACAGAGCATACTGCAAACAGCTCCTTCCCCTCCTATTGATGACTTTCCTTAGAAGAATAAAAAAATAGGGTGAGGCGGGGATTAAATGGATTTAAAAGTTTAAACTATGCAATGTATTTTCTGCATCATTTATCCAACTAAAGAGGCCATTACCCGATTGCATCGTGCTGTTGTCCTGTATAGCTTGTTTAGCCATGGAGAGAAATGCAGAGACAGTGCTCATCAAGTCACCTAGGCTGACTAGGTGGCTCAGTGGCTAAGACACTGAGCTTGTCGATCAGAAAGTTCAGCAGTTCAGTGGTTTGAATCCCTAGTACAAGTCTCCTGTGGGAGCACGGGGGTCGAACTAGATGACCTCCAAGGTCCCTTCCAACTCCGTTACTGTTAACTGAAGTCAATACCGACCTTGTCTTGATGCTGGAACATCTCTCCATCCTTCCACATACACCCACATTACACCAATTCTCCGTGAGCTGCACTGGCTCCCTATTGGTCTCCGATCACAATTCAAGGTGTTGGTTATTATCTTTAAAGCCCTAAGTGCCTCAGGGCCAGGTTATCTTCAAGACCGCCTTCTGCTGCATAGCTCCCAGCGACCGGTAAGATCCCACAGAGTTGGTCTCCTCTGGGTCCCGTCAGCTAAACAATGCCGGCTGGTGAGCCCGCGGGGGAGGGCCTTCTCTGTGGCTGCCCCAGCTCTCTGGAACCAATTACCTCCTGAGGTCCGGACCATCCCCACCCTATTGGCCTTCTGAAAAGCAGTTAAGACCTGGCTTTTCTGGCAGGCCTGGAGCCGTTGATCTCGCTCTTGTGATCTGGCGAGATCCGGCCATGAATGGCGTGAATGAGTTTTTAATGTTTTTAATGTTTTTAATTTTTAAATGTTTTTTATAATGATTTTTTAAAATGTATTGTGAGCCACCCTGAGTCTTCGGAGAGGGGCAGCATATAAATTGAATTAATTAAATTAAATTAAATTAAATTAATTCCAACCCCACCTTCCTCAATGCTATCTTCAAGGAGAGAATGGCATGGGAGGAGGCCCCATCTATGTAGGACTATTCTACAGCTTGCATGATTGGATCGGGGCAACCTGCTTCTAGAAAATTGCTGAGTTAAAACTGTATCAAATATTACTTCGTGCCTAGCATCCTATTTAGAGCAGGGCTTATCTCAGAGGATTTTACAAAATCAGCTGTAGACTATTGTTTTGCCTTTCTTTGTGTTTTTGAGGTGGGTATGCAAGCACCATCTTAAAGGTCTCACTTTTTATAGCAGTCAAAGAATCTCTGAATACCACTGAACTTTATGAGCCAACCCCACCCTAACAATGATGTGGGTTTTTTTTTCCAGATATAACATTTATAATAAAATAGATGTTCTTACCTCACTCAAAATGGGAACCTCTCCCCGCAAATTCTGGATGTGCCCTTTCTAGTGACATTGTCACAAAATCATCATTTCCCTGTAGACCTCAGCTTTGGGGGAAAAAACAGTTCATAAGTAAAAATCTGATTCTCAGGCATAGAACGATTGCCATTTCTGATTTAAGGGTGAGATCATTTTCTTCAGCATCGAACATTTTATTTTGTCAGGAAGAGTGGATATTTTCATTCTCAATGGCCTGTATTTAGGGGAAGAAAGTTTTATTGGAGTTGCAAGGATTATGCCAGACTAAATAAGGAGGGATCTGCTCTAGAGTTTTATCCCTTTGCTGCTAGGTCTTGATCGCACATAATTCACATGATAAAAAGCCAAAATGCCAAAGGTCCTACTGCCTTTTGCATTTATATTCCAAAACGCATTTCATATGTTTCTTTCTGGATATTGTTTTGGACTCTGCAGTTTGATTCCTGTATACATTGCTCAGTAGAGAAGCTGTATCTGCTTTGGAAGCAAGCAGAAATGAATCAGGCCTGCGGCCAATTGTTATGAATGTGGAGGAGAGGGACCAATTACGGCTTACTTGAGACTTACTTTTCCCATTAAAGCTCACAGCTCCTGTGCTTCTCTCTGCGGAGAAGAAGCTGCCACTTTCCTGAGGAGAAGTAGCTGCCACCACTTTATTTTTGCTCACTACTGATAGTTCTCCTGCTTCTGATCTCATGAAACATGTTTAACTAGGGCAGTTAATGATCGAGCGGCTGGATTAGGACAACAATCCAAGCCAAGTTTGATTCATTTAATTTTTCTGCAGCAGAAAAGGCATGATGATGTAAAGGATATGGGATGGGCAGCAAACAAACTTCATTAATTAATTAATCATTTACTTGCTCTTATCTTGTCCAAGTATATCTGGGGGTTTTTTTGGGGGGGGGGGTTGTGAATTCAACCTGTTTGGTTGCTTAATGATTCTGTATATTGCACAAACCCAGAAAATGAGTGAATTCCGTATTCAGAATTCAGAATTCACTGTTCCCTTTAGTGTTATATCTGTTCAACAATATTTGTAGAAGATGTTTTAAGTCACTAATGAGTGTGACACTAAAATGTGTCTTTTTCATCATCATCATCATCATCATTATCTTGTAGTTGTTGAGGTAGAACCACACTGAGAATAGATAGAAAGTAATCTATATCAATTTTATTATTTATGGTAAGTAACACAAATTAAGTAGCTTTATATGACTTATTATATTAAATAGTCTACTTTTCTTCCCCATTTTCTATCTAGTATCTGGAGTTAGTGTTTTCCTGTACTTTGATATTATGCTGTATCATTTTAATGTGAAACTATAAACTAACTTCTACATTATGGGGAAGGAAAAGAATTATCCTTACCAGGTAGGAAAACATGAAAATAATTATTTTCATCTTTGGGGGAGTTTGTTTATGTTTTAAAAAAATTTTTAGCAAAATCCACAAGAGTCTTCCTAAATAAGATGAAAATGGTTTAGAATTTTTTAAAAAATAAATACAGGAGAAAGTAAAACTAACATTCATCCTTTCAGAGCGGAAAGTTTGGAGTGAAAATTTTGTTTTGGTGAATTTTTTAATATGCAATTATTTAATATACAATTTAATATGCAATTGTCACTTTTTGCAAAATAGATTCCTTTAATCTCCATCTAAAGCACAAACTCTTTTTTCTAAGTATCAAAAGAACTGAATTATGGTCAGAAAAAGATTTTGATAGAATATCAACTTTGAGAATTTTATATGCAGGATTTTTAGAAGTCCATATCATATCAATCCTTGAAAAGGATTTGTGTCTTTCTGAAAATAAGATATAGTCTCTTGCAGAATCATTTCTTTGTCTCCAAGAATCCATTAGTGCTAAATTATCCATCATCTCAAAGAAAATCTTTGGAAGTTTACCCTGGGAAGGTTTAATCCCTTTGATATAACAGCCCCAATCTTGATCCTATAATAAAAGACTAAAATGTTTGCAGTATAAAATCTCTACCTCGATGCATTTTCTAGATTTTCTTGAGCAGACTAGAATAACAGAGTTGGAAAGGGCTTTGTGGGGTCTTCTAGTCCAACCCCCTGCTCAAGCAGGAAACCCTTTACCATTTCAGACAAATGGTTGTCCAATCTCTTCTTAAAAACCTCCAGTGTTGAAACATCCACAGCTTCTGGAGGCAAGTCATTTGACTAATTGTCCTCACTCAAATCAACACTTGCTATATTCCAATAGAATAGAATAGAATAGAATAGAATAGAATAGAATAGAATAGAATAGAATAGAATAGAATAGAATAGAATAGAATAGAATAGAATTCTTTATTGGCCAAGTGTGATTGGACACACAAGGAATTTGTCTTGGTGCGTACGCTCTCGATGTACATAAAAGAAAAGATGCATTCATCAAGAATTATAAGGTACAACACTTACAACACTTAATGATAGTCATAGGGAATAAATAAGCAATCAAATCACATTAGGAAACAGTCAATATAACTCTTAAGGATACCAGCAACAAGGTTACAGTCATACAGTCATAAGTGGGAGGAGATGGGTGATAGGAACGAATGAATATTAATGTCATGATATTAATCCCTTTATGATGTTCTTAATCATAATTTGTAGAACAACCCATAATCAACTGGTTTCAACTTCAAATGCAGTGCTAACCAATATCCACCATTTATATATTATACCAACTGGAGTCAGACCAGATTGTTAAGCCCAAACTAGATGAACCACAAGTTTTGTTAGCAGAAGGTCTGAACCAAGCCTTTATTAAAGATTATTTTATTGTTAATAAAGTAGGAACAAACTGAAACAGTGTATAAAAGAAGTTCAGATCCTAACATGTGTTTTTCACTATAATTTTTTTATTTGTTGTAGTAAAGCTGTTCTGGATTTTTATTCTCCCAGGACAAATGATGTAAAAACAAAATGATAACGAGCTATGAACCTAGTACAACAAACGTCTCCTGTGGGTAGAACTATTGGGAAAACACCTCCATTAAATTCCACCAAGCTTTTGTAAGTCCTGCCACAATTAACCTTACAAAGCTACTTACATTGAGGCTTTCACACAAAGTTTAGCCATATTAAATCTCCACTTTGCGGGAATAAGGTGGTCAGGCCCAAGCTTTGCCCAGGGGCAAATATTTGTTCTCTCAAAAGTTTGAACAAAATCCTATCAGTTGTTTTGGGAAAGCGTATTTCTGTAATTGAATATATTTATTTATTTATTTTATTTATTTATTAGTTTGATTTATATGCCGCCCTTCTCCGGAGACTCAGGGTGGCTTACAATGCTTTTAAGCAATAGCCTTCATACTTTTTGTATATACCTGCTTAGTAGGACTTTTTGGGCCCCCCTAAGTGGTGTTCTATTTTATACAAAGACAGCTTATTGCCCCCACAAACCGGGTCCTCATTTTACCTACCTCAGAAGGATGGAAGGCTGAGTCAACCTCGAGCCTGGTGAGAATTGAACTCGCAGTAATTGCAGGCAGCTGGCAGCTAAATACCACTTTAATCCACTGCGCCACCAAGGCTCTTTGCCAATCTTATGATGGGGAGGGGTTACAGAAAGTATTTATTAAAATAAACTTTCCTAAAACACTATTTTATCTCATGCCTCCAATGGGCAGAAACCTATAACCTTAGTACAAATTGTTATGTGAAAGATTTTGATATAACATAATTTGAAGAAAATCAAAAATACTGCTCAAAGAAGAAGACACTGAACAATCAGCTTTTAAAAGAGGGAGGGAGGGAGGGAGGAAACAAATGTAAAGAAATTTAATTTTCACATGCAATAATTGGAAAATTACTCATAAACAATGTATCACAATCAAAATTGCAAAAAAATATTTCTTATTGTAGATTCCTTGACCTTGATAACAAAAGCACTCCTCAAGTTTTCTTGGTGTGTTTTGTGGTTTTTTTTACATGGGTTTTAATATTCATTACTTGTTTTGTTGAGTATTTTAACTAAAAAAGGAATCTGGGAGTCTTGCTTGAAGAACAGGTGGCAGCTATGATTGAGAGGCTTTTTGCCCAAATCTGTTTTTATGTGGCATTTACAGCCTTTCCTGAATCAGGAACATTATTCATAGTCACCCATGGATTGGCCACCTGTCATTTAGATCACTGCAATACACCTTACATGGAATTGTCCTTGAAGACCACCCAAAAACTCCAAATAGGCCAAAATGTGGTATGTAGTAATGTAGTTAAAATAATTATGAGCAGCTTGTCCATGCAACATCTTTGCTTTAGAACTGCCCTGACTTAAGTTTGTTTCCAGGTGAAGTTTAAAATGCCCAATAGCCACTTGATGGTTTGAGAAGTAGCTATCTCCCATTATCCTTTGAGATCTCACAGACGTCATCTGCTGGGTCCCTAGAGTCAGTCCTTCTCAGCAGCTGCATTCCCATTGACAGAAGATAGGCCCTGAATCTTTTTAGGTTTTCATAAAGCTGTTAAAACTGGGTTTTGTTTGGAGTTCCCCAACCAGCTGAAGTCCACACATCTTAAAAGTTCTTGAGATTGAAAAACACTTCTCCATGGGATTGCTTCTGTTTCTCTTGCCTCTTTTTCTTCTTCTTCTTGTGTCATATCCATCATCAGACGTTGGCGATCATGTTGGCAATCCTATTTTTTTCAACAGCCGCATGAAAAAGTGCTGCTGAGTTTTGTCCAAACCAGTCCCTTAGGTTTTGAAGCCATGATGTTCTTCTTCTGCCTGGACCTTGTTTGCCTTCAATCTTTCCCTGAAAGATTAAGTGCATAGGAATAGTATATATGATGGTTGTCTATGAAGATTCTTAGTCATGGTCATCCCAAAAGTGCTTTTTCAAGAGACAATTGGACTTTCTTGTTTTTCTTTGAAGATGTTTTGCTTCTCATCCAAGAAGCTTCTTCAGTTCTGAGCTGAAGAAGCTTCTTGGAAGAGAAGTGAAATGTCTTCAAAGAAAAACAAGAAAGTCCATTTGCCTCTTGAAAAAGCACCTTTGGGACAATTTGATGATTGTCCTTTAGCCCTTGGGTAATTGCATTTGGGGATTTTCATTTTTAATTTGGATATTCTTTGAATTTTTTAGTTGGAGAAGAATCCCCAAAGGGTTCCAGTCATACTTCTCCTTTCCCAGTTACAAACCAGTGATGAGGTTCTCAGGACTGTTCTTCTACTCTCTTAGCATATGGCATACTATACAATTATATTGTCTCCTGAATTTGATTAGGGTCTGCAGAGTCTGGTCAAATCGGCAAGAGACTTCAGATAAGGTTCTGGCAAAATAGGATCTCGACTCCAGGAGTACAATATATTTCATTGTAGTTGAACAAGGAAATAGAGAGGTGTATCTCATTGGCTATAATGCATTTCCATATAACACAAAACTAAAACAAGGAATTAGCTACTACATCTTTAGCACAGATGCAGTACTTAAACAGAAAAAAAGTTCAAAGAATTTCGCTCCTGGGCAATTTTCTAAATATGTATGGCTTTGCTTCGCTTTGCAATTTTCCATAGTAAGCCATTCAGAGTTAGAGATGAATGGACTACTAAAAAAAACCCCCAACCAATGAAAAGTTCATTGCTAAAAAGTCAGAAATTGGTTTAATCTGAAAATGGCCAAAGTTCCTATTTGACAAAGCCATCTTGCAAATGTTCTGCTGCAATGAATTCTATCTTTGAGCTGCTAGATGTTAAGAAGGTCATCATTCCAAGCCAGTCTCCAGTGGAGGGCAGGTGACACTTATGGAGAATCAGAAATCTGTTTATTGCAGAAGAGCAAAACCAGTAGGCAGGGCTGTTCCTCATCACCTCCCTTACAGATTTCTAATTCAAAAATTTAAACCAATCATTAACAATGTGAATATAAAGCACTGACCAATTGCATGCTCCTCTTCAATCGTTTAGCATGGAGACCTTGCAGGCAGTCTCACTCCTGTCTTATCTGTGGTCAGCCACAATGCCAACAGAAGTGGTGCCTACAGTTACCCACAACGCCTAAGCTATTAATCAATTCTTGTGAGCTGTTCACTTACTCCTAATCACTGAGCTTGTGTTCTGCCCCAGCTATAGGTCCCAAGAAGTGTAGCACACACACACAACTCCAAAAACTCTGTTTAATACAAACAGACCCCTTTCAAAATGCAGGCTTTAACCACAAATGTCCTTATCAGCCTGCTATGAATTACAGAGATTAAACAAAGTCCGACAAGGGTTGGCAATCAGCCCAGAAACCAAGTTGTAACAAAAAACTCACTCTCAAAATGCTCTGCGTAGGACCAAACGTTGTTTCCAGCAACATTTGTTATCTGTGTGCGAACTTAAATAGGCTAAGGGAGTAGCCAATTAACCCTAAGCCTTACTCTTGAGGAGACCTCCTCCTGAATAGCCACTCCTGCCTTTTGGCAGCCCTGCGTGCTCGAGCATTGAGAAGCGGCTCCTCCACTTCACTCTCTTCACTTGAAGGAGCCTCTGGAGGTTCTGAAGGCCCTGGCTGAGTCTCTGTCTCTGGCACCACATCCTCTTCAGCCTCCTCACTGTCCGACTTGAGCGCCAGCTGCACAGGCTGCTGGTGCGATACCACACCAGCCTTCTTGTCATCGGGATCAGCCACAATCCACGCAGGCTGCTGGCGGGCCACAACAGCTTGTCCTCCCTTGCAAAGTGGTATCACTCTTGCATATTATAACCTCCCAGTACTTACCAGTCTTCATGCTGCTTGAAATCTTACCGCAAGCAAATAAAGAAAATATTCCAACAGCACTAGGCGTTGTGTGAAGAAATATTTCTTTCTTGCTTTGCCCCAACTAAAACAACACTCATAGAATAGTCCTTCTGGAACATGTCTACCATAAGACATGCCACAGCTTTTTCAATTGGTTTGGTTTGGTGTTTGGTTAGGGGTTTGGTTTGGTTTGGTTTGGTTTGGTTTGGTTTGGTTTGGTTTGGTTTGGTTTGGTTTGGTTTGGTTTGGTTTGTCCTGTAAAAGCAACTCCCAGTTATTCATTTATCAACATCCTGTTCCTGACATTTAAAGACATTGAACGTACTCTATTAAGAAGCTCATGAATATTGCTCTTTGATTTGTATAATGATAAATCTGCCAGGCAACAAACAAAGCAACCACCCTAAAAAGTATTCACACCGTTAAATTCTGCTTACCCTATAACAAGCACGTGCAGGTGTTAAAGTGAATAATTTTGTAAATGTCTTTTTAAAATGGCAGGTATCAATAGACCATTCTGATAAAATCAGCAGTATCTTAATGTCTCTATCCTTCACTCACTCAAGTCAGAAAACACAGAATGCTGTTTTTTCCTACATATTTATATAGCCACCCATCTCACAAACAGCAACTCTGGGCAATATATAACAGAGCTAAAACAAGATATAGATGAAGATGTAGGTAGATATTAGAATGAGTGTGTACGTGTGTGTGTACGCATGTATGTGTGTTTGTTTTCGTAGATTTTCATGGGTACAGGTATGCAAATCTTGACGTATTCGGGTCTTTTCCCATGTAAGATTGAGAGTATCTTGGTAATGTTTCGACGAGGTCCCACTCGTCATCTTCAGGTTGGTGTCTTCAGCTTCATGCCTGTGCGAGAGACGGCATCTCCGATCACTCTTTGCTCGCACAGGCACGAAGCCGAAGACACCAGCCTGAAGATGACGAGTGGGACCTCGTCGAAACATTGCCAAGATACTCTCAATCTTACATGGGAAAAGACCCGAATATGCCAAGATTTGCATACATACATACACACCTGTGTATGTATTGTATATACACACACACACACACACACACACCTGTAGTGGGTTCCACTTACCTTCACTACCGGTTCAGAACTGTGAGCATGCATGCACAGAGCATCCGTGATGACGTCCAGGCGGATGGGCGGAGTCTCCCGCCACCACCACTACATGCTCGCCCAAACCAGGGCGAACCAGTAGAAACCGACCACTGATATACACAAACTTTTTTCTATGACTTATTAGCTGAAAGGCACTAAATCTTTTCATCTAAGACAGGCAGGAAGTAGATTTTGTTTTTTTTAAAGGCATTTCTACATAGCTACTCTTTCGTTACTTTACTCCTTCTGAAGCAATCTGTGGATAGTCTCTTACACCAAAACCTCAAATGTTGAGAACAAGAAGCAAAGAATGACTGGTTACTCCAAGCTGCCAAAGATCCTAGAGAAACTAATATTCCCTCGCTTCTACTTCACCGAAAAGAGAAATAGAAACAATTCTTGAACCGTCTCCCCCCCCCACAATCATCATACCCCTTTTTACATATTTTGTGCATTTGCCTGGTCATATAGCATTTCAAAGGAAAAATGTTCTTAAATGTGTCCTACAGATGATAAGACAACCTGACCAAATAGTCCATGGTTTAGCAAGATCTTCTCTATTTGGGTCAACCTTCTTAACCCAAATTTGCTCCAATGATTTACATTGTTTTTGTTACGAGTGGTGCGGTGGCCTAGAGGTAGAGCCCTAGCCTCACAATCAGGAGGCTGTGAGTTTGGTCCTAGGTAGAGGTAGCTATTTCTCACTCTGGGCACAATGAGAATATATCTGCTGAACAAAACTCCACATTGGCGACAGGAAGGGTGTCTGGCCAGTACACACTCAGCTCCATTCAGTAGCCCAGACTCCACCCCGTAAGGAATTACGGGGTCATTAAAAGAAGATGATGATTTACATTGTATTTTTTCCCCATCTAGAGTATCCCTATCTATTTCTTAAACCTGGATTTATTTCTTGGAGAGAAGTGCCAACAAATCACTTGTTATAAGTTGTATGCACCATTGATTGCCAGAAGGTATCTATTCCAACAATATGATAAAATCTTTCAAAAAAAAAGTTAATCTTATGAATGCATAACTATGATCCTACATTCCTACTTTAAGCAAGCATTTATGAACAGAGGAAAATAGAAATAGTAGAGAAGCAAAGCTGGCAAATTCTACAGATTCTGTATTAGACTATGAAGCGGTAGAATCTTTAAAAAGACATTTTAAAAGAGTATTCATTATCCTTTACTGACCTTTCCAAGAGGCAAGTTGTTCTGTTAGTGATGGGGAAAAAACCTCTATTTTCACAAGTACAAAACACTGCTTTCTGATATAATTGCATATATATTATATAAATATATTATTTTGGTAGGGAAATGAAAGTCCAATAATGTAAGAAGCAAAGCAAGTAGAATTGAAGCAGCAATCTAATAATCTTCTGATCACTGAAGGGATAAGAAAAAGATTTTAAAAATTGGGATTCCTAGTGATTGCATATATATATTACAGAAAGAACATGCCTCATTGATATATGAGAATCCCAAATTCTTATATAGACTCTCAAGGAATGGCCTACCAAATGACCTTTAAAACAGTAGCAACGTATACACCGTAGGATTAACCTTTTTCATTAGATACCTTTAATTCTGATCTTTTCACTTACTGCAGCAATTGTTCCGTTCATGGATTTGAAATGTTTGTCCACATTCTCTACCATAAACAAATAAAATACAAATACACAGATTTGAACAAGTAAAAACTCTGTAGAAGCAGGAAGGGTTTGTTCCTCTATATTTGGGGAACAACATTTCCTGAAATATCTTCTCCACCTTGGGATTCAACCCAAGCCAAAGGCCTTCTTAGGGAAACAGAGAAGTAGGCAGAAATCCTATTTGTCACATTCTTGATAGTGTGGGCACACTTTCTAAGTTTCATAAGAAAATCCATATAATTAGATTAGCCGGGGGGGAGGGGGAGTAGAGTTGAATGACAAGGTCAGTCTCTTGCCCTTTCTGTAAATTAGAGAAGATTGCCATAAATTGCATAATATAATGAAACACCAATTTGCATATTAGCTGCTATATTAAAAGGGATCAGTTTTAGCTCGCAAAGCAGAACAAATAAAAACATGCATTTTAATAACTCAAATTACTCTCAGGAAGTGACCCTCAGCCGAAAGCCTGATTATCACTACTTAATTAGAAGCCTTGGAAACCTAAATCCTCCTTTAAATCTTATTCTGTGTACAGTGAAAGCTGAAGCCGTGAGTTTTGTCTTAGATTCAATATTTACTCTTTACTAATATGTTTGCAGGAGAGGCTTTCTAAGCATTAGAAGGAGATGCGGGGGGGAAATTAATATTCAAAGAAAGGGCACGCAAAATCTGGGTTGGTTTGCAGGTGCAATGCAAATTAACACGCTGGCATTTACAATCCTTTTAATTAATTAATTAAAAATGCAAAGCTGATTTTTTTTTCCATTTCTTTAAATGTTTGATTGTTTTTTTCACTGATGCACAACCAAACCTTGAATGTGATTCTCTAGCACCTGAAAAATAAAATTTAAAAAAAAATCCTCTCATTTGACATACTGTAGTAAGTAGGTATAGTTTTTGAAACGTTGAGGGCGCTCAGTTGTTCCCTGTGCAAAATTTAATATGAAATCCTTTGTTTGAGAATGAATATGAGGCAGGTAACAATACATGTTATGGAGTAATCATGAAGAATTAAACTAGCGTGCTATCGTGAAGCACTGATGGCCCTTTAAGAAAAAGATTCTAAAAAGAAAGATGTTTCTTTTGTTTAAATCTAAAAGCGTAACCCTGTCTTCAATGAACACAATTAAAATGCTCTTTTTTTCTACAGTGTGCTAACATAAAATCAAAAAGAATCTTTCTTTTAATCCTATAAGGTGAAGTTTTGCTGTGCCTCACTCTACAGTGTTGTCTGGAGAAGGATCTTCCTCTCCTGGCGTTTGAAGAATCTGTATTTTAAAAGACAACATTGTTACTGCGGTTTAATTAAAGCATAAATACTACATTGTTACTTCACTAGGCGTTCACTCAGCTGGAACTAACTGTATTTGCTTAATCTACAATTTTAGATGTATTAGCAAAAATAAATGTTGGCGAATATAAGAGCCTGATTACATATCTTGGGTAAATTGGTGATAATGAGTCAAGAGACTTTGTGTTCATTCACATATATTAGAATAAGAATCATTATGAAATTAAAGCTAAGATTAATCCTGCTAATGACACCGTGGAGCATCTGGGAATAAGATAACCCAGATGTCAAATTCGCTGTGATCGTGTGCTGCTATTTGATAGAGTAACCCCTTGAAGTGTTCTTCTAAGGCTGCTAGCTGGTACCCCACAGTCCCAGCACTTGAAATGCAAATGAGTGACAAGATAGACTAATAATGAGAGCAGATTCTAGCAGTAAGGAAAATGAATAAATTAAAAAAAAAAATCTCAACTATTGGTAAGAACAAGCAGCAGGCACCCTGATGTCCTCAATTAGGCTGGATGACATCTGCAGTGTATCTCTCTCTAATAAAGCCCTCGCTCTGTATTCCGAAGCACACGATTCTAACACTGTTAACATTTTAATGTCTGGGGCGTGCACGGTAACATTAATTACAAGATGATTTGGATGGCTTCTGAATCTCTTTTATGTCTTCATCTGAGTAAAAATCTGAGTCGCAGCTTTGATATCATAAATAAAATGTAGAGACCTGCCAACCATTAAAGTTTTCCTGAAGTAACTCAGATCTGCCAAGTTACATTAAACCTGCATAGTTAAGTAAAGAGCATTCTCTATGAATTTAAAAGGAGGGGTGTCGGTACATTTTAATGTGAGATTTTTATTTTATTTTTTTTTTAAACTGGCTAGCTTTTTTCTCTTCTCAATCTCTCACGGATTTAGATATACATATAGATAGTATATACATACTACTGCTGTTTTAATTATCAAACTGTTGAAGATCAATTTGCCTTCTGATTTCTTTTGCATATTTGTCAATCTTTTAACGGCAGATAATTAGATGTTTTTAAAATGTATTTCTCCATCTTTATTGTAAGTTGCTTTATTCAAAGTCAGCTGTATAAGAAAGAGAAGATGAGGTTGTAGGATATATAAGGAACTGAGGGTTTTTTGTGCATTCCACTTACTTTACATCCTGTACCTTGTGTCACAACATATATATGATACACACATACCCCAGAACAATGTTTATGACATCATCTCAGGATGCATTTTCTCTAAAGCAGGACAGAAACATGGCTCTAAGAGAAGGAAGGAGCTTTCTCTGGCACCTCTATTTGGGATCTGTTTAAGTTACACATAAAACAAAAATAGACTCTCGCTAGCTTCAATCTTCAGTGGAGTCTCTTTTCAGAGGAAACATCTTCCCTAATGCAACTCTGTCAACTTCGACATTTCCCAGGACAGAATGTGACACACACAGTCCTGACAATATCTGAACTGGTAACTTCTCACCCATGCAAGTGTTTGCTGCAGTTTCTAATTCCACTGAATGTATTGAAGTGGTGGGTTGCCCCTGGTTCAGACCGGTTCGCACAAACCAGTAGCAAAACTGGTGGGAGGACCCTCCCATTGCCCCAAATGTCATCATCATCGGCGATCTGCGCATGCGCAGAAGCAAGGCGTGTGCGTGAGTGAAGCGAGCGCACGTGAGCGATCCCATTGCAAACCGGTAGTAAAGATAAGTAGAACCCACACCTGATGTATTGGTAATACTCGACTGAAGGCAAATATATGTGTCCCAGGATAATGTTATAAGATCCAATGTGAGTCGGTCACCAGGACCAGAGGTTTAGTCTTTTGAGCTTTCAGACTCATGCTGGAGCCCATCCTCAGGGAACTTCTCAGTTTTCAGAATCCAAGAACTTGGAAGATTAAACTCTGGTTCCAGTGACCGACCCAGATTAGATCTAACAATAATACCTTCCCATTTCTTTTTCTTTTCTTTTCCAATTAAGAGCAGTCTAGAATTAAAATAAACTCATAATTTCCAGGAGAGGTATGGTGAACTGAAGACAGCTCTACAAAAGTCGAGCTAAAACAAGGGCAAAGAGCAAGGAAGTGAATAGATTGGTTCCTTGGAACCACTCCAGAGAAGAAGAGAACAGGAGATTGCCCACATGTGCTCCAGACAATTGCTCCACACAAGGAGACCACCAGACAGTGGGTTTCTGCATATTTGAGCATCAGGAGATAAAGGCATCAAGCATCTCAGACGCAACTACCACAGAGACTTTTAAAACAATGCTAAATTTGCAAGCCTCACTTTCTATCCACTTTCAGAAATTGCTCGTCAATTACTTTTAAACTGTTAAAGACAACAGACTGACAACTTTGAAAATTCCAGGTATATCAGCCTTCAATCCTGAATAAAAATATAATTTAAATCATAAGTCTGAGAATTTAAGGAATATGAAATAAACAGACAAAAAGTTAAATAACTTTTTTATCTTAAAACGTTATAAACAAAGTAAAGGTCCAGATAAAATTGGAATACTGAAACATTTACAGTAAGATTTTGGAATTAATTATAAAGTACAGACATCTTCTTCTGGGAAATAGATCCTTTTTGGGTTTTTAGAGGACACATCTTAGATAAGAAACTTTAAAGTTTCAAAAACTGAACACTAGAGGGGACTAAAGATTTTAGGTAAAGATATACAGACCTATGAGATGATAGAATTAAAGTAAAATTATGTTTAGCCATTACCCAACAAGTATAGTCACATGTAAATTTCATTAGACAATATATTTTTACTGTCCTACTTTGTTATATAATCTCAGGCTATTTAGAACTGAGTACTGAAAAATGCCATAGCATGAGATGATGGAAAATAATAAAGAGCCTTGTGGGATGGTGCGGTGACTCATTCATATTATGAAAGTCATGATTTGAAATCTACTTGATACCAAGTCATGTGTAATGCTATGCTGTACCCATTTAGTCCTTTCCTGTAAATTTTACATTTCTGAATTTCTCTCTGCTAAACTTCTGTCTACAGTATGGGAAACATTTACCCTAGGGGAAAAAACAATTTGCTGGGACAAATAATTGAGAAATACAAGAAGTGCAATCAAAGGTGAAACGTGGGAGAACTGATGATGAGCAGAACTCTGTGGAGGTGGAAAGACTCAAAACCACAAGTAGAAAATTCAAGGTTGATGGGTTTTTACCATCACAGTTCTGAATGTCTCTTCCTTCTTGAGCTTCCTCATACGATCATGAAGTAGAAGAGGAGATTAATTCCCAGAAGTTGTTCTGGAAATCAAGAGTCATTCCTCAAAGCAGGTTTCATACACCAAGATCTTACCATTGTTCTTCAATTGATGGTGCAGGATTTGTTATTTCATAGAGACTTCATTATTACATTGCAACTACAGTTTATAGAAGAGAGTGGAGCTGTAGATACTGATATATAGGTTAGGACAGGGGTATGCAACCCAAGGCTTAGGAGTCGCATGTGGCTCTTTCATTCTTCTGCTGCGGCTCCCTGTCGCTCAAAATATGCATCATAACCACCAACGTGCGACACCAGCTGGCACGTGATTTATTGAGCTTTTCAACCCATCTTTTTTTTTTCGGAGTTCAAAAAAAGTGTAGCAAGTCATTGCTTTCATGAATGCAACATACTATAGTTTTTTTTATATACATAGCATAAAGGTAAAAAAATGATATATGCAGTGTTATCTTTAAAAAGTCTAAAAAGTTATCTTCAAAAGGGTTTTGTGACTCCCGGTGTTTTCTTTTCTGTGGGAAATGGGTCCAAGTGGCTCTTTGAGTTAGGACTACCAGTGGCTCAGTAAATATTAAAGAATCCTGTCCTCTGTGACTTTGTATAAGGATATAGCACCACAAACTGTAGTGTGTATGCATACAGTTGTAATGTTATGTGAGAATGACCTTGGGGGACAGGAAGAAAATTGACAGCAACAGTCTAGTTAGAGGCATCTCAGCCTGCAAGTGGGGCAAAAGCAAGAAATACTTTCAGTCTCGCAAGATACTGTTAATGTAACTTTACAATAAAGTAGGATTAGTTTATCTGGATGTGCTTCTTGTTTAGACTACCTCACAAAGCTGACAATGGCCTAAAGCCATTTCTATAATAATGTTTGCCATTTTCCAGCCATTCTTAGACTCTGTACAATTAATCTGCTTCTTGTTATTATTATTTTTTACAGCCTATTGTCTCCCAGATGCATTGAACCTTTATTTTCATACTTTGGGTGGCCTCAATTTTAGATGTTTTACTTAAATTCTTTATCACTGATACAGGTTGCTATTCTTCACCTGCTACCTTAGGAATAAGTGCCATGAAAATCAAAATGTGGAAGGTCAGAACATTAAGCAGCACTTAAAACCCAACTGTGCTTTTTGTTACAGTACCTTTACAGTCCGTGAGATCCAGGCAGCTTTTCTAAAACAGTCTGAGCATTTTTTTCACTCCTTCCAACATCATATTTCTATGCCATCCCAACAATTGTTTTTGAGAGTTCTGTTTAAAAACAAATATGGCTCTTAGGCAGGTGTGAAATGCTACCGGTTTTCTCCCATTCAGGCGAATCGGTAGTGATAAAAACTACCAGTTCGGGCGAACCAGTAGTAAAAAAATGCTTTAAAAAGTAAAAAAAAGAGGTTTTGATTATCACAGCTGTGTCACGTGATCATTGGAACCTTTTTTTTACTTTTTTAAAGCATTTTTTTACTAGCAGTTTGGGCAAATAGGTAATAAAAAATGCTTTTAAAAGTAAAAAAAAAAGTTGGTCATGCCCACCCAGTCACATGACCACCAAGCCACACCCACAGAACCGGTAGCAAAAAAAAATTGCATTTCACCACTGCTCTGAGGGAATGTAGTTTGAAATGTCCAAAGCTTCCTCAAAGATGCAATAATAAGAAAACATGATATGGATCCTGGTCTATAAATATCAATGTAAGAAAAGCAGAGCACTTCAAAAGAAATACCTAATAGATTATCTTCTGTACAGAACAATGAACTGCATTCCTCTTTCTAGATCCATATGGCCACTATTTGGGTGGTTTTATCTGATGCTATCAGAAAAAATAAATAAAATGCTCTATTTTTGCAATATACGAATATAGAATGTTAATGTCTTGTTTAGGCTTCCAAATATGTTGGAATGCTATCTGGAATTCAACTTTGATAAAATATTTTGTAATATTTTTCCTACTATGAAATTGCTCAAGTTGAGGTCTCTGCCTTATATCATGATCTTCTTTATCTGAAAATCTAGTTTTCAAAATAAAGTTATGCTCCTCAACTACACAACCCCAGAAAATGAAGATTGAAAGAACTGCAGGTAATGTGATAATAATAATAAAAATTCTTAATTTGCTGAGAAACATCTTAGAATGACAACGCGGGGATTTTTATTTTATTTTTTTTTACATATAAATGTATGAATCATTGTTACAACTGTCTTATCTTCCCTTGGTGTTTGAATATTATTCTGATTAATATTAATGGGAGTCAGACAAGAATGTAGAGGAGACAACCACCCTAATTAGGGTAATGGCACCAATAATATTCCAAGCATAGAGACCGTTTTGTATACCTTAATTATATAACATTGGCAACAAGTTACCCTATTCGTAGATCCAACAGATTCACAGCCATCTGAATTCTCCTGTGACTGAATGATGTGTCCTGACTTCAGTGTTTGGGTGACAAAAGCTTTTTGCACATATGTGTTAGTCCTTTGACCCTTATTCCTGAGCCTTTGGGGATTTCACAGCGGCTACAAGCTCAATCATCACCACCACGTAAAAACAGCAGACGCTTTAGCTCTTATTTTGTAGAATTTTGCCTTTCTTGTGGGAGGAGACAATCCTCTTTTCAGCCATTTATTTCAATGGGTTGCCTTTACAGTTGAACTATTATTATCAGTGGTCTGAGTGGTATTATTTATAATGATATTATTAGATTGTCTGTGAAGATTCTCAGTCATCCAGATCATAATTGTCTCAAAAGTTGCCTTTTGAAGCAAAAAAGCACCTTTGAGACATTACTAGAATAATATTCTTATCCTTAAAGTATCACTACCATCATCATCTTCTTCATCATCATCATCATCATCATTATTTAGATCAGTTTTACTGCATTCTAAAATGAGAGCATTTAAAAGCTTGAGGGATTTTTTTTTACTTTGTCATTAAAAAAAAATAGGAATATATGTTAATTATGAATGTATTCATATTTAAATACCGTATTTTTCCATATATAAGATGATACTTTTTAAAAAAATATTTACTTAAAAAGAGAGGAGCATCTTATACACAGGGGGGCCGAGAGGAGAACTGCGGTTCCGGAACTGCCAATACCTTATCTCTGCATGCTAGCCTCACAAGCAAAACTTTCAATTGCAGAGACAAGCTAACAGGTTTCCTCCAATCATGAACCTTATGTAACTGATGTCAGCTGATGCTACGGAGAGCGTGTAGCCCAGAGGCGGTATTCAGCAGGTTCTGACCAGTTCTGGAGAACTGGTAGCGGAAATTTTGAGTAGTTCGGAGAACCAGTAAATACCACCTCTGACTGGCCCCACCCCATCTATTCTCTGCCTCCCGAGTCCCAGCTGATGGGGAGGAAATGGGGATTTTACAGTATCCTTCCCCTGCCATGCCCACCAAGCCACGCCCACCAAGCCATGCCCACCAAGCCATGCCCACCAAGCCATGCCACACCCACAGAATCGGTAGTAAAAAAAATTGAAATCCACCACTGGTGTAGCCAATGTCCAGGTGCAACAAGGAGTGGTAATGTTGGAGCGTTCTGAGCCCATAAAAATGTCAGAAAATAAAAAAATAAATACCGGTACTGGTAAGCGAATATCTGACTCTGCAAAATAAATGTCCTTTTCCTTTACAATTCAGGGAACATGTGAAATCCAGATGACAACCCCAATGCCACTGATGAATGATGTGCCCTCAAGTCATTGTTGGTTCTTTAGTGATCACATGGATAAATTTACTCCATGTTGTCTCTAAACTGATCCTTCAGCTCTTCTAATAGGCCACCCCTATTGCTACTGTAACTGAGTCTATCCATCTTGTTGCTGGATGTCCTCTTCTGTTTCCTTCCATCTTTCCCAGCATTAGAGCCCTCTCCAACCAGCTCAACTACAAACCCAATAAACCAGGGGTGAAATCCAGCAGGTTCTGACAGGTTCTGGAGAACCGGTAGTGGAAATTTTGAGTAGTTCAGAGAACTGGCAAATACCACCTCTGGCTGGCCCCAGAGTGAGGTGGGAATGGAGATTTTGCAATATCCTTCCCCTGCCATGCCCACCAAGCCACACCCACCAAGCCACGCCCATAGAACTGGTAGCTGTGCAGAAAAGAGAAGAAACTATAGATCAGGGGTATCCAACTTTGGCAACTTTAAGACTTGTGGACTTCAACTCCCAGAATTCCACAGCCAGCCAGCCATGTTAGCTTGGGAATTCTGGGAGCTGAAGTCCACAACTCTTAAAGTGGCCAAGGTTGGACATCCCTGCTATAGATTAATCAATGATGCATCCAGGTTGCTTTCAGAGTATTGTTCTCTAGACCTGGGTAAGTAAATCCAGGGGTGGGTTCTACTTACCTTTACTACTGGTTCGCAATGGGATCATGCATGCGCACTCGCTTCGCTCACACGCGCCTTGCTTCTGCACATGTGCAGATCACCGATGATGACATCCGGCATGGTGGGCGGGGTCTCCCACCGGTTTTACTACCAGTTCTTGCGAACCAGTCCAAACTGGGGGCAACCCATCATTGCTGCTAAACTATCCCTTCAAGTTTTAAAATATAATTCTAAAATTAAGAGAGCTAAACTTAACTAGCTTGGAAGCGATGTAGGAACAGGGCTAATTACTATTTGGTAGTTGCTTTAAAGCACTGTGTAAATGCTGTTGTAAATTTTATTGTTGTTATTACATCTTTTTAAAATTAATAGTTGTTAATACATTGGATTTCGGGGACCATTTCCTTTGTGCATAATCTTTATTTTAATCGTTTCTAAACAGCCAAAGGAACCATCATTTGTTTCAGTATTGAATAGTACCACACTCGAGCAGTTTAGGGAATGACAATGTAAGTCCCTTCTATCTACTTGAATATAAAGATATCTGTCCCCACATTTATGGTAGATAGAACGTTTTGGTCCTTTGAAGTCAACCTCTACAAATCCAATAGCTTACTGGCAGATCAGCAGATATGCCCATCTGTCAGGATGGCACCATGCCCATTTACACAGGTACTGTGCCAGTTTTCAAGCAGTGCATGGATACCAACCAGAGAGAAGAGAAGGAAGCTTTCAGAATGCATGAAATGACACTTTATTTGTGAGAAGCTCCCTCCCAGTGTCAAGCAGCACTAAATTAAGAACACATGCTTCATTACAAGAGATCACATCTGTTGACAAACATTGGCACATTAACCCATCTGCCCAGAAGTCTCATTAATCTGACTCAGATCTGAATATTTTGAAGTGAGCCAATGGAAACATCTGAGTTACACAATCAAAGGCTCACGAGAAGAAAGCCAAAACAAAAACAACCAAAAAAACCCTCCAACCGGAAAGAAAGCAAAAAATCAGCTTGGTGCAATTAAACAAGTAATGAAAAAAGAGATAATGCCTCACTTGGAAAGAAGCTTTGATGTCACATTGTTTTAGATGTCTAGACTGGCCAAGGAGTGGAGTAGGATCCAAGATGAGAACACAGGCCAGATTAAATTGGGTAGCAGGGAGAAAGCTATGTCTACCTATTCAGGTGTAAATATATCAGTGGTGGATCCTGCCAGTTTAACAATTGGTTCGGTGATCACGTGTTTCCCGCGCCTGACACGCGCTGCATGCACGTGCACAGTTTTGACAAAACTAAACTTCCATGTTACTTCTGGGGACTAACACAGCTGAGGCATGACAATCCACTCTGCTGCGCAAATCAGCTGAGAGGATAAAGGTAAGTAAAATGCACAGGGGCAGGTAGCCCCACCTGATCGTCGGAGTGAACCTGTTCGCTCCCAGCTGATTGTTGGAGCTACCAGTACACCCAAACCTGTCTGAACCGGCTGAATCCCACCCCTGAAATATATGTATGCATTCTTTCACTTTTTAAAAAAATAAAAACTCAGAAGTGGCAGAGAAATGAGAAAAGGTCAGGAGCATAGAGGGAATGAATGCATAGAGGTAGATGGAGGTGGAACATTAATACACTGTAAATGTCTTAACAAATGAACTGAAAAGTGGATTCATTTAACCGGCTAAAGAGGTCATCTTATACCAAATACATTGTTTGTCTGTCTATCTAGTCTAATACTATCAACTCTTAACATCTGTGATTCACCAAGCATGGAGTAGATTTTCTCATAATTTGCTGCACAAACCTTTTAACAGGAGATCCTGCAGACTGAGATGCATTTTTTTTTTTTTTGTGCAGAGAACATGTGTTGTACTATTAAGCTATGGAGATAAAACGGTTTTTAGCTTTTGGGCACATTGCTTGTTCTGATGCGATGGTACACTCGATTCTTGTTTCCGAGACATGAAACACCATTAGATAAGGATTTTACATTTTAGTATTTTCCACTTGAAACAGCAGCAAAGTTATAATTAGAAATAATACTTTTTGAAGAACCAATTAACCCATGCCTATATGCCTCAGAACTTGATTACCCCAAATGATGTGACTCACAGTGCATTCTGCTAGTGTGAACTCTCTTCACTGAAGAATCTAACTCGAGATAGGCGCTCGTGCCAATGGACTATTACAGATTCAGCACCACAGCTGGAACTTCTGTAACATTTCTAAAGCAATACTTTCCCCATTTTCATTTTACTGTACGCTGTTACTCATTAAACATTGAGCAATCAAGTAGTGAGAAACTAAGTGATATATGTGCATATCCCAATTAATCCACTGCACTTGAAGTGATAAGTTCTTATGATGATGCTCAATCTCTAGTGATTCGTATTATGCATGTGAGTTGATTAAAAAAAATCTTATTACTCTTGCTGATTTAAAGTCTCCTCTTTGGATGGCTCTGTTTATTTTTCCTTCTGTCTTGACCACTATCTGAATATGTCGTCTCTTTCTTTTCCTACAAGTTCCATATCACTTCAGTTCTGCTCCCAGAGCTATTTGACAATATTATCCTTGCTCTTGTTTGTCTCTTTTTTTCCCTCCATCCTTCTTTCACTAGCCTTCACTTCGCTCCTTCCATGCTATGTACATTTTAGGCAGCAGTAATTCTGCACAATTCTCTTTTTTAAGCTTCTGAAAAGAGGGAATTGTATGTATGATGTTATGCAGTAATAATAAAAGATATAGCGAACATATTTGTGTGACCTATTTCTCAAAAGATGGAACAAGTGCTTTGTGATATCTTCTGCAGCTTGGTGACATGATTAATTGTCAACCTTAGGCTTGGAGTTTTGCACAGGGTGCCCATAAAGGGATAGAACAATTTGGCTTTAAACTCTTGATTTGTCCAACATGTTCACAAGGACAACCTGATCCTGATCACAGTATGGAAGAACGGAGAAGAGGCAGTTTGCTAGAAAAGAATAAGATCAACTCTAGGGTGGAAAAAGCATGTCAGTATGGGATCCATTTGCTTGCTTGGATGAGGTGCTTTCACCTAGTTCTAAGAAGTCTTGCTGTGACTGTTTCTCGCTGCCACAGCTGTAGCAATCTCTAGCACAGTGACAGTGACACTGTCTAGACAGTTCTAGACAGAGTGCCCAAAGTGTGAGCGTGTGCCTGAACCCCAAAAATGCACACACAGCCCTGCACATGCCCCCCCACCCCATGCATACATGTGCAGCCCCACACACACACACACACCACCCCATGCATGTACATGTGGCCTCCTGCACATGCCCCACCCCCATGAATGCACTGTACCCCCTGCATGTGCCCTGCCCCACTGTACATGTGTGTGTGCCCCCCGCATGCCCCCACCCCCACGTATGGGCACGAGGCCCCCGCACATACCCTGCTTCCCACGTATGGACATGTGGGGCCCCGCACATGCCCTGCTCCCCATGCATGCATGTGCGACTCACATGCGCCCCACCCCCACATATGTGCACATGCCCCCATGCATGCACATCACCCCCCGCACATGCACGGCAGAGACCCAACAACCAGCTGGCCAGTGGGAGGTGCACATGTGCGACAGAGTTGAACTAGGGCAATGGCTCACGTGCCCACAGAGAGGAAACTGCGTGCCACCTGTGGCACGCGTGCCATATGTTCGCCATCACAGATCCAGCATCATGTTGTCAACATTTGCTTCTTCTTTTGGGTCCACCAGATGTACCGCCAAATGTATCTCCTTAGGATAGCTGACCTATGAGATTCCCTGCCTCCCTGTTCTGGTGAGTCAGGTAGATGTGACCTTTGAAAAGATGGTCCTTCAAATAACCTGGTCCCAAGCGATGTAGGACTTTAAAAGTGACAAGCACCTTGAACTGGACCCTGAAGCAAATTGGCAGCCAATGCAGTTCCCACAGGAGAGATGACACATGTGCACATCTAAGCCTGCACACACCATGCAAGCCTCTGCATTTTGAACCAAATGAAGCTTCTGGATACTTTTCAAGAGCAGCCCCACGTAGAACGCATTGCAATGGGAGGTGACTAGGGCACGAATGACTGTGAGCAGGGATTGTTGGTCCAGGAAAGGGCATAACTGGCACACCACCCACACTTGCACAAAGGTCCTCCTGGCCACAACTGCCACCTGTTCACTGATCAAAAGTTGTGAGTCCAGGAGAACCTCCAGATTATGCATTGTGTCTATCTGGGCCACCACATCCAAGACCAGAGATAGCAATTCTCCATGGACCAAAGAACCCCAAACCTAGAGTCATTTGTCTTGCCAGGGTTCAGTTTCAGCCCACTGATCCATGTTGAGCCCTTACCAGCCTCTAAACACTGTGAGAGAAAGATTACAGCATCATTCAACTCACCATGAACCAGGACATATGTCAGGTTCCAATTAATGTACCCATCACAAGTCAAACTCCAAGGCATTTCAATCAATTTTGTCCCTTGTCGTCTGCCAACTGTGCTCTAGACATCTATTTATCCATTTCATTCCTCTCAATTCCTCCGTATACCATGGGGGATGAAGAGGTCTACTTGTTAGGGTGCAAACCTATCCAGAGCCTCAACCACCTTCCTATTCCAAGCAGTGCCTAAGGACTCAGTGGGACTATGCAGCACATCTACACAGTATACTTTAGTACATTGTTGTTGTTGTTGTTGTTGTTGTTGTTACTACTGTTGCTGTTGATCATCTGACGACACGGGTGGGATATCAGCAATATGCTGATGATATCCAGCTGTTTATCTGCACCCCTCATCAGTTCAATGAGGCGGTAGATGTGATGTGCTGGTGCCTGGAGGCTGTGAGGATCTGGATGAGAGTCAACAGGCTCAGACTTAAGCCAGACAAGACCGAATGGCTCTTGGTATTGCCTCCTAAAGACTATGTCAATTGTCCATCCTTGGTTCTGGGGGGAGAGAAAGTGCCCCCCTCAGAACGGGCTTGCAATTTGGGTGTCCTTCTAGACTCACAGCTGAGATTGGAACAACATCTGACAGCTGTAGCTAGGGGAACAGCTTTGCACAGGTTCGTCTGGTGCACCAATCGCAACCCTACTTGGATCAGGAGTCTCTCCTCACCCTTGTCACCTCACAGTTGGACTATTGCAACGCGCTCTACATGGAGCTACCCTTGAAAAGTTTTCGGAGACTACAGCTGGTCCAGAATGCAGCTGCGTGAGTTATAGTGGGTGCACCTAGTTACACCCACATTACACCAATTCTCCGCGAGTGGCACTGGCTCCCTATCAGTCTCCGGGCACAATTCAAGGTGTTGGTTATTACCTTTAAAGCCCTACATGGCTCAGGACCAGGCTATCTTCAAGACCGCCTTCTACCACATAGCTCCCAGCGACTGGTAAGATCCCACAGAGTCAGTCTCCTCCGGGTCCCGTCAGCTAAACAATGTCAGCTAGCGGGCCCGTGGGGGAGGGCCTTCTCTGTGGATGCCCCGGCTCTCTGGAACCAGTTACCTCCTGAAGTCCAGACCGCCCCCACCCTATTGGCCTTCCGGAAAGTGGTGAAGATCTGGCTCTTCTGGCAGGCCTGGGGCCGTTGATCTCGTTATAGTGATCTTGCGAGACCTGGCCACAAATTGGAGTGTATGTGTTTTAACATTTTAATGTTTTCTTTTAACTTTTATATGGGATATTGCTGCATTGTTTTATTCTCTGTTGTAAGCCGCCCAGAGTCCCTTGGGAGTGGGGCAGCATAGAAATGCAGCAAAATAAATAAAATAAATAAATAATCATAGTCAGCCAGATATTTAAATTGGATTTGGCATTTTTGTCCTCCTATCGAGTCCTTACACTGAGATAGACAGATGGTGCTAAAGGTATTGTCACAGAAAGTAAGCTGTTCCAAGTAAAGCTACCTTTTGCAATTGACAGATAGTGAATTTGTCAAAGCCGTTGATGTTCAAGTTGTGCTCCAGGTGTTTTGGGATTGTACTCAAGGCACCTATTACTATTTATTCTATCTTTGCTTTCTTTTGTCACGGTTGTTCTACTTCTAGTTGCAGATCTTTATATTTTGTGATCATCTCCAGTTCCTTCTCTCCTCTTCCGCTGTCTCCAGTCACTGGAAGTCCATTATCCATTTTTGTTTTGTATTTCTTGCCAATCTTGATAAGTCTTGGAATGTTATGTGGCAATTGCCTGCCTGTTTGAATTCTAAAGTCCAAGAGCATTTTTAACTTGTTCGTTTTCTACTACTTTGTCTGTTTTGTGGTCCCACCAGTTCTTGCTTGTAGGCAAATGGTATTTCTTGCAGATTTTTCAATGCACCACTGTTCCTACATTGTCATGAAACAAAGGTTTAAAAAGTTTTGATATTTATGAAATTGCTAAATTATATTAAAGAAACCAAAATACCTTTACAATCCCCAAGGCATGCCACAACTTTTGAGCACCCCTAATGTTTGGAAATTGAAAATAGAAAATTTTGACACGCCCTAAATAATTTTTTTTAAAAATTGTAGTAAGTCTGCATGATTTACAGCAGCTAACTACCGTATTTTTTGGAGTATAAAACGCTCCAGACTATAAGACGCACCCACCTTTTTTGATGAGGAAAACAAGAAAAAGAAATCTGCCTCTGCCTCCGAGCAATTTTGCCTCGTTGCAGCAAACAGCCTGCTTTACTTTCATTTTCATTTTCAGCATAGCTTGATTAGCACAAGAAAAAAAAATCTGCTCCCAGCAATTTACCTCCTTGCAGCAAGCAGCAGAGGCCTGTGCAAAAGGTGTGTCTTATACTCTGAAAAATACAGCATGTGGTCTGCTGTTTCTTCAGCTTCTTTGCAGAGGCAACATTTGCTGTTTGTTGCTATCTTCTCAACTGTGGTTTTCCATGTGCAGCCATTATTACCCCCTCTATCTCTTTACCTTCAAATTTCCTGCTCTTTAGTCATTGCAAGATCAGAACTGCTATTCTGATTCATTGTAGTCTCTCCATTGATGAATAGGTAGAAAGGCATGCAATTTGATTGGGGGTTCTACCTACAGTGTAGTATACAATTCAAGTTCCATATCTGCTGATCTCCTTGACACAGTATTTGTTGCTTCATTTTTTTCCAGTGCTTCCTTAATGATCCCCGTTTTAGATAACATTACTTAATCAAGTATACTTTGGCTTTCCTTTTTCAGCTTTTTTTCTCTCATCTGTTCGAGCATGCTAATCTTGTATGTACGTATGATATATTATCTTTGATATTACAGTATTGGGATCTTTTAATACTTGTGCCAGCTGTTTCTTTGGAACAAGCTTTAATGCAGGCAACCGTATTGCATTGTTTTTGTGCTCTTCTAGATGCTCAGTTATTCTTTGTTTCAATTTCTCTGATGAGACCTATCCAGTACAGTTGAGTCTCTGGTGTAGATCTCATCCTCCTCAGAGTTGTCAAGTCCCACAACCATGTCAAGGTATGTCACACAGGGGGATCATTATTACTTTATCCTGCCTTTTTAATACATTTTGGACAACTCAAGGTGATGAATGTACCCTTAATACCCTTGCTTGCTATTTTTCCCATCACAACCCTATCACACAGCGTAATCTGTAAAAGCAGCAATATTTTCATTAAATTTTGGTGTAGGCGTTAGTCAACAAAATGAAGGATCATTTCTATTTAATTTAAACAGATATCATTAAAGTGATTTCTATACTAAGGACTGTTTTGTTAAGAGGAGCCACGCAGGTTGGACAGAGAAGAAAGATTAAATCTAGACTTCATCAGTGGTGAAATCCAAATTTTTTACTACCGGTTCTGTGGGTGTGGCTTGGTGGGCATGGTGTGGATTGGTGGGTGTGGCCTGGTGGCATGGCAGGGGAAGGATACTGCAAAATCTCCATTCCCACCCCACTCCAGGGGAAGGATACTGCAAAATCTCCATTCCCCCCAACTCTGGGGCTAGCCAAAGATGGCATTTGCCGGTTCTCCAAACTGGTCAAAATTTCTGCTACCAGAACCTGTCAAAACCTGCTGGATTTCACCCCTGGACTTCATGTCTTTGTACTGAGTAGTGATTAGTGCTACCCTGGTTTTATAGCAACGTGTTTGTAGGCACATAATATCTAGTGCACATCTACTTCTGCACCGCAACAGACATTTGTTTTCCCATACATTTTTAAAGTATTAATGTTGGCATGAGTGGCTTTCCATTACGTATCTTTTGCCAACGTCAAAAGGTATTCCGATTATCACCTTCTTGAGCCATCAATGGTGGAGCGTAGGGAACACCTCAGTGGTGATGGCGAGTGAGAAAATGTATCTGTTTATCCAAGTCAGAAAGACAAAAATGTGCTTGACTTAAAGTGCTCTTGCCCACAGTTGATATTCATCCTAGTGCTTAGACTCTGTGAACTCTCTAACAGGGTAAATTTTATCTGTAATAAAGCCCAGCAGAGACTTTGCTTCAGAAATGGAAAAACATGGAGAAGATGGATCCTAAGAAAGATTTGAAAACAGTGATCATCTTATGACTTGCGGCTGAAAACAAAAGAAAGAAGTGGTCCTGAGGAATAAGAATGAAAGGACACGGTGATCAGGCTGCATTGAAAATTTACTTATTTGTAATCTGTAGAAGAAACACAAGGAAGTAAGCTGTCCAGCCAAGGCTCTTTCCTGTACAGATCACAGCATCCCAATAAACTATGTGATCTATTTATAACCTGCTTTGCTAAAATGATAAAAGAAACTTCAGGTATCCAGTTACCTGTATTTAATAACCTAGGACTGCTAGGAAAGACTATAATTTAGAACCTAATATTCCCCCCCCCACAATAGAAGAGAAAGATAATGATAAATAGATGATAGATGGAAATGGAGTAGATAGGCAGGCAGGCAGCAGATAGATGATAGACAGAGAGATGACAGAGAGATGATAGATAGATAGATAGATAGATAGATAGATAGATAGATAGATAGAT
>WNWU01000004.1:42947173-42966638 GCA_012654045.1 Ptyas mucosa | reverse complement strand
AATAGAATAGAATAGAATAGAATAGAATAGAATAGAATAGAATAGAAATCCTTATTGGCCAAGTGTGATTGGACACACAGCATAGGGAATTTGTCTTGGTGCATATGCTCTCAGTGTACATAAAAGAAAAGATACATTTGACAAGAATCATAAGGTACAACACTTAACGACAGTCATAGGCAGTGCTGGGTTTCAAAAATTTTTACTACCGGTTCTGTGGGTGTGGCTTGGTGGGCGTGGCAGGGGAAGGATACTGTAAAATCTCCATTCCCTCCCCAATCCAGGGGAAGGTTACTGCAAAATCCCCATTTCCTCCCAATCAGCTGGGACTTGGGAGGCAGAGAATAGATGGGGGCGGGGCCAGTCAACATTTTTACTACCAGTTCTCCGAACTACTCAAAATGTCCGCTACCGGTTCTCCAGAACTGGTCAGAATCTGCTGAAACCCACCTCTGGTCATAGGGAACAAATAAGCAATCAAATCATGTTAGGGAACAGTCAATAGCAATAGAACTTTGACTTATATATTGCTTTACAGTGCATTACAGCTCTCTCTAAGTGGTTTACAGAGTCAGCATATTGCCCCCAACAATCTGGGTCCTCATTGTACCCACCTCGGAAGGATGGAAGGCTGAGTCAACCTTGAGCCTGGTGAGATTTGAACTGCCAAATTGCAGGCAGCCTGGCAATCAGCAGAAGTAGCCTAAAGTACTGCATTCTAACCACTGCGCCACTGCGGCTCCTAATTCATTGCTTTGCTAGACTACAGTAGCCAAGCTGATGGGGCCTGCCCAATGCTAGTACCTGCTGATCTGCAGAAGAGCTTTCTTTCTATACTCTTCAAGTAACAAGAAGGAGATCGCTTTCCACTCCAGTGTGAGGTTTTACCACCTCTTATCTCAATGCTGTGCGCCTGAACTCCATTACCTTCTTAGACCAGAACTAACAAAAAAAGAAAAAATGAGTATCACATCTCTCTCTCTCTCTTGGTCATCTTGTTAGTGCAGATTTGAAGTAGTTAAAGATTAATTTTTAAAGCATACCTCTGCTTTCTTTTTCAACAAAGGAAACATCAATTATAGGCTCCCACGTAAACTCTGCCCCTTCTTGAATATTTGCTGCCCTTTATAAATCTTAGATTTCTTCCCCTAGAGTGTGTTCAAAGGAGAGATTTCATTGCCTCCAGGGGTTGTTAAACTGATTGCAATACCACGTATTTAGAGCAGTTCAGTGGGAATTAAGCTGGTTCACTGCTGTCAGAGCTAGAATATAGCTGTCAAATAGCATTACAAGTAAAACACCCTTGATAAGAAATAATGACCAAATGTCAATCTTTTATTCACTGGTAGCACTACAGGCTAGTTGGTGAAAAATGTAATATTTTAAGTATTATTGCTGCCACTCTTTTAACATTCTACTACTACAATTGTATCATTGTTTCTCTGCCGCTTATATTTAGGCATTATCTAACATGATCCAAAAACCCCCACTTAGGTCAGTTGCTGCAGTAAAATATATTGGACCTTTTGGAATTCATATAGCTTTCAAAATATAACATTACTTTAAAAAACATGGGATGTTTGAATTCAGAAATGGAAAACACCCTTGATCTGGTTATTAAATATTGATAGCCACAAAGATTGCAACTAAATCCAGTGCCAATGTTACTGTTGTCCTTTTCTTTCTGCTCTTCTTCTAGCATTCGTGGCATTAAAACTGAAAATAGAACATTAAGAATACAATCCTGTGCACGGACATACAGCAATTCATTGAATTCGTTTCGTTTTTCAAGAAAGGAGGGGTAGGACTAAACTCCATATCACCAGAGATTTTTTTTTAAAAAAAAAACAACAACTGTGCATATAAAATGTGCATGTCTTGGATGAAATCAATATACATATGTTTAAATATTCATTTACAAAGATTAGTGAACCTGCAATGTCCTTCTTTTTTTAATTCATTATTAAATTTTTATGCTGTCCATCTCACTGTTCCTGGTTTTGAAACATATATGAAATGAGATAAACCAAAAATGTATAATATTTCTTTGCATGAATATTAAAATATACCAGTAATACTTACACTTATTTAACCAACAACAATCTTGACCTTGTACAATAATCTATAGTATACGGGCATTTGCTGATAGGAAACGTCTTTGGGAAAAGTTCAGTGTATTCCTTAGACATTATGTATTGCCTGTTGAGACATACAAAAGACTCCTAAAAAGCTAGAAACAAAAGTGAGACAGGCAGCTCTTTTTCCATCCTACCAAATTTTTCCATCCTACCAAATAAAAACCATTTTATATATTTCAATACTAGATATATTCATCCAAGGTCTACTATCTATGTCTTGGGCATAAAAGAATCATGTGGCCTAACTTTTCCCTTCTTTTGTAAAAATAATTTTAAAATTTTAAATTTTAAATATTTTAATATTTGGGGTTTTAATATTTTATAATTGGGATTTTAAATAGTCGGGGCCATTGTTTAATTTGGTTTTATTTGGCTTTTAAATTTTGTATGTATGTTTTTTACTTTTGGCTGTTCACCGCCCTGAGTCCCCCAGGGGAGAAGGGCGGTATATAAATCTAAATAAAATAAATAAAAATAAATAAATGTACCAAAATTCAGAAATATCAGAAAGCTATATAGGATTTGGACTGCTATTGTACTCATGAGGAATTATCACCTTCTATTAAAGCCACTGGGTCCATAACAGAGGTCAAATGAGACTCAGAGCAATAAAAAGCACATTACGTGGATTGTGTAGACCAGGGCTGTCAAACCTGTGGCCCAGGCGTCACGTGCTGGCCATGGCCACACCCAGTTTAGCGAAGTGGGGGGAAGTCCCGATGTGTCATGTGATGCTGCCATGATGATGGAATATATAGCAAGTTGGTGTGTTTTTAGGAAGCAAATAACTAGCATTTTCTTGGTATCTGATGGATTGCTTACTTTTTATACTGTCAGATAAAAGCTGAGGAGGAGTCAATAAATCATTATGCAGTTCTTTGAATGAATAAAGATAGTCAGATGAAGATGGTTGCTTTCAATGGGATAAAAATCTTAGGTGTAGCTTCTAAGACCATTATCCTTCAGATGGTTGGGCATTCTAAAGTCCATCACCCCAATTGGTACACACAGTAGCTGAGATGGTTTAGAATAACAGGAGAGTATCGTGGTATTATAATAATTCCAAAAAGAATGGCCCGGAGAACATTGTTTTAAGGATTGACTTCTGGGTAAATTGACTTTTGCTCAAATTGCAAAAGTCTTCCCTTTGTTCTCTCCTCTAAAAGGGTCACTTTCTATTTGATCTCTTGCTCTTTTTTTTATGAAGGAAGAACTGAGCCAACACATTACTGCTTTTGGGGGACAGGGTCCCCCCCCAAAAAAAAGGTCAGGGAAAGAATAATTTTATTTTCACTTCTCAACCTTATATACTGTATTTTTCGAATGGCAACGGGAAGAAAAGCACTTTCAGGCAGAAGCACTGCAATCCCCTCCCCGAATCCAAAATGGTTCCCAGCTCCCCACTGCACATTGGAGGGGAACTGGCCGGCCACTGCCTGAAATGCGGCTCTGATTATTGTGTTGGGGAATCCGGGCAGCAGTGGCTGAAAGGAGGGGCATTTTTCTTTAGGAGCTTTCGTTCGGCTTGCTCGGCTCCTGGGCGCAGAGGGCTTAGGCGGCAGCTCCTACATTGCAGGGGAGTGAAATCATTGTGGCTATTGCCTTCCCTAAGCTGCCTGCTGGGCGGCCAGAGGGGTGACCAGCTGCAAATCCTGGCACCCGCCTTGTTCCCCGAAGCTGCCAGGCAGATTCCCCCCAAAGCGTTCCAAAATGCTGGTAGGCAGAGGTAGAATTCTTGTTTTCTTGATTTCCTCCCCCAAAATTAAGGTGCGTCTTATACTCCAGTGCATCTTATACACCGAAAAATACGGTACTTTCTTTGCTCATTCACTTTGCATACAAGTTTTGAATCTGGTTATTTATTTTATGGCCTTTATACAGGGTATTTATTGTGAGTTGCTCCAATCCTCGAGTCAACAGAAACATTTCTAAAAAGAGCTGATAATTGATAGTTAAGATTGTGAAGTAAATTGGCAAGGAGTCACGTCTCATAACCATCCTGTTCCCTGGTTTTAGAAAGTGCCATGATGACTGTACAGTGAAGAGAAAATCCTCCCCACTTCACTCAGCTGCCTCCAAGCAGTTCTTTTGGAGAACTTCCTTGATCCACTTGTCCTTGTTTGATAGACTCACTTTTCCCCTAAAGCAGAGAAAATCATCATGATTTGACATTCTTCGTTTCTCAATTCTAATAATCTCCAGCCTTGGCTGATAGAGCCAGAGTTTCTAATTTCCCCATGTTCCTGGACTATGCCTAGATATACCGGGTTTCCCCAAAAATAAGACCCTGTCTTATATTTTTTGAACCCCGAAATAAGTGCTTGGCCTTATTTTTGGGGAGGTCTTATTATTTTGGGGTGCGTGGAGCAAGATGGGGCTCCTCTTGCCATCTTACCTGATTTCCAGCTGTGTCTCCCTAACCCTAACCAGAGGAAATGGCGGGGACCGGCTGCTCATGTGTTTACATATTTTTGGGGAGGGCTTATTTGGGGGGGGGTATTTTTGGGGAGGGCTTATTTTCAGGGAGCTTATTTTAGCGCATCTGCTCAAAAGCCCGATTGGGCTTATTATCAGGGGATGTCTTATTTTCGGGGAAACACGGTATGTTTTAACATTTTACATATTCTAGACAGGAGACTTTCTCCTTGCAGGTAGTCCTTGACTTACGACCACAATTGGGATCAGAATCTCTGTTGCTAAGCAAGGCAGTTGTTAAAATCACATTAAGTGGATTGTGTGTAGACCAACACAGAATGTGTAGCAAGTTGGTGTGTTTTTAAGCAAGCAACTAGCATTTTCTTGATGTCTGATGGATTGCTTATTTTTTATGCTGTCGTGCCCAATTTTACCACCTTTTTTACCACCTAACATGGTTGTTAGCTGCAGTTGTTAAATGAAACCCATTATTAAGCAGCTTCTCCCATTAACTTTGTTGGAAGCTGGCTGGAAAGATTGCAGATAGTGATCACATGACCCTGGGATGCTGCAACTTTTGGAAATAGATGCCAGTTACCAAGCACCCAAATTTGAATCAAGGGACTGTGGGGATGATGTGATGGTTGTAAGTATGAGGATCAATCATAAGTCATTTTTTTTAAGTGCTGTTGTAACTATGAACTCACCATAAGTGAGTGGTTGTAAGTCAAGAACTACTTGTGTTCCAATACAGGGGCTGAATTCACATCACATGTACTGTCAGGAAGGCTGCCAGATTTCAGTCAGCATCTTGTAGAAGTGATTTGGTGCTGTGTGTGTGAATACTGTGTTATCTGCAGTATTCAACATTTATTTACTTCCGATTGAATAGACTGAACTGTTTATAAATACATAGGGTTAGAAATGGGAATAGAATCCAACCACTGAATAATATCAGTGCTTTCACATTGCTAGAAAATAAACATATAATCTATATTTTTTTAAAAAAATCAGTTCTCAGCCGGATGCAAGACTTTGACTATTCATTTTAAAGAATGCAAGAGCAGAAATCCTTGGTGGCTTATTTTGCCACCAAGGATTTATACTATAATGTCCATTCAAACTACATGAAATTTGGAATTTGATATACAATAGCTTTTAAGTCCATATTAAAACAAGTGCAGGATGTTTAGCTGCCATACTTCTAATGTGCCCTCCTGTCCTGCCCAATTTTCTCTCCACAGCAGTTAGCATGACCTTTATATCTTACTATATCCTGTTTTTATTCTTGCAAAATACCACTTTCCCCGTCATCATTATTTTAACAGTTGATACATAAGCTGGCTTTCGGAAAAGGGGGAGGAGTTGTATCCCCTCTGCTTGGCCTCTGTATTCAAATTTTGTTTCTTTAATTTATTTTACAAAGCATTATCCAGACTTAAAATTTTTCAATCGGTAAATAAAAGAGCAAGTCACCTGCAAATGTGAAGTAGCTTGGTGTGGTTCAAAATAAATTTCTCAGTTAACTAGAGGACTTCTTTCAAATGGAGCTTTGCTGCCCTCTGCCTATCAATATGAGAAATAGGGAAGTGGATTTTATCCAAGCAGATCCTTTAAATCAAGGTGGAGCGAAAGCAAGAACAGTCCTTTAAATCTGAAAGAAGAAAACATTATTAGATTTGTGTGCTGCCCATCTTGTCTAGTGGGAAGTCTGGGCAGCTTACAAAATAACTTAACAGAATAAACAGAGTTGGAAGGGATCCTGGAGGTCTTCTAGTCCATCTCCCTGCTAAGGCAGGAAACCCTACATCATTTCAGACGAATGGTTGTCCCATCTCTTCTTAAAAATTTTCAGTGTTCTGGAGGCAAGTTGTTCCACTGATTGTTTCTTCTTGCAATGTCACTGGTTGCTTTTTACTTCTGTAGACTTTGGGGATTTTTCTCTCATTAATTGGTTTGATGAAAACGACACAGAAACCAGAAGCAAGACAATAGGAAGAGGTGGTGAAGGAGCTGGATGTGTTTAATCCCAAGAAAAGAAATTTGGGGGGTTGGGGGGGGCAGGTTGATAAAAAAATAGCATTCTACAAATACCTGACAGCACAGAACATATGGAATAATATTCAAGTTCTGGCCCCTCTCTTTTCCAGAATGCAAGATAGAGAATAGTAGACTGAAGTTACAGAAAGTCAATTTTTTATTTAAAAAAAAAATAAAGTGCCATTCATTACCCAGGGAGATAATAAAAGACTACCGTTCATTGGAGGCCTTTCTTCAATCATTTAACTGGGAGTTCTTCACTGGTATTTTTGCATAGAGCAAGAATTTGGACTTGGTGTGCCCAAGCAATTCTAGGATTCTGAGGGATAACCTTAACCCACTCACAATCAGAAATTGGATAAAGCCCTCCAGTTTTAGATATATATATATATATACACATACACGTGAGGAGGGCTGCTTTATTCATACAATCAGAGCTACCTTCTTGGCTTCTTTTTGACCCTCTACCTCTGTGGACATTCCTGTGTTGAAAAACCACTTATCCTTAGGAAGCTGTTATATTTCCATCTTGAGCATCAGAATTGTGGGGGCAATTTCATTGCCGTCTTCCAATGGGTCCCATTTGTAGCTTTCAGGTTCACTAACAGGAATAAAACCATGTTCTTTGTCTCGTGCTCTAAATCATTTCAATTCAGTTAAGAATGCACAGAACCACCCCTCACAACCCCTTCCCAGTTTCCCTTTTTGCAGTAGTGTGGATCTTCTGAACCATCTACCTCATTTCTACAAATGCAGCACTCAAGTCATCAACGCCTGAAAAAAGATCGGTGTTCCTCAATCTTTGCAGAGCTCTGAGGGACATTGTTAGCTTGAAGAGCATGTCACGAGCATTTGTTCAAAACAACAGCATGGGAACCAAGATTTGCCATTCACAAAATGGATGTTAGGATGCCATTGCCCCGTCACAAAGCTCCCATTCATCCAAAGTTAAGTTGATACAATAGCAGAGTCAAAGAATCTAAAGCTCACATTTTTAAAAAAAACTAACAATTTTAGTCCAGTCAGCCAAACAAAAGATCCAGCTCGAGTTTCTGTTCTAATAAAGCTGCAGTTACTGGCCTTGAAGAAGGGTCAGTGTCAGGAGGCAGCAGGACCTAATGAGCAGCTCCATTGTGGAGAAATTAAGAATAAGATGGTACAAGCCTATGTTTGATTGACCGGTATACACACTTTGCAGCTTAATTATAAAAGCAAAATTGTGAAGCCTTCATAGTGCAGCTTTTTTTTTAACTTAAAATTGCATCTGTATTTTATTTTTGAAAGTATACTATGGAGTGCCAAAGGATCTCTATAACATGTAGGCTTACATGAAACTATAAATGAAACCATCAAGGATAGGGATTCAAGTGCAGGCAACACTTCCTTTCAGATAAATTCCAGGATTGTGGAAAGGCCTGCATCTGGGCCCAAGATAGCCCATCTCTCTGAAAAATAAGCCAACCAAAATTCAATGTAGACATTACAGAAATGGGCAAAAATGTAAATGCTGCTTGGAAAATCATGTAGGCCATTTGGGAATGCCCAGTTGTGTGCTCTGATTTCCCAATGTTAGCACTAGATAACAACCCATCCACATTTTGGCTGATATATTAACTATATCCAATATTGACCATTGACCCGCATGATACTCTGGTCGCAAAGGATTGACTGGTGTTATCTAGAGGTACAGGGTTGCTCAAAAGTTTGTGAACTCAAGTCAAAGTGCAGTTTTGACAGTTTCTCCATTTCAGCTGGAATGTATTAATATTGTACATAACTATTTGTAGGGCCCTCTAGAACTTTTTAAATCTCCTAAGATTTTATTTGAATAGGTTCTTTTCATTCAAGCCAATGATTGAGTGTGTGTGCGCACGCAGGCACATGCACCTTTTAGGAAAGAGATTTAAGATGCAAAAGGAGAGATCTATGATAACTTGAAAGGACAATAAAAATATGTATATTTTATCAGGGTCAGATCTGAAATTTCATTTGCATTGCTTTCTTTATTCTGGAGCTCGTGTTTGCATGTACACCATTCCTGGTGTAATATTTTCCTACACAAAGTTATCATGGCTAAGCTCTTCTATTCAGTTCTAAGGACACAAGCCAATTTTGCTCTTGCATTCTTCCAAGAGTAATCTTTAAGACTTGTTTCTACTGAAAATTTAAATTTAGGACTTTGTAATATGTGTGGGTGCAGCACATGAAAGCAAATCACTCATGGACATTTCAACAAATCAAATGACATTTTAAAAATAAAAATCCTGCCTCGTGGCTTTTCTTAATGTAAAAAGAATCCTTTAGACCAGGGGTTCTCAACCTGTGGTCTGTGGATCGGGGAGGGGGGGAAGGGGGGAGGCGGCAATGTCATCACAAGGTCTACAAAGGCTTGGAAGAAATGTTATGATCTAAATCTTGACTTAAGTTTTCGAGGTCCGTGGCCAGAAAAAGTATTTAAAGGGTGAAGAAAAGGTCAAGAACGACTGCTTTAGACCATCTTTCATAGTAAAATATGCAAAATTTAAGATAAAATCATAAATAGTGGGGGTCAAGTAGTTTTTATTTATATTAAAAGAGGTCAAGTGTGCATTCACCCAACTAAAAAGCACTAATTTTTGTCCTTGGGACTTTTTTCTTTTTTACAGACAACAGAAAATAACAGCACTTTTGGAACGTAACAGTTGCTAAGAAAATCTAAAAGACAATCAAGGACAACTGACTGACAGATTTACCTTGAGATGTTCGGTATAAACAGATTATATGAATACTGATCTAAGTTGTGAAGATATGTGTAAAGACACTATTAATTAGTTTTAAATGACAATTTATATTTTAGATTACCCTAGAAAACTAATGTACTGTTTTTCAGAGCAAATATTTATATATCGTAAATGAAAAAGGCCCTATTGTTTAATAGGCTAAATTTTGCTGAGTCTACAATTAAAACTGGACATCATGGTTTCTAAAATGTTTTATTGTTACAAACAAGATTTCATCACACACACAAAAAACCTACAAGTCATAACATGTACTTTACAATGAGTGATACAGTCCAGGAGACAGGCACACTCACAACATAATTCTATATTTAGTAGGCTTCTAGAACTATTTACCCTGCATTTAGTTAAAACGCTTTGTGGTGAAATGATTTAAACTTACTACTTTCTTTATGTATCCAAATCTTAACATCAAGGGGGAAAAAAAATCCAATGTTCACAAGATACGCAATATAGTAAGTTCTAACAGTGAGATCACTAGAAAGGTTCTATTAAAAATGGGTTTACTTCCATTTTTAAGCAAAAGTGGAAGTAGATTACAGAGCGACTTCTTCAAATGAAATACATGCAGAGGGTTGAAGATAATAGTCTTGATGTAATTGCTAATAAATTTTACAATGAGCCATATGAACAGAAAAGTAAAAGTAGGACTTCCCTCTGCTTGTGCAAAATGTTTTGCACTTAATTATCTTCCGTTTGATCAAGAGTAAAGTCAGTCTGTTCTTCTGCTTCTTCTTCTGCTTCTTCCTCCTCTTCTTCCCCTTCTGCCTCCTCTTCTTCCTCCTCTTCTGCAGGTTCATTTGCCTTGTCTTCTTCTTCTTCTGCCTGCTGTTCTGCACTTTGATCAGTGACTTCAAATGGATTTTCACCCTAAAAAGCAGTAATTAAAGTTAATCAGAAACAAACTCTGTTCACTGAAATATGTACAGACAGAAACAAAAAAAAAATTAAATCTAAAATTGGATTTCCAATTCCCAATTCATGGTGAAAACAAGCTTCATTAATTTACTTATACAATTTATAAGGCCATCTACTGTACTTCACATGGTGGCTAAAAATATTTAAAATCAAAATGCAAATAACATAAATTACATTTCATGCTGTATCTTCTCGATTTTGTTCCACTAAATTTGGACTTCAAGAATCAAGAATATATAATAAGCATAATTCATATACCTATCATAAATGGTCTATTTTCAGTGTTGTTTGTAATTCATTCAAACCAACCACACATTTTTTAACTGATATACTGTACAGTATATCTCCAACCACTTCTTTCCAATGGCTTATTTTTTAATCTGGAATACCTAGAAATTGCAATACAACTCAGTGCAGAACTCAAAAATTCTAGTGTCATTATTACTGAAATTAAGTGCATTACTTGCAGAAACAATACACTGAGTAGGGCAGAAAGTAGACTCAGTACAACTATATTTCCTTATCTGGTTCTTCTGGACAGTTCAACTAGATGGACATAAAATCCAGAAATTGTAACAGTGTAGTTTAACAAAAGCAATCAAAGATTCAGAAGGACAAATCTGACAATTCCATTGTACTTCCTAGATCAAACATCATGAAGCATATTGAATGGTGAAAGAATAATGTTGTCCTTTATTTACATAATAAACTTAAATTCCAGAATAATCCAGTTTGAAAATAGCAAATAGGAGTTTTCTGTTGGAAGTCACTATTTTTTAATGTGCATTTATTTAAATAATTTATATGACTGCCCATCTTGCAACAGTGACTGGGAAGCATGCAATAATTAAAACCAAACTAGCCAATAAACCTGTCATCAAGTTGTTAAACTATCTGGTGTATTTTGAGAAGATATACTGGGGAAGAAAAGCAGCAAAACAATTACTTTTTAATGCCATAAAGACAGCAAAATGTATTTTGGGTCATTCAGATATATTCACTTTTTATGAGCTAGCTCCCAACTGGTATAATGAAAAGAATGATCAGTATTTTTGTGTTAAGATTTAATTATGTCATTTGTAACTTTCTTGGTTTTTTTCTGTTTGTTTTCCTGCAAATTTTAAATTTTAAAAAAATACATGTGGAGCAGCAACTGATACACGCAATTTTAAAATTTGCAGAATTATTCTGAAAAAGCTTCTTGGATGAGAAGCAAAACGACTTCAAAGAAAAACCAGAAAGTTCAGTTGCCTCTTGAAAAAAAGCATCTTTGGGACAATTATGCAGCATACTTAACCCTAAACTAAAAGTCAGGCATTATGCTTGCTTGAGAAAGATTTTAACATAAAATATATACTAACTTAATGTATAAATATATTCAGTGGATTAATCTATTACAGAAAGCTATACTTTCAGCAACACAAAATGTAGTTTGGGATTTGTTAAATTCGAAGAAATTAATTTCATATGAATTTTAAACATTGCTGTTGCTACTGCTGGTAAGATTAATCCATATTGCAAACTTACCTTGACATAACGTTCATACCGTGCCTTCACTATGGGGTTATTCAAAATACTGGTAGCTGTTAGGACACTCTCTCTTTTAATTTGTTCTTTGTAAGTCTGCAAATATTCCAAAGCAACATTCAAAAAATATCACAATAAAAGTTAGCCAGATATACCAAACTGTCACTGAAGAAAACAATAATCTCAAAAAAAAAATGAATTCTTACTAATTCTTGTAAATCTAAATATCTGTCATTACCATCTATACTGAAATTGATCAAGCAAGGATCACAACTCATTACCAAACTAATTCTATGGAATTTCCACAGTGTTGAAAAGTGGGAAAGGCTTGTTACAGAACTGAACATTTTGAAAGACCAGGGCTGCAAACAGGCTTTAGATGTTGTTAAGCAGCTACAGTGTTTAGACTGATAGAAAAGGGGAAAAAAACTTAAATACTATGCATAGTTTCACTAACTGATTTTCACATATTTTTAGAATCTGAATTAAACATGGCTTTACTTTAAAGGTATGTTCTGCCAAGCCCTGAGACCCTGAAACCAATTTGAAGAAGGAAAGAAGTGGGTACTTCTTTTAAAACTGCATCCTACTCGTTATACAAACTTTTAACCACATCTCTTTCCACCTGATCTTGTCCATATGCAGCTATGACAAACTTAATAAGAACTAAAGAATTGTGTGAACCTACACTCTTAAAAAAAAGTGGGCAATTTCTCCTCATTCAAGAGTTCTAATTCCCAGCCACCCTACACAATGTTTGCAAAATCATTACAAAACGAATGGTGATTGGCACTAAAATATATAACTCTGGGAATTTTACTTACCCTGACCCAAATGCCTGGGGACAAATACCTGCTTTCACCTGCCTTTCTAATGACTACAGAGCTGGGGCCGATCATATATTGGGAGAAGGGCATATCATTCCAAAGGGCAGGGACAGCCGCTAAAAAGACACCACTTGGGTCTCACAAGATGACACTGTTTCCAAGAAGAAACCTGAGCGCGGTCTTCCTGTTGGAGTGTATGGGACAGGTAGAAGGTGGCCTCACACATAAACCAGTCGATTGCTTATAGGGTTTTACAGGAAATAACCAACACCTTGAAATACATCTGGAATCTATAGAGACTTTGTGATATGGACACAATGGAATGGACTAACTGAAGCTTCCAGGTTTTCAAGGGCAGTTCTATATAGAGGACTTAAATTGCAATAATCCAATTAGGGGACGACTAAATGTGAATGACCATAAGTAAGTCACCCCTTAACCCATGAACAGGTGCAACTGGGACACAGAGTGAAGTTTTGCAAAGTCACATTTCAGTCCAGGAAGCCCCTCAAATTGTACACTAATCCAAGCAGGGTAGTACAACCCTGTCTAGAGTCAAAGATGAAATCTTTCCAGCTCCAGGCCCCATGAAATCCAAAACCCACATCTAGATCCTCAGAGCTTAGAGAAACCAGAACCAATCAGTGACAATTTCACTTGAGTGTGGCCAGGCTCAGAAATACACAACTATCAAGAAACTGGTACTGCATTCTGTGCCGACAAATTAGTAAACCTAGCACTTTGTGTAGCAGTTAAAAAGGAAATAGTTCTGAGGCATCCTGCAAAGTAGGGGTCTAGGATTAGATCACTTCCCCTGCCAACCATCAATAACTACAACAATCTCTGAAGGAAAGAGAACTACCACAAAACAGTGGCCCCTATTGCCAGCACTCTTTCATCCTTGAAAGAAAAGAAAAACTAAGCATCTTTGTACAAATGTTATTTTTTACCAGTTCCCATAAATTTGAAGAACAGAGCAACATAAAATAAGATTTGCTTTTCAAACAAAGATGTAATCAAGGGAAAGTAATATAGTAATCTATATCGTTTATATTTTCTGATTACTTTGCACAGTGGGATGAATTACGCTAATATTTCATATAGTCATCAAGGGTCTTTGTAAAGAACTGACAAATGGCCAGACTATCATATCTCTAGGCGCCTGCAAATCTACTGAAATTGAACTGAGTAGATATAATTTACCTGTTTTCCTTTTGCATGTTCTGGAGACTTTAAATGCTGCTGAACAGAACTGTGTAGTGCAGGAACATAGACACTGCATGCAGAGCAAAGGACAGTCTCAACTTTCATCATATGATCATCAGCCGTAACACCTAGTAAAGACATAACAGATGTCTGAGATTTGGTCAAAAAGAAAACAGTGGGGATTCAATATATAAAAAAGAAGCAGTACAGATTTTGCAAAGTTACAACGGAGACAGCCATATGGGGAACATTTCCAAGTATTCAATTACTGCATAATATAAAATAAGGGGGAGTAGAGGAAGAAATTACAAGTACATATAGGCATCTCCTCACTTAACTGTAATCAGGACCAAGATTTCCACTGTTGAATAATGCAGCTGTGAAGTGTGTAACATGACTACACATTTAGCAACAGCAATCCTGGCAGTCTTGGTTACCATCAATAAGCGAGGATTTCAGGACATTAAGCTAGCACCCCCTCATGTCTTTCTGCTTGCTTCCAACAAGCAAAGGCAATGGAGAAGCCTACAGAAAGTTGCAAGTCCTGGGTGGTTCGCAGAAGGCCAGCAGGTGGGTAAGTGGCTGCTGTGGTACAAGCATGGCCAGAAGTGGATGCTGCCTGGTAGGCACTATGGAATACGGGCAGGCATGCACTACAGAGTATCAGATCTCCATGATCTCACACTCCACAGTCAGGTTCCTTGGGGCCGGGGTGGGGGTGGAAGCAGCAAGAGTGGGAGCAACTTGCTAGCTTCCCAGTTGACTTTGCTTGGGGAGCTCAACAGGGAAAATCACAAACTATGATCATATGATTGCAGGATGCTGCAACTTTTGTGTAAATCAGTTGCCAAGTACCCAGTTTGTGATCAAGTGACTGCATGGGTGCTGGGACAGAGTTGGAACTTTGAAAACCTATCGTAGGTCCCACTTGTTCAGCTCCCTTGTAACCTTTGAACGGCTATTGAATGAGTGGTTGTTAACCATCTGCAGTGAGAATGAGAGCATTATTGTGGACTGTCCACTTGCTGATAATAGAATCAAGAGACAAATACTCAAAACAATTCACTAGTATGCCTCATACAACTATAATATGTATGAGTCATCCCCAAATATATCCTATACAGCTGTGCTAAATTTTTCAGTACTTCTCCCTCACACTCTGAATTCCAAAACCTGTTAATTTTAAGTTTCAAAAACAGCTTCAGAATTCTAATTTTTCCTTCATGCTATTTTGAGATAAGAACCAATGAATCTTACATGAATTTTTTCAAGTCCTCAGAAACCCAAGGATCTAAAACTAAGTTGGAAGAAAAAAACAGGATTGTTTATTCTTGCTTCCTAATAAGTGACCAAGATTTTACAATTTGACCTTCCAGCATATTGAGTCTATAGGCTAGAACAGCAGTGTTGAAACAGAACACTTATTTTCATAGGCTACTTGCCTTCCATTACATCTTTTTCAGTAATTTGAGCAGCTTCCATTTGGCTTGTAGTCTGCTGTTTACGCATAGCAGTCTTCTTAAATTTATTCACCATGCACTCCTAAAACAGAAATTAATATAATTTTGGAGGAATCGCAAATTATTTTCACTTATTCCCCATTCATCTCCTACATTGTGGAATTCTAGATTCAACAGTTATGATTCAAGTAACTATGAAATTAGGGATAGAGGAATATAATTTTCTGCAATAGTGGAGTCCTGTTCTCTTCATCTTCCATCTTGAAAAGTATTACATAAATTGTTTCCACAATTTCCATAACAGAATGTGGGGAAAACCTCAAAAATTTCACAGCCAGAATAAGGCACTTCTACAAATCACAGTAACAAAAGGCTCTTAGCTTTGTGGCTATGAATAGACCTGGAAATCCTATCACATGGTAGACTATAATCAAATGGCACTATGAAGAATCTAAAGGCAAAAATATGTGCCTAAATAACCAACCAAGCATTGGATTTAGCAGTGAGATGAAGGCTGTGGGAGGGCAGAAGAGCGAATTTATCATCTGAGCTCCATTTCAGGAAATAAAATGTTTTAGGATGATAACGTTAGAAGATCAAACATTTTCAACATGCGCACAATGAACCTCATAGTTTAAAAGCACACTGTAGAAATATTTGTTAAACAGATAACAGCTATGCTTGGCTTTACACCAGTCTTTATTGTTTATGATGATGTTTTTTAACCTGGAAGATTAAACTGTTAATTGAATTGTTAGCTGGATTTACAGAATTAAAACAGTTACTTACATGCAGAAACTCCATCACAACTTTGTCAAATTTGGTCTGTTTCTGAATGTGATCTAAAGTCTCCTGGTGAACAGCACTTTCAAGATGAGCTTCAATGTCTTTCTCTTCAAAGGTTCGAAATTTACAGAATGAGCAGGTGAATGCCATTCTAGCAGAAGATACAGGCACATTGTCAGTGCAACATGTAGAGTAGATAATCCATCAAAGTTTAATGGAATCAAGAGAATTGGATAGTCCGATTAATGAAATTATCTTATCAAGCATTTAAACACTAATGAAAATGCATCCCTATACTTTAAAAAATTTCAACTATATGACAAATGTAGCCATCATGAGTGAGCTTGTAAGTTAGTGTTTTGAAGATCACAACAAGTTTATGGACAAAGTGAAATCTGAATCTAAAATTTTCTGGCTCAAACCTTTAGCTACTATACTAGCTTATAAAGCAAAATAAAAATGTGTAATGCGTTTTTTTAAAAAAAACAAAACCAAACCAAAAAACAGGGTTACTTAATCTAAACTGTAAGAAACCAGACAACCACCAGATGGCACCAGAAGGTTAGAATTTTCTTGTCTTTTTGCTTTCTGGATTTTTACAGATCAGAGTTGGTTGCATCAGAAAAAAAGTACCATTGACAAAACCACTCCTCTTCACTATTGAATCTAAATAATTATTAAGACAACTCCTCAAGATGGCTTACGGGCATTCTATTCTTGTCGAACATTTCTTGGGGATTTCAAAATATTTCCTGCATATAATGGCTTATTATGCCCATAAATCACCTTTCCCTACCCCAAGCAAAACCCCAGATAAATGCAGACATGATAGAATAAGTACTGAGATTTGAATAGACAACACCATGAAAAAAACAGTGTCAAGGCAGTTTAGAGCAAGTACTGTTGTTATGCCCTTGAATTATGGGCGAGACAAATTCACAACATTTCCACCACAAACCTGTAACCATCACCATACTTTTCACTATTTTTCTCCCTCCTACGCCTTTGCTTCTCTCTTCTTGCCTCAATTCGACGTTTTTCTTCCTCTTCATTTTTTACTTCTGGCTTGACGCCTAAAAACAATTAAGAGTTAAATAAATACTTAGGTTCTAGACTTTAACCAAGGGAAAATTTGAACTTACCCTACTACCTTTCAGCATTATTTAGAATCTCATAAGGAGGGATAATTTATGCCATGTGGGATGATGGCATCTATTAGGATGCTGTTGAATTAAAAGGAAAAAATGCAATTTTTAACACTTTGTGATACATGTATTTTTAAGGGCCATATTCACAGGAGTAATATCCAGAATTGAAGTGCCAAAATTAATGTGCCAAAATAATAAAGGCACTAAGTAAATGCTGAGAATAACAATGGGCGATTGCCTCAATTGGTAGGCCTATAATTACCATAATTTCATGTTTATTGTTAGATAAAATTTGTTAAAACTAAATATTTGCTGGTTTCATTGTGAAGACAGCTTATAGAAACAGACAAGAAAATGCAAGTAAGATACCTCAACGCAACACAAAACAAAATAAAATAAAAAGGGGAACTTCTGCTGTGACATAGCCCTACATGGCCTGGGACCAAGCTATTTGATGATCTGTCTCTTCCTAACCAAATCTACCTGTCCCAGTAGGAAGGGTGTGCTCGAGGTCTTGTCTGCTAAAGAGGTCCATTTGGCAGGACCCAAACAACATGCCCTTTCTACTCTGGTTCCCAACCTGTGGAACATCATCCCCCATTAAGGTGAGGTTAGTCCCATCCTTGTTAGCCTTTCGGAAAGACCTGTAGGTATGTTTTTCAGCACATTTGGAGATCCTTTGGTTGTATTATGTCTAATGGGATGTTTTTATCCTGCACTCCTGCTTTTATTTTTGAAAGGTTTTTATGGTTGTGTTAGCTGTCTTACATTCAGTGAGATGGACAGCTCTATAAAAATTTGTTAAACAAATAAATAAATCAGAAATTCAAGAATAGACCTGATTTTCCCTACATGGCTAGGGAAAATCAACATAGGTATTAAAATGTATAATATTCCTTATTTTTCTAAACCTCTGATTGCATGCCAGAAAAAGTAACTTCAATATTTTTCTCTAATTAAGACACTGCCTTCTTATAAGGGAGGCAAGCTTTCGGTCCATATGTCAAATAGAGGTTTATTTGTCAATCTAGACATGATTTTCAAGCAGCCAAACAGCTGTTCCCTCCATTACTTGTCACTTTGAAATAAAAGTCTACCTTATTAAAAACAGGTATTAAATGAGCTATCAATTTCCCAACTGCCAAACACCATCTAATGAAAAAATAATAACTACAGCATTACACAAATATTTTTGCAAATGATTGTACAATTTCCATTATCTAGGCATGAGCAGAAATAATACATGAATCTAACAGCAGAGAAATTGGGAAGGCTTTCTGATTCCCATTTGTTGAACAAGAGACACATAGCTCTATCAACTGTCACAAATTATACTGTTGAAATCAAGAAAGTTTAGGATGACCAATACAGGTAATCCTCGATTTACAACCACAATTGAGCCCAAAATTTCTGTTGCTAAGCGAGGCAGATGTTAAATGAGTTTTGCCCTATTTTACAACTTTCCTTCCTACAGCAGTTAAGTGAATCACTGCAGCTGTTCAGTTAATAACATGGTTGTTTAATGAATCTGGCTTCCGCGTTGAGTTTGCTTGTCAAAAGTTCGCAAAAAGTGATCACGTGACCCTAGGGCATTACAACTGTCATAAATAGGTGTCAAGTTACCAAGCGTCTGAATTTTGATCATGTGACCATGGGGATGCTGCAATGGTCCTAAGTGTAAAAAACAATAAGTTACTTTTTTTCCAGTGCCATTGTAACTGAACAATCGCTAAACAAACTTCTCTATAAGTCGAGTGCTCTCTGTAGTGAATTTCTTGTGGAAAAATTTTGAGCTTTGTTTCATTTGAATATACAAAGCAAATTGAAAGGCCTACAATTCTTTAGTATTAAGAATCTGTATGTTACATCAGGCTTTAGTTAATGAGTCTTCGATTCCTTTTAAAAGATAAAGGATATACATAAGCCTGCCTGGTCATATACTGCAACCTGTAGCAGCAATAGCACTCTGTTTTACAGAACAAACAGCCCCACTCTAAAGCAGTATATAAGTCTAAGCACTATTGCTATTATTATTATCATACATAACCTAGCCCAGGCACAGGGAACTGCTAACCTAAAAGCCTTGGTGCCCCTAAAGATTTGGAATCCAGCTTGCATTCTTAAAATCTTCTCTGTAACATAGAATAGAATAGAATAGGGTAGGGTAGGGTAGGGTGGAATAGGAATAGGAATAGGAATAGGAATAGGAATAGGAATAGGAAT
>WNWU01000004.1:42890480-42947163 GCA_012654045.1 Ptyas mucosa | reverse complement strand
GGAATAGGAATAGGAATAGGAATAGGAATAGGAATAGGAATAGGAATAGGGAGTCTTTATTGGCCAAGTGTCACTGAACACACAAGGAATTTGTCTTTGGTGCATTTGCTCTCTGTGTACATACATAAATATACACACACACACACACACATATACACACACATACATACACATCAAGAATCATAAGATACAACACTTAGTGACAGTCATAGAATACTAAATAAGCAATCAAATCATACTAGGAAACTAAATAAAACAATATAAATCGTAAAAGGTTATAGTCAGTGGTGGGATTCAGCCAGTTCGCACCAGTTCAGGAGAACCATTTGTTAACTCTTTGTGGAATTCTGCAACCGGCTGAATAGTCAAGGCTGCCTGCCTGCCGATTCCAGTAGCTTACACACACCTCAGACATTCCGGCTCGTTTGTAATTAACCAAAGGAAGGGAAAAGAAAAAGAAGAAATAACCACATAGCCATTTCCTCAGCAGAAAAATTCTATCTCCTTTAAAACTCGGAGGGAGGGGGGATAAAGTGAAAGAGAGGGGGGGGGGTTCTTTCTCTCTCCCTTCAGTTAATAGCTCCAGGCAGACAGCCAAGAACCATTTAATAGGCAAATACTTAGTTGCAATAACAAAACTGCAGGAATGCAGTCACCATAGAAACAATAAAAATTTACAGATCATACAGATTAACAGCCAGAAGGGACCTTGCAGGTCATGAAGTCCAACCCCCTTGCCCAAGTAGGAGACCCTACACAATTTCTGACAAATGACAGTCCAATCTCTTCGTGAAAGCCTCCAGTGATGAAGCTCCAACTTCCGAAAGCAAGCTGTTCCATTGGTTGATTGTTCTCACTGTCAGAAAATAGCTCCTTATTTCCAGGTTGAATCTCTTCTTGTTCTTGACAGGATCAGACCAGGGAAGGAGTTTTTAAAATGTTAATACAGAGCAGGAGTTTCTTGTCAGAGTTCTTATGCTTTTTTAAATACACGTTCTAATTAGCAGAATTGATTTTATTAATTTGGAATAAGGTTGCAACGCTGTTTTCCATCCATTGTTTCTTGTCATGTCTTTTGATGCTTTGGAAAATAGATTGACCCTCTCATTTTTGTAAGAGCCCCTCAAATTTCCTGACAGAACAATTAATCAATGGAACAACTTGTCTCCAGAACTTGTAAATGCTCCAACACTAGAAGTTTTAAAAAAGAGATTGGATAACCATTTGTCTGAAGTGGTGTAGGGTTTCCTGTGTAAGCAGGGGTTTGGATTAGAAGACCTCCAAGGTCCCTTCCAACTCTTGTTATTCTATTCTATTCTATTCTAAATATTGGAACAGTGCTATTTTATTGTGAGTTGGAATAAGGAGAAATTTCCTTAGGGTGAGACCAATTCAGTTGGCCACGCCCACCCAGTCACATGACCACCCAGCAGGTCATTAGGGCAGAGAACCAGTTGTTAAATTATTTGAATCCCACCACTGGTAACAGTCATAAGTAGGAGGAGATAGGTAATAGGAAGGATGAGAAGAATAGTAACACAGCCCTACTAGGTAGTTTGACAGTGTTGTGGGAATTAGTTGTTTAGCAGAATGATGGCATTCGGGGGGTGGGGGGGGCTGTCCTTGTGTCTAGTTGTTCTGGCGTGCAGTGCCCTATAGCATCGTTTTGAGGGTAGAAGTTGAAACAATTTATATCCAGGATGTGAGGTGTCTGTCGATATTTTCACTGCCCTCTTTTTGACTCATGCAGTATACAGGTCCTCAATGGAAGACAGGTTGATAGCAATTGTGTGTTGTTGTTGTTTTGAAGTTCTAATTATTTGTTCAAGTCTGTGTCTGTCTTGTTTGGTAGCAGAGCCAAACCAGACAGTTACAGAGAGGCAGACGACAGACTCAATAATTCCTCTGTAGAACTCAATCAGCAGCTCCTTCAGCAGTTTGAGCTTTGAGTTGGTGCAGAAATAACATTCTTTGTTGTGGTTTTCTGATGATATTTTTGATGTTAGGTGTCCATTTTAAGTCTTGAAATATGATAGAACCTAGAAACTTGAAGGTTTCTACTGTTGATACTGTGTTGTCTAGTATTGTAGTATGGGAGTATGGGAGGGTCTCCTAAAATATACCACCATTTCTATGGTTTTGAGTGTGTTTAGTTCAAGATTGTTCTGGTCGCACCACAAGGCTAGTTGTTCAAACTCCCGTCTGTATGCAGATTCGTCATTGTCTCGAATGAGACCAATCACTGTTCTATCATCTGCAAACTTCAGTACTTTAACAGAGTACTGCAAGCAATCTTTTGAGATGCTGACATTGGTATATAGAGAGAAGTGAAGAGAGCACACAGCGGGGGGGGGGGGGGGTGCTGTGCTAATTGTACAGGTATGTGATGTGATTTTGCCTAGCTTTACCTGCTGCTTCCTGTCTATTAGGAAGCTTATGATCCATTTACAAGTGTGGTCAGGTACAGCTAGATGATTTAGTTAAGTTTAGTTTAGTTAGAAGAATCTGGAATGATAGTATTGAATGCTGAGCTGAAGTCAACAAAGAGGACCCTTGCATAGGTTTTGGAGATTCAAGATATTGTAGGATGTAGTGCAGAGCCATATTAACAGCATCATCTGTTGATCCATTTGCTCAGTAGGCAAATTGCAAGGGGTCTAACAGCGGATCCGTGATGGTTTTCAGGTGGGAAAAGCAATAGCCTTTCAAAGGTTTTCATAACTACAGATGTTAGAGCAACTGGTCTGAGTCATTCAGTTCCTTGATGGAGGGTTTCTTTGGCACTGGGATGATAGTAGAGCGTTTGAAGCAAGAAGAAACATAGCACATCTCTAGAGATTCATTAAAGATGCGGGTGAAGATGGGGGCCAGTTGGTCAGCACAAGCTTTTAAGCAAGGAGGAGTTATCTTGTCTGGGCCTCGTGCCTTTCACGGCTTTTGTCTGTGAAATAGACCTTGCACTTCATTTTCTGTAATCACCAGAGGTGGTGGGATGGGGTCAGTTGTAGGCTTGGCTGTTGTTGGTATGTCTGGGATGAGGACTGTGGAAATAGGTGGCAGTAGTTTTCTCTCTGACATACAGTAAAACACATCCAGGTCATCTGCCAGTTGTTGATTTCCTTCAGCATGGGAAGGTGGTTTGCTGTAACCGGTGATATTTTTAAGAGTTTTCCACATGTTTGCTGGTTCATTTGTTGAGAACTGATTCCTTAGCTTTTCAGAGTAGCTTATTTTTGCTGCTCTGATCTCCCTTAATACATTTTTGGCCTGATTGTACAGCATTCTATTGCCTTTTCTATAGGCTTCCACTTTGGTATGAGGTAGCTGCTTATGTTTGCTATGAATCAAGGTTTGTTGTTACTGTATATTCACAGGTTTCTGGTCGGCACACATAGGTCTTCACAAAAACTGACATATGATGTTACAGTATCTGTGAGTTCATCCAAGTCTGCAGAGATATCTTCGAAAACATTCCAATCAGTGCACTCAAGGCAAGCCTGTAGCTTTAGCTTTACCTCCTCAGTCCAAGACCTCACTTATTTAATTGTTGGTTTCGTGGTTTTAAGTCTTTGTCTATAAGCAGGTACAAGGTGAATCATGCAATGATCAGAGTGTCCCACAGCTGCTCCTAGTAAAGACCGATAAGCATCTTTTAATGTTGTGTAACAATGGTCTAAAGTATTCTTGCCTCTATTGAGACAATTGACATGCTGAAAATATTTTAATAGCTCTTTCCTTAAGTTAGCACTGTTGAAATCTCCTAACACAATGAGTAGTGAATCTGGATATTTAATTTCAGCCCTCATAATCTGGTCAGCTAGAGTTCGTAATGCATTGTTTACACAAGCTTGCGGAGAAACATACACAGCAATTAGGAGAAATGAGAACTCTCGTGGAGAATAAAATGGTTTGCAATTGATAATTAAATAATTAAAGTACCATTACCTAAAATTCCCGCTTTACCCCTTCTTTGCCTCCGATGTCTCTTCTTGTTTTCGTTTATCCATTGTTCAGAGGAAGTTGCTTCTTCCTGTATTAGAATCTCTTCTGCATTTGTAAAGACAGGGGGGGTGTAGTCACAGAAAGCTGCCCATTAAAGAAACATTGTTTGATGCTTAGCAGTTGGTCTCTTGAGTATGAAATCCGTAGCGAATCACAGAGAATGATAAAAAACAGCAAAACTTAAAAGGCTTATCAAAATAAAAACAAACTACTATTCATGTAATTGAGACATAATTTTAATCCTAACAGCTGACCAACAAAAGTCTGCGTGGGGGAAAAAAAGAGCAAGGAGAAGAAAGGAACAAGCCATGATCCACCAACTCTGCTTATCTTTAGAATGCAGTCCAACACTTTTTTCCCCTCCTGTGATCATGGAGTTTGATAATAAAAAAATTATTCTCCACCACTGTTCTAGCCCCTGCCACCCAGAAACATCCCCAATACTCTCCAAAATACTCCATAGGGATACCCTTGCAATGTTGCATCTTACCTCTGAAGCTCAAGGAGTATGTAAATGAAATCTGTTTAATTTCTTTGTAAGTTATTTGCTTGACTTTTGCAGAGAGACATTGCTATGTCTTGGGTTTCAAGCTCAGTAGACAACTTTAAATCCTAGCCTAGCACAGACCTGGAGAAGGGATGTTCAAGTCCATATATGAACTTGATACCTCTATTTGGAGAGTTGAGATTGGAACATGTAAACATTTGCTAAAGTACCATTACCTAATAGATCTACAGACATGCTGGTAGACTAAACAGACTTTAAATCTGAAAATGATACAATTGGAGGGAGAAATAAGTCCGCTTAGCTTCATTATTAAGAGCAATGCAGATTTTTATCAGTGCAAGGTAGTTTAATGGAAAGCCTATTACACAGTATGAGATATGTCCACAATTTTTCAAACCAAGAAATTTTATGTAACAAGTTCCCGGCAACTTCATATCATGCAGATTACATATAGCAACAAAGCACAATAGGGGAAAAGAAGTTTAGGATCAAATTTTGATTTCAGATGTTTTCTTGTGGTTGTACTTGTGGGCTGTAAAATATATTTTAGTAACTGAAGCATTTAGAAAAAGTTTTAATAAGCAGCACATATACATAGTCAATTTTTGGTGAAGAACAGCTGGTAGTTGGACTACTTTCAAATCAATACCTGATAAAATTCTCAGTAATTAAAATGAGTGCCAGAACACTCATTTTAAGTGACAATGTGCTAAAGAAGCAACTCAAAAAGAGGGTATACACTGAATATTGAAAAGTATACCACAAGCAAGAAATTATTTATCTGACACATTAATTGATCACTGTTACCTAAACAATCAACTTGAACCCATAAAAATACTGCAAGAAATAGCACAATTATATAACGTGTAGCTTTTATATAAAGATATTTCATCAAGTGAAACTCTAAAGGCATTATGTCTTGAGTTTTACCTGATAAAACAAGCAGGCTTACCTTCAAATGCCTGATCAATGCCATCATAGGCATCTTTTGTAAAGTCTTCATCTGTAATTGTGTCACAAACTCCAGCTTCATTATCCTAATGAAAGGTCAAATGCACAAGTTTTCAGAGTAAACAGAAGAGCTGACAAAATGTGCCATATTATTTCCAATAAAGTATTTTAATCCAATTGGCTGAAGCAATTAGCTTCGGAGGAGATAATTTAAGCAAGTCAACTCCAGGTCATTATATGGAGTTAATATGTGTCAAGCAGTCACACATCAGAGTCATGTTTTAAATAACAGACCATTTAAAGCCATGTTTAATTATTTAATGTAAACAGTATTTGGGGGTAATTGATTTATTCATGATCTGATAACATCTCCCATCAACTGAGTATGTCACATTCAAGGACATTTGTATCTCGCTCTACTGTCAAGGCTAAACTTGAAGCAATTGTTTCCTTTTGCAAAAGCTGCTGCCCAGCTTAGAAATGAAAACGTTCTTCAGCATTATTTTACTGGATATTTACATGTTTCACTATATTGTTTTGGGGGGGGGGGGGGGTTGATCATTCTTCATGCATTGAAATGTAAATGTAACTGTCCTATCCATCCCAATAGTATTTCAAGAAGTGTTTGCTCTCAAGAAGAGTCCTCTGGTTTTTGTTTTGTTTGGTACAAATCAAACTAACATCCAACTGCATAATATTATCTCATACACCACTTATCAGCAGAAGAAAGCACACTGGCATTTTTGCTCTATCAGGTTTGAATGGTGATGAGAGGATATTACTATGGCATATTAGGCTCATATATCTGTTTTAATGTTTTAGCTGTGCACGTCCTTTTATAAATTTTATTGTGTGAATTGAAACTATTTAGATTTTGATATTACAGGTAGTCCTCACAACCATTTGTTTAATGACCAAAGTTACAACAGCACTGGAAAAAAGCGACTTATTTACCAGTTCTCACAATTATGACAACGGTGGTATCCCCATGGTCATATGATCAAACTTTGGGGTGCTTGGCAACAGGCACAAATTTATAATGGTTGCAGCATCCCGGGATTGTCATTTGCAACCTTCCCAGGGTGCTTCTGACAAGCAAAGTCAATGGGGAAGCCAGATTCACTTAAAAGACCACAAGATTCACTTAACAACTGTAGCAATTCACTTAACATGGCAAAACTGCCATGGTAAAAGGGGACATGACTCACTTAACAACTGCCTTCCTTAGCTGCCTGAAGAGAATTCAAAGGATTATCTGTTTTTATAAATGTATCTATAGAGCAGGGGTCTCCAACCTTGGCAACTTTAAGACTTGTGGACTTCAATTGCCAGAGTTCCTCAGCCAGCTCTGAGAGTTGGAAGTCCACAAGTCTTAAAGTTGCTAAGGTTGGAGACCCTGACTATAGAGAACTCAGAAGTAGTTCAGAGGTTCTGGTGCAATTTTTTTTTTAAAGTGCAGCTTCATACCAACTAAATCGTATTTCAGATTTAAATAATGACAGTCAAATCTTTTTTACATAAATGGTCATAATGTGGAAAAACTGAACACTGCTTACCTAGTAGATTTTGAAGACCTATGTTACTTTTCAGTGAAACCGAGTCTAGACTATTTCTTTTTGTAAAACACTTCTTTAAAGCTTTTACGGTTCCTCTGTTAGTTTTGTTCAAAATACATTTAAATATTTCTTTGAAATTCAGTCTTTAAAATTAGAGGTAGTCCTCAACTTACTACAGTTCATTTAGTGACTGTTCAAAGTTACAATGGCACTGTGAAAAGTGACTTATGACAATTTTTCACACTTATGACCATTGCAGCATCCCTATGGTCACGTGATTTACATTCAGATGCTTGACAACTTGTTCATATTTATGGCAGCTGAGGTCCTGGAGTTATGTGATCCCCTTTTGCGACCTTCTCACAAGTAAAGTCAATGGGGAAGCCAGATTCACTTAACAACTATGTTACTAACTAAACAATTGCAATGATTCACTTAACAACTGTGGCAAGAAGGGTCATAATATGAGGCAAAATTTAATTAACAAAATGTCTTGCTTGGCAACAGAAATTTTGACTCAAGTGTGGTCATAATTTGAGGACTACCTGTATCTGGTCTATGTCTGCCTACTTTTAAATTTAATATTGTTAGAACTGTGGGGGGTTTTTTAAATGTCTCTTGATTGCAACCAGAGCTTCAAAAAGAAATTCTACCTTCTAACACTATGGTACCAGATGTTGTTTCAGAATTCTACCATGAAGACCGAGAAAGCTTACTATGTAGACAGATATCTCTTCTTTAAAATTTTTGAAAATTGAAAGTAGTTATTACTTTAATGTACTGCAACGCTTGATAAAAAGTGCAATATTTTTCAAAACTAAATCTTTACCTCTGCAGTAGTTTTTTTCCTTGGCGTCCTTGGGTCTATTAGCATGAAAGGAGGAAAAAATTTAAGAAAATAGGAATCTTGGACACAGAAAATCAAAAGGAAACATTAAAGAAATGGGTATATAATAGCTTCCTCTATTAAAAAAAAATACAAGAAAAATACAAAGAATTTAGCCAATTTCTCTTTTTCAAGCACTGAAAATACACCAAAACTGAAAATGCAGTAGACCATGTGGGATTATAAAACATCATACTGTGTAAGTGGTTTTCCATTACTTGGTTATACATCTTTTACCTTCCATTCATAATTGTTGCTTTAATCATATGCAAGATTATTCTTCACAATATTGTACCTAAGATCATCAGTATAACTTTCTACACTTATTCTCAATCTAGGAATAAAATAACATATCTGAACAATTAACTGAACAATTAAAGACATTTTAATAGACAACCAACTTGAAAACAAGGAGATAGGAATTTGTAAACAATATTTTAGATTAATCTTGATTAGAAATAAGAATGCTTAGTATTCTTATTGACTGTTAAAATATATTCAAATTCAGACAGGTTTTAAACCTCAACTAAAAGTACAGAAGCTAGTTTTTCATAATATCATAATGTCATCAATCAAATGGAAAATACAATTGATTCAATAGGGAGAATTTATTGTGAAATTTTTACGGTATTTACTATAATAGAGACATAACTATATATGCATGTTTTGTTTTTATACTTAAGGGGATGAACTCAAAACATGGTAAAAGGAGAAAATAAAATACATTGGAAGGGAAAATATTGAGAAGGAGATAAGAGTTGGGGGGGAGGGAGAAAAAGAAATACTGCATCTTGTAAATGATAATCTACATATATAGGAGAAACTATTACTAGTATATTCCAGGAACAGAACACATCAGTATGTTAAATTATAGCAGTCATTTTCCCACACATATAACTGGTAATCCTTCAGTCATAACCATTCGTTCAGTGACCAGTACAAGCTATAACAGCACTGAATGAAAAGATTTATAATTGGTCCTCAAAGTTTCAGCCATTACAGCATCCCTGTAGCGACATGAACAAAATTCAAGCGCATGGCAAGCAGTTCGCACTTGGGATTTGGTTGCAGTGTCACATGATCACCATTTGCAATTTTCCCTGCCAGCTTCCAACAAGGAAAGCTAATGGGGTAGGCAAGGTTATAGGTTGTTCAAGTAAGTCTCTCCCACCCTTACCTTTGCTCACAAGCATGACACCCACCCTCTTTCTCCTTTCATTTGCACACATCCTGTTCTCTTTCCTCAGCTTCTCTGCACTCACACACACACTCAGGCACCCCCATCCTCTTTGTGTGCTCAAACAAACACACCTTGTGCCCTCTTTCCCTAGCCTCCCTACATTTGCACACACCTTGTGCCCTTTTTCCTTAACTTCCTGAATTTGTACACTTGCACACTCTATACTCTCTTTCCCTGGCCTCCATATGCTTGCAAGAAACCAATGCCCTTTTTCCTCATCCTCCCTACACACACACAGACACACACACAATCTGTCCCCCCCACCATTCACTTTCCTCACCCTCCTTGAACTCATACACTAAAACTTTTTCCCTGGCATCCCTGCACTTCCATGCACCCTGCACCCAATTTTCCCAATCTTCCCTGAGGTCGCATCATATTGCAGGACCCTCTCCTCTCTTTTTGCATGGCCAGCACTGGGTTACAATTTTTTTAAAAATTTGATTTATATGCCGCCCTTCTCCGGAGACTCAGGGCGACTTACAATGCGTTAAGGAATAGCCTTCATACTTTTGTATATTTATACAAAGTCAGTTTATTGCCCCCACAATCTGGGTCCTCATTTTACCTACCTTAGAAAGGATGGAAGGCTGAGTCAACCCTGAGCCTGGTGAGATTAGAACTTGTAGTAATGCAGGCAGCTGAATGTTAATAACACTGCTTTAGTCTGCTGCGCCACCAGGATTTGTTCTATCCTCTTTTATTTAGCCTGTTTTTTAGCCTGCAATATTGCAGGCTAACGCTGCCACCTGCCAGCAGTTCATTCCTGACGGCAATATATTAACTCTGTAAACTGCTTAGAAAGGGCTGTAAAGCACTATAAAGCAGTATATAAGTCTAATTGCTATTGCTATATTATCAACTTTATTAGTAGAAAACCACTATGACAATTTTTTTCCTCAAATTTCATAACACAAATCACAACTTTTTGGCCCATCCAATCAATAATTATTTAAAGTATAAAAACCCATGCAAAAAAAACCATTGACTGGCATGTCAGTTGGGTCCTCCTTAAAAGCATATATTTCTGGATAAATTCCAATAATGTAATTGTGCACAGAATATGTTAAATTTGGGAGGACTATTACTTTGTTGTTAACAAACCCTATGGCATCTCATGTAGCAAGCAGTCTTCACAATAAAAGCAGTCACAATTTATTTATTTATATATATATATATATATATATATATATATATATATATATATATATCTCAACAGATTAAATTTCCTTCAAAGTGTTAATCAAGAGCATAGTATATAGGCACAAAGTTGGTGAAATATCTTGTAATATCTTTCAAAAATTTTAATTTGTGCCACCAAGGTCAATCTCTATGAATAACTGGTAACAGAAGGGGCTTTGAGGTTAGAAAATGAGGAACAGCAATGCACTATAAATGTATCCTCTCAGAAAATGTTAAATAGAGCTGTAATTCACATCTTTCATTCAATTACTTACTAGGTTTGTTTTGGTTCATCTTCACATTAGGTTTTGTCAGTTTGGGTTTCTTGATAAATGTCCCACCTGGTTTATTATACGGCTGCTGTAACATTTTTCTCTTTATTCCTCGTGCAGCTACTGCTGCAGAACTGGGTTTGTTATGATAGTCTACCACAATTCCAGGTCTATGCATGCCTCCAAAGTCTCCCATATACTGTAAATAGGTGAAGACCAAGTATTAGAAAATGATATGGCTGACCATACACAAACTAACTTATATAAAAACATATTTTAAAATATTTTAACTCAAGAAAAAATGCAATACTAGTCAGTTAACACACATCAGGATTGCAAACTGATTAGTTTTTAAAATATTGGACTTATATAAGTGCTTATATCAGCTGGATTTCTGCTTATTCAAAATCATTGGTCCAGACTATGAGCCTTGTCAGAATTTTATTCATATTCATTCTGAGGATTCTCCAAATAATGCCTCAAACAAACAGAAGAAAAATTATTTCTACAAAACTATAATGCATGGAAAACTTAGGGGAAAATAAAAAAATAATCATAAAAGTCTCTGCCTGAAACTTTTACAGTTTCTCTTTTACTATAAATAAAAATGTTTTAAAATAATATTTTAATGGTTTAAAATCTGCTCATTGAGTATGTATGTAAGATTTTCTGTGTATAATATTGTCTATGTTTAAAATTTGTTAATGTCCAAATAAGTTTTTATCTCTTAACAGTGTACTGGAATTCCAGTTTCATTTATGAAGCTTTTTGCTTATATAAAATACATTTTATTTCCAAACTTTATTTTTCCTATTTCACTTTTTCTCAAAGTATGTATATTTTATTCACAATTCAGAGTACAATCTCAAGCATGTCAACTCAGAAATAAGTGCTAAGAAGTTCAAACTGTACATGGAATAAATCTCACTGAACTAATGGGAATTTCTTCTAAAAATACATGGAGAAGATACTTTATTTATCTACCTCAATTTATTGTTTTGAGGTAGCATATCTCATATATTCCTATTTTTACTAAACAGTAATTTCCAAGTAAATACACAGAATTTTTTATGTGAGTCAGGGATTTTAAGATTATGTATATATTATAAATATGTAAAATAGCCCTGCATTAAAGCAGTTAATTTAGATAGATAAAAAACTACCTTCATAATATGTCTTTTCTTTTCCCTCTCATATAACAAGTAAACCCAATACAATGCATGACATGCAATGTAAACCTGATTAGAAATCTTCAATCTTTATGAACAATTCAGTCCAATCAGCAGCTTCTGTCCATCGCCATGTTGAGATAATTGCATAGTGAACGTAATCTCAATTATTTTTTAAAAAAACTATAATTATATCAGGAGTAATGAGCAAAGTAAAATATTAGCCCCTCTTAGATCAAATTCTTTCAAAAGGAAAAAATAAAGTTTAGAATTTCAGTAAAGTGGTAAAAAAACCTCTAATCCTAATTTGAACGTTTATAATCAATAGAGCTTATTGAATTCATTAATTTTAAGGCACTGAATTATAGAACAAACTGAAGAAAAGGAATGAGTATAACAGTTATAATTTAGGCTGTAATCTGTAATACTTACTTGGAAGTTAGTAGCACTTATTTCTGAATAAACACAGACAAGATTCTACTGTTTACTGACAGTAATATACAAGATAGGCTCATCTGACTGGATGAGTGAAATTATATAAGCAGAAATGAGTAAACTGCCATAAATATTTAATAGTAAAAGTTAGACACAATAAAGGCAGTTTGTCTGTACAATATTTCTGTACTTTGAGTAACATTTATTCCTAGCAGGCCACAATGTGTTAGAGATCATTATACTAAACAAGTCCATGCACATGTTCTATATTTCACTTTGTAACAAACTGAGCTCTAGTAAATAAACAGTCTAGCAATAGTCTCACCCTGCATATTACATACATCAAAGGACACTTTCTAGGTGATGTAGATTTGCATGAGCAAATATTTTCAGAATCTATTAAAGGTGCAATGCATTTCACATAAATAAGCAGTTTATTTCTTTAAGTAGTTAGTTCTTAAGAGTAACACTAAGCTCAAGAAAAAGGGAAACTAATCAATATTGTCTAGTTAACTTCCTTAATTTCACAACGTATCAGACTAAACAAATCAGCTTATTCCTTTATCAACAAATTATAGAAAGATTACTAGGGTTCCTAGGTCTATGGATTAAATGCCAATTGTACCCATAAGGATATTACATGGATAAATCAATTAAAATATAATAATAGGCATGCAGAAAATTTAAAAATATTCCAGTCTACATTTAATCCTCCACTCTACTTTAAAATTTTAATTGTTTTCTTAAGGCCAACTTCTTGAAACTCAGTATTTAAAGTTTTAAGAGAGCATCTACTAATGATCAACTGAAATGAAACTCTCTGTATAAATTCAGATATGAAATTATAAAGCAAGTTAATGGGACATCATCTTATAACTTGAATCTTCTGAAGTTTAAGATGCTGTTAGTGATGTTTTGATTTGGTAGGGTAATATTTGATATTTGTTAATAATCTTTGAAATGTTCTTTTGAACTTGCACTAAAACATTAAATCCAGCATATCAGCGTATCTAGTACTGAATTATAACACAACAGTTGACTAACATAGTTGAGTACAGTGTTACCTTTCTTTTAGCATGAACAATTCTGATGATATCCCTTTAACAATGGTTTGAAATTATCCTTTTTTTAATGCTTGAATGTATTAAATCTTCCCTTCCATGGAAGTCTAAGTGACCTTAAAGTAAGTTAAAATTGAGTACGAAGAACTAATTGCTTATCTTAACAAAATCTGTTCTGTGGCATTTATCCTTTAAAATCAATAGTATACATACATTGCACCTTTAACCTACTCAAAACGAAAAAAGGTTCTAATTAACCTTTACAAAGTTTCAAGACTTCTCCCACTAGCCAAGATGCTAGTGTTAACAAGGAAAAATGCAATTCCTTTTAACCCCTTTTAGACCAAACCCAATGCCTTAATATTCACTTTTCACAAAAAAAGTGATTTGATAAAACCTTAGCAACTAATCTTATAGTACTTTTACTTGTGTAAATGAAGAGAGAGACAGGGTACTAAGTTCTGGGTAAACACCAAACCGGATTGGAAGGTTATCAACCCTAACAGTTTGGCAAAAACTGCAGTGTGATATACAGTGCTTTTGTTTTAATGCTATGGTCTTGAAAGGGTTTAAAAGAGTGACTAGTGAAAAGAATCTGAAAAGATTCTGTACTTACTCCTCGGCCACGGCCTCTGCCTGTTGATGGTCCTCCAAAAGCATCATAGTTTCTGCTTCCAAATCCACTGTCAGGATAAGCAGGCGTTCCTCTCCCCCGAGAGCCTACAGGTGCAGGCTTCATATGGGGTGAAGAAAAACTGCTGTAGGAAGAGTAAGTCTCTCTTCCTCTGTCCTCCATAAACCCAGGCCTCAATTTTGAGCGTGAGTAAGGTGCTTCCCAGCTAGACCCGCCCTGGTTTCTACCTCCGAAAGAGTCAAGGCTATTCCGGTAGTTGCTGTCAAATCGACCACCATAACTACCTCCGAAGCGGCTTTGTTCGGGTTCATTATAACCATAGCCAGATCTGTACAGATCTCGCCCACCCAGAGAAGACCCGGAGTCATAAGACTCATAAGGTCCAAACCTGGAAAAGTTGCAGTGAGGAAAAAAAAAGTAAGCTTACTAAAGTTAAACATTTCAAAAGACAAGTTATCAGTTGACATTTATCAACTAAAATCAATGTATATTTTACTTTGGTAGGGTTTGCTTTGATTAGGGCTGGGCATTTCCATGCTGTGATCAGACAGAAAGCTATCTGAGTCACTTTTCAGTTAAAAATAGTATTAAAATTCAGAATGCCTAAATTTCACTAAATTTAGTTGCTCAAAATTATTATTTGACCTCATTATTGTGCCCAGACCTAGTCTAACGAATGCAGGCACCTGCATATTTTAAAGGTTCATAAAAGTCTTTTGTTTAAAGTTATGCCTAAAACAATTCAATATCATTTGAAAGACTTTGCTCTCAACTTAGAAGTTGTGACAGTATCAATAATGCAACTATTTTAACTTGATATTTCAATGGTTCATAGTTCAGTTACATCTTACAGAAGAAATCTAAATACTTTTCCTTAACTACGGCTCATCTTCTACTATTACATTTACAATGTATCAGAGGGGAGTGGAAAATCTATAGCCCTCCAAATGTTGTTGGACTGTAGTTTTCATGAGCCCCAGAATGAAATGTTAAGAAATTGTTAGACTTTGGAAACATTTGGAAGGTCATAGATTCACCTGCCTCTATTTGTAGGAATAAGACAAACACCCTTTATTAGAACTGAAAAGTCAAAATAAATTTTAAATATTAATGACCCTCTGGCACAGAGAAAGGCTGTACATTACATGCAAATACTATATTACCAAAAAGCTGTATGCAGCATTTTAAAAAGATACTAATTGAAGAACAGCAAAAAAAGTGTGCAGGGTAACATCAATGTCATAAACTGCACGGAAATAGGAATTCATTTTCATTTCAAATAATTAACTATATTTTAATTTTTAATTAAAGAACTTGAAAAGAAACTTCAAATAAAAATCACAATATGAGAAGGCTAATTTTATCTTATCTCCAGTTCATATTTTAAATACAAAACTTTCATATTTAAAATGCCAACTACAAAGCAGTCCATTACAACAATAAACTTTTTATATAATGCATTCAATAAATTCCAACCATATTCAGATTACTAAATGGTAGGTACATTTTTTCCTGATTTCCAAAATAGTTTACATCAGTGTTAGTTATATTAATTGCTGAAAAGCACTGTGCATTTGTACAGCTAATTTCCCAGTTCTTTAACAATCAATGCCATAAAAAATTGGAGGAATCAAAATTGTCAACCATGTTCTTCTTGCTGCCAATCGAAAAATCAGGATATGCAAATGAGACTGCAACCAGGTTTAATATATCATACAGTTATTTTGTTTAAAATGCAAAGTTCTTATAAGAAAGCCAAATTTAGAATTAAATTATGATCTGACATTAGTAGACATCAACTGCAGGCACAGTGAAAAACCAAACTGTCAGAAATACTACTATAGTGCTAGGAACAATTTTAAAACACTGCACAAAAGTGTGTTTTAGTGTAATTAGTACCTGCCAATAAAATAATCTGGACATGAAAAGCTGTCTACCAATGAATATTCTTGCAAAATATATTACTATTCAAATTAAATTTAAGTGTTCCTTTCAAACAGAATGGGGAAACAAAAGCAGCAGTTCTGATTCAATTAAGAGCATTTCAGCTCTAGATTCTGGCTAATATTTAATGGCTAGTTTTTTAAGATCATTAGTTGAAATAGATTTTAAAAGAGATCTGAGAATAAAACATGTATTGCAGCATTATATTTCATATTTAAAAATTATTTTAAAATAGGCTACACATTACATCTCTGCATAATGCACCATGCCCTGCAATATGCTCAAGGAACACTTAAATTGGATAGAGGTATACTTCAGAATATATTTATATTATCTTTGACATACAAAGCAAATGATTCAGTATTTTACCTGGCAGCGCCACCTCCTCCTCCACCGCCACCTCCGTGGCTTTCCATTCCATATGACTGATTCATATAAGAGTCCATAGCTCTTGGGCCACTATAGGCACCATGCCCATAGTCACGATCCATTTCTTAAAAAAAAAAAAAGATGATTTAAGATTACTGAACTGTTGCAGATTAGTAACTTACAACCACAATTGGGGCCAGAGCTTCTGTTGCTAAGCAATGCGGTTAAGTGAGTTGCACCCCATTTTACAACCATTTTGCTGCTATTGTTAAGTGACCCACATGCTTGTTAAACAACTCATATGGTCATTAAGTGAATTCAGCTTTCCCCTTTGATTTTGCCCCCTGGGAATGTCACAAATGCTGATCAGGTGATCCTGGGACCCTGTAACCTTCATAAACATGTGCCAGTTGCCAAAGAGGTAAATGTTCACCATATGACTATGTGGATGCTGGGATATAAGTGCGAGGACTAATTGCAAATCACATTTTTCCGTGCCGTCAAAATTTTGGTCATTAAATAAATGGTTGTAAGTTAAGGCCTACCTGAATTCCAGTCCCAAGAACAGCTTATAATAAAAGATACCATCAAGATGCTTACCTCTATACAGCAAGACCACCCAAATTCAATCACACAAAGAAAATTATCTCTCCTCTGCTTTCCAGTTCAGCTAAAAACGCTAATTTGCAGAAAAGCAGCTAGAAGAGATGGGAGTGAGCAAATGAAGCTCAAACATTCCATATTTATTTGTTTCAAAAATAAATTAAAATCTGAGAGAAGGGCCATAGGATGATCAAGAAGGTTTTTGCCCAAAATATTAAAATTCTGCTTCTTCCAAGGGTTTTTATGCGGTTCAACGGTAAATGTTATATTATATGCCTGCTGCACTACATTTACCCTCAATAAAATATTTCATAAATATTTCATAATTTTAGCTGTTAAGAATATAGGGTTTTAAATTACTTTTAAAACTTAGTTTAAAATAGACTTTTTAACTGACTCTATTAAATGCAAGTCAGCTAATCATACTAAACTTTAAAATTTCTGAGAAATTTTAAAATTAAAATTCTAGAAAGCCTATATCAGTGACTTAAAGAACACATGGAATGGCAAGGAATTTGCACAAAGAACAAAATGTTGCAAATGCTTTAATCAGTTACATAAAAGTTTGATAATAAGAGAGACAAAGTTAAATATAGTGGGACCATAGATGAGGTATACCCAAGAAAATATCTGGGAAAAGAACATTTTATGAATGTTTACGTCTTTTTTTAATCCACACAAAGATCTTCCAAATTCAAATTTTCTGCCAGCAAATCCCCAAATGACATCCTGTCAGACCCAGATCAAGAAAGATATAGAACAATCCAATGTTATCTCATCTTTATCTCAGTACACCCAATAGACAGAATCTTGTCAGACTAAATCTTTTATATTTTCCCAAATGAATGTACCCTGGAAAAGTCTAGGGAGTCAGTTATCCTAACTACCATCATCTGTCTCCTATCCAGGTCTGATGAGATGTAATTAGTTTAATACCCATTTCGTAGAATGGGAGGGAAAATAATACATGGGGATTTAAATGCTTTTCAACTTCTTGCACTGAGATATGACTATTCTGTTTTTATCACATCATTAATTAATGCATACCAAATAGAGGTTAGAGGAGGCAGAGCTATGATGGCAAGTTTCTTGTTGAGCTCCTTATGATATTTTATTTGATATCTATTTTTATTACACAGAGCAAATAAATTCTGGCCATATAAACTTTTATATATGTATCTATACATTTACCAGCCAAAACGATCAACTATCAACTTCTATAAAAGTATCCTACTGCTTCCATAAAACTACTCAATTACTATAGATCAGAAATGTTTTAATCTCACTAGTTATTTTAATTTTTCATTCAGAAGGATTATATATTCATTTGACCATGCTACACGAAGTGCAGCTATTTGAGGAAGTTGCATAACATTCTCAGAGACTCTTCCCATCCTGCTTACAATCTTTTTGGACTGTTGCCTTCTGGCAGAAGATACAAAACAATTAAAACTCGGATCAGACGTTTTCTGAATAGTTTTTATCCCAGAGCTATAATTGCACTCAACAATGAACTAAAGGGCCACCATCAGTAAGCTGTTGGACAGCATTACTTAGTCTGTTGTGTGGATGTTTGGGTGGTTTAGGGGTGGGGAACTGTGGTGGGTGGGAGTGTGTTTGGGAATTGTTATGTGTGTTGGACCTGGTCTTTGGGTGTTAAGTGAATTTTGTTGTATGGGTATACTGTATATACATGTACAATGACAATAAAGATATTATTATTTACCAAATTATATCTGAAAAAGTTGGTTTCCAGCAAAAAATATTATAAATCTCTTCTTATGATAACAGAATGTGACAACCAGCAGTAAAGGCAAGTTTGTTGCCAAGCACCCAAAATGCAGTCATGACTTCAGGGATGAGATGTGCCACTATTGGAACTCCACCACCAGTTCGTAAATATTTTTGGAGGGAGGGGTCTGTCATACCTTTGATCATTAAGCTCTGGTCTTTAAGTAATAATTATCATTATGTGGCACTGAGTCAGGACTGGTGACAGTGTACAAATATCATTCATCTCTATTTGCCACTGGTATCGATCAACAAGTTCTTCCAAGGATCCCATCTTCCACCTTATCTACTATTACTTCCATCATCTGCCACGTACATGGCTAAAATTTACGCTAATAGATCATTATCTCAAGCGAGAAGTCAGACTTTATTTTATCTGGTACCTACAGACTAGCCTTCTTGCAATACATCGTACACAGTACTCTGCATCCATAATCTGAAGGTATCTTACCTTCTTTTTCTCACCCTTTCTCAATGTGCAATATACATATCAATATATCACCAGTGGAAAAAACATTGATTTAGGTATTATCTTGTCATGGAATATTCTTATCTTCATGATATTTTCTACATCTGTCATTACCTTTTTCCCCTAGAATTAATCTATTTACTTCTCAAGCAGAGTATTTACTTATTACTGAGTTCAAGGAAAACAAGGAATCTATGACTTTCACTTCTTCACTATCAGTTATTTGTCAACCCTTTAATGTAGGCCAGGTTAAGAAACAAATACTATTTTCCAGAAATGCTACTGTATTGTTTTAAGATATATTAATACAATTTTGAAAGTATGTTTCTCTCTGCTCCTTACATCACTATTTCCTTAATGCTCTTTCCTTCCTTTTTTTAATGTCTCTCATACAGTCCCCAAAGTTGACTCTTTTATTTACAACTCTGAACTTTTTAAGCACATTTATTATTTTTATCTTTTTAATATTTATTAACCGAGGCCTCAACTTTTTGTTTTTAATTTTATATATTAATTTTATAATGAGTTCCTTTGACACTTCTTCACTTTCTGCTAATGAAGTGGCATTGTCCAAATTTCTAATTCTAGCTGTCATTTCTTCCAATTCTGCCATTCTTTTAGTAGCACTTACTAACCCTAAGTTGAGCAAGAGACATTATTATTATATTTTTATCCTGCCTTTGTTTCTCTTGGCTATCTAGTCAGCCAAAATACCTAATAATCTTTTGGTCAACATAAGGTGCTGAACATTCCTAATACTTCTCTACGAGGTGGACTGGCCAGAAAGCCACCCAGTTTGTCTTCAATGGCTAGAGGACTAGAATTCAGACTCTCCCAATTTCTAGTCTAACACTTTAGTTTTTCACCAAACTAGCTCTTAGCATTCAGAAAACTGCAATACAAATGTGACTCAACTAAAAAACAACAACCTGTTTCAGCCTTACTACTTTATCTGAACCAAAGCCCTACAGGGACTAGTTTTTTTTGAAGGACGGTCTTTTCCTGAACACATCTACCCAACACACCAGAGTGGGAAGGCAAGGGATACTTATGGGTCCAATCTCCTAAGGAGGTTCATCTAACAAACACCAAGAAGACTCTTCTTCTTCCTTTTTGCGGAACATCATCCACGCAGAAATAAGATTAGCCCTCACTTTGACACACTTTTGTAAGGCCCTAAAGACCCGGTTTTGCCAAGGAATCTTGTGACCCAGAGTATGATGCAGCCCCTCCAGTGGCTTATTTGATTGATTCATTGTTACGAAGGGGGGGAGGGTTTACAGGTAGTCGACTTACAACAGTTCATTTAGTGCCCGTTCAAAGTTACAACAGCACTGAAAAAAGTGACTTATGACCATTTTTCATTTATGACCATTGCTGTGTCCCCATGGTCACGACTGATTTACATTCACATGCTTGACAACTGACTCGCATTTATGACAGTTGCAGTGTCCCGGAGTCATGTGATCCCGTTTTGTGAACTTGACAAGCAAAGTCAGTGGGGAAACCAGAGTCACTTAAATTAGTGTTACTAATTTAAGAACTGCAGCAATTTCCTGAACAAATGCGGTGAGAAGAGTCCTAAAGGGGGGAAAAAACTCACTTAACGAATGTCTCACTTAACATCATACATTCTGGGCTCAATCGTGGTCGTTAAGTTGAGGACTACCTGTACCACTTTTCGTTTTTTATGTCGAGTTTTTTTATCTTTGTAAGCGGCCTGGAGTCACCAAAGCCCACCTATATAAATACACACACACACACACATAAATGTAAATAAGAAAATAAAAATTTTCTGAAAACAATTTTTTTTAAAAAAAAACCACCTGGAAACAGCGGGAGAAAAGCCAGGAACAAAATGGAATACCCTCCGCGTGAAAAACGCTGCGGGCGAATCACGTCCCGTTCGCAGGCGAGAAAAAGCAAACCTTCCCTTATGTTCGGCTACGGGGCCCTTCCAGGAGGGCTCCGATTCCTCCCCACGTGGAAAGGAAGGACCAGCTTTCCTAAAACTGCAAGGATCACGTGGAAGCGAGGCGACGCAGCGGGGGCCCCGCCCGGAGATCTACCGTAGGAAGCCCTCTTTTTTTGCGTCTGGTTCAAATAATTCCGGCCACCCGAGCTAAAAAACGTAACGGTCCCTTTCGCCGGTGAATAGGTTCGGACGTTAATGCGAGGACCTTCGTCGCCATCAGTTGCTACGCCATTCCAGAAAGCCATGCCCGGGTTTGGTTTTTTTTTTTTCCCCCTCCCAATATGACTACTAAGGGCTTCTGGCGGGATTATTGTTCGCGCCTGGATTGGGACTAAAGCCGGTCGGGTACACTAGGCCACGGAGAGGGGGAGGGGGGGACTGTGAAAAGCGCGGCCTCCTCAGGCTCCTCTGGGCCTTTTGTGTCGCAACCCACGCCGAGCATTTCGTGAATTAACATGGCGCGCCTCTGACTGAGGGAAAAGCTCCCCCACCTCACTGCCCCACCCCCACCCCCAACTAGGCCGTAACGCTCGTTTCCCGCCAGGGCTGCTGTTGCTCCCGCCGCCATTTTGAGCCCAAACCGCTCCACGGCCGCGGCGGCAAATCCCAAAAAAATCTCACCTTCCCCGTAATCCATGGCGGCGACGGCCCTCTGGGGGGGGAGTTTCTAGGCGCGGTTTAGAAGTGGCGTCGCTCTCCGTGCGGCGCTCGCAAGCTCCCTGTGACGTAGCTTCCGTTGGACGTAGAGGAGCACGGCGCGGCACGCACGGCTTCTGAGCACGCTTATTGGCTACGTCAAACCCCCTCTCTCTCTCTGAGCGTAGAGCCGGTGAAAGGCGAGAGAGAGAGAGAGCGCGCGCCCGAGAAGGTTTTAATACCCCTTTCTTGAGATAACAGCAGCTGCGGGAAGATTGGCCAGGAAGGAAAAAGAGTAGGAACCGCTTTCTTTATCGCCCCCTAGTGGTGTGATATGTATACGCATGCATGTGCAGTTAAGACTCCTGGTAGAGTCTTAAGACTCCACTCCTGTGGACAATGAGGAGATATTGTGCAACATGTCTTTTTTCTTTCTTTCTTTTTTTTGCATAGAGAAAATTACAGGTCAGGGTGGCAAGGGTGAGATCTGTTTGAACGCTCTCTGTTTTGTCAAAATGGACAGTGATTAATGTATATATGTGTGTACATGTGTATATATAGTGCAGTATATATGTATGTGTGTGTATATATATATATATATATATATATATATATATATATATATATATATATATATAATGTATTGTGTATGTTATGTACGTGTTTGAGTAGATATGCACTTTCTCTTGAGAGCAGACAACAGAATTTCATTTTTAAGGTGGGCCGGTGTGCTCGTAGGAAAAAAATGAGTTATCTTAAAACACTGTAAGAGAGAATTGATCGGATTTTTTTTCAAAAGAAATGTCTAGAAATATCTATGCATCTTATATTCCACTCAAATTTTTGGGGTTACTCCTGTTGGATGTTAAAACCCGCCCCTCTCCTAGAAAAATGAAATATTTTAGGATATTCTAAAAAGACAGAATATTTCCCCTAAAAGAGAAGTAGAAACTCAGAGAAGCAGAAACTCATTCTTCCCCACCACCCACCACCTTTGTCAATGAGCCAATAAGGCCTCAGCATCCCATCTGCAACACAGGACCCATCTAGCAACAGAAACTCACCAAATGGCACCTGGGAAGATTACATCAGCCAGCAAGGGAGTCTAACAACCAATTAAGATACTCTTCCTGTGCCCCAGGTAGTTCAAATGCCAGAGAGGGCATAAAACCCAGGAACTCTCAGCATCTCAGTCCTTTTTCTGCTCAGGAACTCAAACCATGTGATCCTGTCCACCATTAAACCATCTTTCCAAGCAGTCTCCATGTTTCCAGTGTCTTTTCCCCCACTTGGAACTGAACCCAGAAGGACATTTCTTCCAACACTCCAATGGTGTTCAATCACTTGTACAGATGTCACAGCTGGGGTTCTGAAGTAGTGCAGGAGGGACAGTCAGACATCTTAAGTTTTAAAACTTAGCATAAATCACTTTTATACATTCATCACATTTGTATACTGTAGCTGCCCATTCCTGGGAAAAGGGGCTTTTTGTTCCTACTTTGGTGGACCCAGGTTATTTGTTTATTTAGCAGTATTTATATGCCACTCAATCTATCCAGGATCTGGCAGCACACAATTCAAAGTACAATATCATAAAAACTAAATCACTTAAAATAGTACATTCAAGTAACTCTGATAGCTACCAAACAGAACAATGGACCAAAAACTCATTCTTCTGTTGCTTTTTATAAATTACTGATGAAATGTAAACAATAAAAGGAGCATACAACCTTCTATGCTATAGGCTGATTTTGTACTTTATATAATAACCTTGAAGGCGTATTTATCTTCCTACTGTTAATAAAATACCAGTCAATTATTTTAGCTAATGTTAAAAATAAAGTTTTCTCTTAGTTGAATATGATTCTTGTAACAAATGCATAACATTTGCATTTTTCCTGGAAATACAATGGAATTGATTTGTTCATGGATGTTTTTCAACTTCCCGCTCTAGGTAAATATTAACCAGCTCAAACCTATTTAAATTCCAAGTTCAGGCAAGGTCAGTCAGTTGCTGTCACCTAAGGTTAGAAACATATAAACTGCTGGAATTTGTATTATTGTGGGTCAAAGTACAATAACTTTTAGGATGAAACATGAAAAAAAAACCTGGTTTTTTTCCTCAAAAAAATCTACATTAGATCAAGCTATTCATGCAAATATAATTTGTGAGAGCTTTCAGAAAATGTTTATTACCCCAATTCCATTCCTTTTTCCTAAGCTTTTCTGCCACATCCTCTAATCCTTTTTTCCCCTGTCTAAAGGCATTGTGCAAATCTGTTAAAGCCAGGTTTTTTGTGTTATCTTTTGTTTTTAAATGTTCTTCTAAAGTTCCTAGTTTTAATACATCCAGTTATGCAGTGCTTTTAATAGTATCAACTAAAATGTCGTAATGTTTTCAGCCAGCTTTTGAATTATCCAGAATTCTTGTTTAAGTTTGATATTATATGTCATAGAACACTGGGATCTGGAAGTAGGAAACTCTGATTTCCATTCAAACTATTGACTGGAAGAAAGGGTGGAATGTATTTCATAAATTAGATGAGGGGCCAGAATTTTGCTAGCTGATTCTTATTTCTATATATGCCTATCCTTTCACCAAGATCTTGGAGATGGCATTCTGGCTTGCCTTTTCGCTGGATTTTAACACCTTGCTAAATGACCAAAGTGTGAAGAATGAAGCATGTTGATCTTGCATAAATCATTGAAATGATGATAATGGAATATAACTAAGACACCAGCAAAACTTGGGATAAATACCAAAGAGCAACAAAGCCTTGATACATTCTGGTAGTTTTCTCTTAACTAAGATAATTGGGAATACGATTTCAGCCACTAAACGAAATAGTCATAAAGCATTGGTGTCATATGACCACATCACTTAGTGACAGCAATCCCAACATTCCCCTTTTCCATCATTAAATGGGTTCCAGGTGAGTTGCAGGTAAGTGGCTGTTGCCTGGTAAATGAGAATGCAAGTGACTTACAGGAGTGACTTGCAAAACAAGGTTGCAAATGGTGATAACAATAGTAATAGCACTTAGACATATATACTGCTTCACAATGCTTTACAGCACTCTCTAAGCTGTTTAGAGTCAGCATATTGCCCCCCACAGTTACTGTGGGATGCTGTAAGTGCAAGCCCATTGCCAAGCACCCAGATCAATGATGGTGAATCTTTTAGACACCAAGTGCCCAAACTGCGTGAGTGTGCATGCCCAAACTGAAAGGTTTGGTCCAACTGAGTTGGATTGATTTATAAAACTTACAACTAAACATGTAAGTGCATTTTTTAAATTTTTTTTATTTTATTTTTTTTATTTATATTTATATGCCGCCCTTCTCCGGAGACTCAGGGCGGCTTACAATACGTTAAGCAATAGCCTTCATACTTTTGTATATTTATACAAAGTCAGCTTATTGCCCCCACAAACCGGGTCCTCATTTTACCCACCTTAGAAAGGATGGAAGGCTGAGTCAACCTTGAGCCTGGTGAGATTAGAACTCGCAGTAATTGCAGGCAGCTGGATGTTAAATGCTGTCTTAGTAGGAGGCATTAGCCTGCTACGCCACTCAGGCTCCTATAAAGACATTTTAAATGTCTTTTTTTAAAAAAAATCTGCTTTACTCCAGTAAACTATATTGTTCTTTCAACAGTATGTTTTATTTTATTTTTTATTGTATGTATTTTAAGTTGTTTTTACTACTATTAAAACAGCTGAGCTGGAATATTTCAGATTCTTCAGTGTAACACAGCTAAAATGCATGGACTGATGATAAGATTGCTCTTTATTTTTGTTCCTGGTGCTTTATTAGAAATATCCTTAGCATATCCTTATCTCTGTATTTGCATGTATATTTCTGTCGCAGGTTTGGTTTCCCTGTTTGAAACCTAAGGCATGATAATATTTGCGTGCCTTGCAGAATTGTTGTTAGAGTTAAAAGCAATTGAGGATAACATGCTTCATGGTCTTGAAAGTACTGTACCGTTCCTACATGCTGTTACTGCCAGCAGTATCCTGTGCTGTTAACTATGAGGAAAGAGGTTGTGGGATATGGCATGCAAAGACACAGGTTTATGTTTTAATCCAAGATTGTGCAGGTCACCATAAAGAACAAACTGTCTGCTCCACTTGGAATGCAGAAGTGCGATTACCAGGAATTTCAGAGGTTGCTCAGCAATGGGAAAACTAGCTGAAGGAACACATTGGCGCATGATGCACCCTGCAGGACAAGAACCGGTTCCATCACCCCAGCAATAGTGCAGTGTGGCAAGGACATCTGCAGGCTTTGATATTTAGTGTTGCGCTCTTAGATAAGCAGAAAGTTGTGAGAAGGAAGTGAGAAGAAACAGTTTTTGTGGTCAGATAGAGAGCGTTGCAGGTGTATGGCCTGAGACAAACAAAACAGTGAGAAAATGTTATTTTAGCTTAAGGAAGTATTAGGGGGGTTATTACTATGTGTAAAAAGCAGTTTGGGGGGGAAAAATACTGTCCACCTTTTTGTCTCCCCACAGGACCTGATGCAAAAAGAGAAGAAAAAAACGTTAAGAAGACCAAAAACAGACACATGCACAACCATAACATATAATAATAATATCATATCATATAATAATGGTGTTCCCGTGTGACACCTCTCCTGCGCGAGCTGCACTGGCTCCCGGTGGTCTTCCGGGTACACTTCAAGGTTTTGGTTACTATCTTTAGAGCGCTCCATGGCTTAGGACTTGGTTATTTACGAGATCGCCTACTGCCACCAGTGGCCTCCCACCGGCCGGTACGCTCTCATAGAGAGGGCCTCCTCCGGGTGCCGTCGGCCAAACAATGTTGACTGGCGGGGCTCCTACTATCTGGAATGAGCTCCTCCCCCTGGAGATTCGGAGGATCCCGGACCTACTCACCTTTCGCCGCGCTCTTAAGACCTTTTTATTTCGTCAGGCAGGCCTGGCCTGATTCCCCTTTTCTAATTAATACTATAAATTTTAATTTGTTTTAAATTATTGGGGTTTTAATATTTCTATGGCCAAATTTATTTAATTGGGTTTTAAACGTTGTATTTATATGTTTTATTTATGGCTTTTCACCGCCCCGAGTCCTTAGGGAGGAGGGCGGTCTACAAATTAAATAAACTCAACTTCAACTTCAATAGTACTAGGCTGTACATGCCAGCAGGAGAAAGAATCTAAGCCACAAAGGACTCAGCCAAAATGCTTGCTTTGGTTCTTACAAAAGCAAAGGGATTTTATTAGGTTGAACAGTACAATCTGGTGCTCAGCTTACCAATAAATTGTGCCCCTGTGTGCTCATTGGGGCTTGCTTCTAAGTAACAATGAAAAAGCTGTAGCTTTTGGCTGCAAACAATATTCTTATCTTTTGTAAAGAAGAGAATGATATTTTGCTTCTTTCCAGCATTGCATCACCAAGGCACTTGGTTTAAGTAGCATTGAAACTCTTTGTTTGGTGGAATCGTGGCCCAGATTTTGGCATGTCATCTATAGGAAATTGGCAGCTAGAGAACTAGTTTAGGCTGGTAGTTAAGGCATCAGGATAGAAACTGAATGATTGTAGTTGCCAGTGGTGGGTTTCAATTTTTTTTTACTACTGGTTCTGTGGGTATGGCTTGGTGGGTGTGGTTTGGTGGGCATGGCAGGGGAAGGATACTGTAAAATCTCCATTCCCACCCCACTCCAGGGGAAGGATACTGCAAAATCCCCATTTCCTCCCAATCAGCTGGGACTTGGGAGGCAGAGAATAGATGGGGGTGGGGCCAGTCAGAGGTGGTATTTACCGGTTCTCCGAACTACTCAAAATTTCCGCTACCAGTTCTCCAGAACTGGTCAGAACCTGCTGAAACCCACCTCGCCCATTTTCCAACCAGACTGGGAGGCTCCCAATCACAAGTTAAAACAATATATAAAATCATATTAAAACTGTAAAACTAAACAAATTAAAACATTAAAGACAACAAAGATCTGGTATCAAGTCAAACTTCTAATGTTTGTGGGAAAAGCCAGGTCTTCAAAGCCTTAAGGATGGCTAAAAGAATGAAGGCCTGCTGGACATCAGGGGCAGAGTGTTTCATAGAGCAGGGGCTGCCACAGAAAAAGCACACATTTCTTGGTTCCCATTAGATGACACTATTTAAGGGGAAGGGATTAGGAGCATAGCCACTCTGTTTGACCTGTGGGATGGGTAAATACTGTATCCTTAGCGAAAGTTGGTTGTGCAGAGAGCCTGGCCATGTGGTCACACTTAACCACAAGGATTGTTTTAAACAACTCCAACCAGAATTGCTGTCATAAATTGGGTGTGGTTATGTGACATTTCACTTTACAATTGCATCATTTAGTCATGGAGTTGCCAGTCCTAATTGTGGTCAGTAAGTGAGGATGACCTGAATTGGGTAATAACTTACAGCTTTGGTCCTGAAATCCTCTTTGTGCAGCTCTTGGTTTCATTTTGATCAATAATCCAGTTATTGATCAAACTGGTGGTGCAGTTTTTAAAGTGGGAACTGTCTAAATCTACTGTGGCGTAAACCAGCTTGAGCAGTTAAAAGTTGGAATGGCGGTTTTTGAATAAACAGATATACAAGCAAAGATCAGAAATGATTTCTTCCATTGCAAAATGATGCTATAAAGACTTCTGTGTGTTGACAGATTGGTAAGAACAATTGCTGCACACCAAATAAATTTTGATGTTGCAATAATCCAAAAAATGAATTTTATTATTGCTGCCTTTCCCTCATCTTAACCTTCAGTGGATTCATTTGTGGTTTGCAGCTGATCTAATTGAGGAATCTATCCTCTTTACTAAGGTTAAAGGCTGGAGTTAGCTAAGGGTGTGTTGTGATTGCAGATCTAGGCAGGCCTTGCTGAAAGCGGCTCAGACTTGCGATATTGTTGAAGTCACATTTGCTAGTTTTGGAAAGATAACCCCCGTTCTCTTCCCTTGAGGCCTCTGTCCTCTACTTCACTTTCTTTGGTTTTCCAAAATACACAAGGAAGAAAAAGGTTAGCCTCATAAAGCAAAAGAAGATATTTATCTAAATTATGCAGCTTGGTAAAATCAATGTGCATTATGGAGCATAAGCAAAACGTTAGATTTTTGTATTCAGGCAACAGATGGGTGTGTGTCCCTGTGGGTCTATGTCTCTCTGTGTGTGGCTGTATTATGTATCCAAGAGGAATGACATTTTGATCCTGAAAAAAAATCAAGGTGAAAAGTGAATGCCTGTGGCAATGTGGGAAACCCACATTGTAACCAAACATGGAAAGTATTGGCTCTCACATTCCCAGCAGGGTCTGTGACCATGTGAACATCATTATTCTCACACAAACACTTAGGAACCCTTGGCTGTCCTTAGACCAGATGAGCAAACACTTTTCAAATGTTAAGAAAATGTACACGTAATCGTAACGTCCCACCCTGTCTATGACTTGTGAAATGAGCAGCCCTTTGTCTGGCCCCGTTCTTGGGAATGGCTCATGTTCTTTTCTCCATCACAGTTTTTTGAGATCCATAGCTTCCTTTTTTTGTATTTTAGTTAAGCCAGAGATGCATAATTCAAGGGGACCACCTTCTGCCAGAAGCATTGGGTTTAAACCAGGGGTGTCAAACTCAAGGACTGTGGGCTTTGATGCGGCCCGCAGGGTGCTTAAATCTGACCCGCTGTTGCGGCCCATCAGCGGCTTGTGCAGTTAGTAGCTGATTCCAACAGCGAGGAGGCTGGTGTGGTACTGCGCCAGCAGCCTGTGCAGTTGGCACTCGAGTCAGACAATGAGGAGGCTGGAGAAGATGTGGTGCCAGAGGCGGGGATTCAGCCAGGGCCTTCAGAAGCTCCCGTAAGGGAAGAGGAAGAGGAGGAGGAGCCTCTTCTCAATGCATGAGCGTGCAGAGCTGCGAAAAGGCAGGAGTGGCTCCTCAGGAGGAGGTCTCGAGACTAAGGCTTGGGGCTAATTGGCCACTCCTCTAGCCTACTTAAGGAAGGACGATGACTGATGCAATTTGCAGGAAACAACTCGTTCACATTCCTTCGCATCTTGATTCGGCTCTTGTTTCTCATCAGTTTTCCTGCAAATTGCTTCTGCCAACCACAGTAAGATTAGTTATCTGAAATATTGTGCCTCAGAATTGATTTATTGTTCTTTGGATTCTTGTCGGCTGTTAATGAAGTTAAATTAACAGCCTTTGTTCAGAAAAGACTGGTTTAAATGAGTAAACTAAGGTTTGTACGGACTTTGTATGTGCTGTGTTCTTTGGGGTCCGTAGCTGGGGCAGAACACCCACCGGGCTGGCCTGGAAATAGGAAAGGACTGGCCTGCGGGACCTCTTGCAACCAAAACAGGGCGCACGTGCCCATGGGCCCTGTTTTGGCCGGCAAAATGCTGCAGGAGGCCATCCAGGCTGAAAACAGGCTACAGGGAGGCCATGTGCACCCACGTGCCCCATTTTGGCCAGCAAAGTGCTGCAAGAGGCCATCCTGATTTAAACTAATACGGAATTGATTTCCTGTACTTTATTCTTGCTTGCTTTTAAACAACATCCATATCAAAGTTTTGAAGAGCACCGTCTTTTTAAAAACATTGCATATGCTCTCTGAAGAAACAGTTCATGGACACACCCTGAAAACAAGTTTTATTTATTCTGTTTCAATCCTATTTTTTCTCAGTCGGTAACAACCGCAGGTTTATTGCTTCGAGGGTACAGCTCAAAACTTCAGACTGAAGAATCTCTACTGAAGAGTTGAGAAACCATAACAACGTTCAACGGGCTTTGCGAAGGTAGCCCCATAGGATTCCTTATCCGACACTGATGTGCAGAGTTTTACAATGTGATTGAGCTACATCAAAGCTGGAGCGTTGTTCTGCCCTGTGCTATTCCTCTTTCACAGCCAAATTCAACAGGAACATTCAGGTTTCAACGCTATAGTTAAACAACAATTTGGTGCGTGGCTGCTATGAATCACAATCAAGGTTTCAGGAGAAACAGGAGACATGCAGCTGGACATAAATCACCATTTTTCTTAACATAGCGAGAGAGGTGTTATTCTATCTACGAGAATGAATTTAATTCCTTTAAAGCAGTGCGGCCTGGGGAATTCTGAGAATTGAAGACCACACATCTTAAAGTTGCCAGATTAACAAAACACTGCTTTAAAGCATGTCTCGGCAAACAACCTTCACCTCTTCTTGGTATAGCAAACGTAGGTACTACCACAGTTTGATTATGGAAAGTATGGAGAAGCATTTCTTTGGTCAGTTGTAAATTTCTCCATCATTCAGCTGATTCCTTGGAAGAGTCTGGCTTCTAATACAGGTAGTCCTTGACTTACAACAGTTCATTTAGTGACCATTCAAAGTTACGATGACACTGAAAAAAGTGACTTATGGCTGTTTTTCACACTTATGACCGTTGCAGCATCTCCCTGGTCATTCAGACGCTTGGGAACTGACTCACATTTATGACTGGTGTCCCAGGATCATGTGACTACCTTTTGCGACCTTCTGACAAGCAAAGTCAATGAGAAAACTAGATTCACTTAACAACCGTGTTACTCATTTAACAACTACAGTGATTAACAACAGTGGCGAGAAAGGTCGTAAAATGGAGCAAAAATCATTGAACAAATGTCTTACACTTAGCGACAAAAATTTTGGGCTCAATTGCGGTCGTATGTCGAGGACTACCTGTATTATCAAAAAGACCGATGCACATTCTCCACACCGTCTGTAATTTGACAAACCTCTACCATGTCTGCCTCTCTTTTTAAAGAAACTTTTTTTACAAAAATTTTCTAAAGCTAAGATGTTTCAAATTTTTCTTGCAGGGCCGTTGTTTCAGCTCTTTGCTCATTTTCTTTGCTCTTTTCTAGTTTATTAAGATACAAAAATTGAAATAGTACAGAGTGTTCCTAGAGAGAGCCCGCTGGGGATATCTGCAGTTTGTAGGGCTGGTTTGGTATAGTGGTTAAGTTATCAGGCTAGAAACCAGGAATCTATTCCTATTTTAAGCATGAGAGTGACTTTGGGCCAGTCACTCTCAGCCAACCCACCTCACAGGATTGTTGTTGATGTGGGGAAAATAGGAGAAGGATGGAGTATGTTTGCTCCCTTATTTATAAAAATAAAGGCAGGTTACACATAAAAAATAAAATCATATCAATTCTTTAAATGGAACTCACCTTTTCACTGTTGCCAGTCTAAATTGCTTGTTTCAACTGGTACCTCACGGATTTGTGGAGACAGGTCCAGAGGAACCTTGTAATACCAAAATTCAGATAGACTCAACATTTACAATCCAGAAGAATCAAACTTCCCACAACTATCTATACATCTATCTATTTTCTAATCCTCATATACGTTCAGGCTTGTTTTATAGTTTTATAGTTAGGGTAGTGCTTCTGTTGTAAAAGGTTAGAAATACAACCTGAGGGGATTGGAAATGAATGATGCTATGGTTGCTTTCTTAGGCCTTCGTTTAAAGGATGCCAACTGGGGAGAGAGCTATTAATTGCTGGATGCAAGGATTGGAGGACACCTCCCAATTCTGTACAGGCAGACAAGTTTCCACCTGAATTGGACGGCGAGTAAAAAGCTGGGAATTCTGATTTGGAGGACAGCTGCTCAGAAAAAGCTAGGCCACTCCTTTGATACATTGCTTTTCTGTTTGTCGTTCTGCCAAAATACAAAGGAAAGAAGAGGAGGAGGAAGAGGTAAGAAAGGAGGAGTGAAATTATGGCTTCTGGTGGAGATCTTCAGTTGTTCCTTTCCTACAGCTGGTTGAAATTCTGTTATAGCTATTCTGTGAAGAATCCCATGGAAGTTGCTGCAGGTGAAACTGGTTGACCTGTAGAAACCAATTATGTTGTAAAGCCCGACGATTGGGGTGGATGGAAACTGAGATGCCTGGAGGCTAAGGAGGCTCTCCTCCAACCAATATAATTGTTTTGAACAAAATAACTAACCATTCCACTATCTGACTGAATACAGGTAGTCCTCGACTTATGACCACAATTGGGCCCAAAATTTCTGTTGCTCAGTGAGACATTTGTTAAGTGAGTTTTGTCCCATTTTGTGACCTTTCTTGCCCCAGTTGTTAAGTGAATCACTGCCGTTGTTTAGTTCAGTCTAGTGAATCTGGCTTCCCCATTGACTTTGCTTGTCAGTAGGTCGCAAAAAGGGATCACATGACTCCAGAACATTGCAACCGTTATAAATATGAGTCACTGGCTGAATTTGGATCACATGACCAAAGGGGGATGCTGCAACAGTCATAAGTGTGAAAAACGTAAGTCTTTTAAGTTTTTAAGTGTGAAAAACTTAAATATTTCATTATTTTTTTCAGTGCCGTTGTAACTCTGAACTGTCACTAAATGAACCGTTGTAAGTCGAGGACTACCTGTACTGCATTCCTTCATACTTCATTTTTTTTGATACAGGCCAAAGCCATTTCTTTTCTCATCTTGTTGGAAATTCTGGGAAGTGCAATTCCCAGGTTAGGAAAGACTGACCTAGAGAAACCTAGTAGTATCTCAACCCCCAATTTTGTACAAGAAAAGCTTAGGGTAAAATTATAACAGGCTCCCTACTTTCCAAGGGCAGCCTCTGGATTCTGCAAGGCTGGTGAACAGAATGCATTAGTGTCTGAGCGCTACCTTTCCGCAGCTGATGGTAATTGTACCCCACAGAACAGCTTAGCAATTAGTTGCCCTTTTCGAATTAAGTCGTGCTAAAACTTCCAATTAGGCAGATTATCCAAAGAGAAACAAACTGCTGCAGCAGACCCTGGATTTTTTGTCACTCAAATTAAGCATGCTGCAATATAATTTTTTATTATACAACTTTTAAAATTTTCACTAGCACCAAGTATGGGGTTTTTTTGTCTGCACAATCTTGGTTCTGGAAGGTCCTGCCAGGCACCAGTCCACACACACACCCAATATATATATTTTCATATTAAAATATTATTCTCCAGTTGTGTATCTAAGACCTTTTCCTCCTACTGTTAAAGATTAACAATTTGATCACGGTTCTGAGAAGTCTCTAGAGGACTGCAACTGGCTTTGAGGCCTCAACGCAGATTTTATTCCATAGTTAAGAAAACATTCTTTGGTGAAATGGGCAGCATATGACAGGTAGGTAGGTAGGTAGGTAGATACGATAGATAGATAGATAGATAGACAGACAGACAGACAGACAGACAGACAGACAGACAGACAGACAGACAGACCGACCGACCGACCCTCTCAGGTGATCCCCATTTGTAAACTCATTAAACATTAGAATGGGAAAAGCAAGGACATCAGGCTGGCAAATGTAAGGTTAATCCACTCTATCATATTCCCTATAGCTACCCATGGTTGCGAAAGTTGGACCTTAAAAAAATGAGACAGGGTGAAAATTGACTCATTTGAACTGTGGTGCTGGAGAAGGCTCCTGCATATTCCTTGGACAGCACAGGTGGCCAACTAGCAATCTCCTAAAGCAAATCACAAAACTATGTCTCACTTATTTTGGCTATGTTATGCAGGGGAATTCATTGGAGAAAGCAATTATGTTTGGATAAATTAACAGTAAAAGAAAACTAGGCCACCAAAGAATTGGTGGCTGGACGGATCTAGGACAATTCATTCCGCCACAGCCATCTCTCCACAGCCAATTCTGATGAGCAGTCTCACCATGGCCGCCTCACCATGGGACAACTCGCTGTAGCCAACTTGCTGTGGGACAACTCGCCACACAAAATTCCACGTGGGATAACTCAATGTAATAAATGTTATCCTCCACCATTTCTTTGACATCATTTCCATTCACAAAAACGGTGACTTGTTCTGTGGCATGTTGGCCACGGCGAGCTGTCCTGTGGCGAGTTGGCTGCATCAAAATGGCCACATCAAATTGGCCATGGCAAGATGGCATGGTGAAATGGCCATGATGAGTTGGCTGTGGCAAATTGTCCCATTCTGTGGCTGGACACCATCAAAGTTAACACCAGCCAGAGCATGGAAAAACTCAAAAGAAGTAATGCAAGATCAGAAAATATGGAGAGACCTGACCCATAGAATCACCAAGAGTTGAACACAACTGAGTGCTTCAACAACTCTGTAAAAGAATGCAAATTACCAGCTGTCTGCAAGGAATATAAACCCTTCTATTCCCCACTATCCTGTCAGAACTGAAGAAGCTTCTTGGATGAGAAGTGAAACATCTTCAAAAGAAAAAACAGGAAAGTCCAGTCGCCTCTTGAAAAAGCACCTTTGGGACAACCATGACCTGGATGACTGAGAATCTCTACAGACTTTTAGCTATACAATTTGGGATGAACACCCTTTGAATGGTGTGGGAGTAGGAATGGATTTCCAGAAGAAAAAATTGCAGACTACAAGAACCAGGAGCACTACTCAGGTGACCCTGAGGACACAGATAAACCTCCAAGTGCTTCAACGACCCACTAAAAGGATGCAAATGACCAGTTGTCTGCAAGGAATATAAATCCTGCCATTCCCCACTATCGTCTCAGACCTGAAGAAGCTTGGATGAGAAGTGAAACGTCTTCAAAAGAAATAAAAACAAGGATGTCCAGTTGCCTCCTGAAAAAGCACCTTTGGGAAGCAAGTGAATGAATAATATCATTATCAACATTATAACAGGACCGGGCACTTGCTTTTTCTGTCGATATCCTCTGGAATAATCTGCTTGGCCTGGGCAAGGCCGAGCATCTAAGTGGGATGGGCCTCTTCCTCCTCCCTTTCACTGACCTGCTTTATCTCCCTCCTCAGCCGGCTGCTAGCTAAGGAGTAAATTGCTTACGATTTTACAAATGGTTTTTGAAATTAAATCCAGGGGCTGCTTGTCACACCTAAGCTTCTAACTCTACATTAGAAGCAGGAAAAATAATATTAATTCTTTCCTATTTGGGAGGGGGAAAAACATTAGGGCTGGTGGACTATGCATTTAATAATTGGGTTGATTAAATGATAGCTGGATTAGAGCCAGATAATAGCCACGGAAAGGTTTAAGAGGATGGGCTGTAGTTCAGGGTTCGGAGCATATGGTCTGCAAAATGGAAATGCATCCTAGCGCAATCCTTGGCATCAATTCAATTTAAAGGATTGGGTTGCAAGTGATTGCAAACCCTTTCGTTGTCTGAAGCTCCAGAGAACTGCAAGCTTGTCAGAGAAGACAGCGCCGTAATATATGGAGAAATAGTGTGACTCAGCCTGTGTTTAGATATGCGGCAAAACATTTTGAATCAAACCATATTAAAGTCATACCTCTACCCACAGCAATAGTGCAGCAGTTCCCCTGCCACAAACTCATTTATTTATTAAACAGGAGGCAGAACCAGCCAAAGAGAAGGCCTATTAGGCTATTTTGTTTCGACATTAAGCCAGCACAGTTGTGAAGGTTAAAATTCGGGCCTTAAACTTGCTGCAACAAACCCAAAGCTAATTAGATGACTTCAGAAAAAATGAGGCAGAGAAAGCTCTGAGCTCCTTGACAAAAAGTAGGATTCAAATGTGGATCATGTAACTGTCTCTTATATTACCCCAATTAACAGTGGCAAAGTTAGACCAAAAGATTGCTTACTTTTACACTAAACCCTTTTGATAGCAACTTTTCCAGGGGGTTTCCAAGAAGACATCCTAGGGCTATCAGTCAAAAAGCACCACACACATTTCTATATCAGTGTGGTCGGTTGCACAGTTAGCCTGATGTTTAGGCTGGATTTGGCATTTTTGTCCATTTAGTGAGTCCTTCCCAACAACTTGGGATAGGCAGATATTCAATGGTGTTAAAGGTAACTTCTGTTCCAAGTAAAGCTGCCTTTTACGGGCGATTGATGAGGATTTTGTCAATGTTGATGGTAGTCAAATAGTGTCCAGTTGTAATAAGATGCTTATTACTATTGGTACTATCTTTGCTTTCTTTTGTCACGGTCATTCTACATCTGTTTGCAGGTCTTTGTATTTGCAATAGTGGCGAATATCTGTAACTCGGGTGTAGGATGAGGGTGAAGGTTCATTCTCCGAGCTTGTGGGTTGGTTTCCGAACATTTCATTACCAGGCTAGGTAATATCTTCAGGGGAGTTTAGCGGATGCCAGTATCAGTGTTCTTCTGTAAGAACAGAAGGGCTTCAGTAAAAAAGGTAAAGGTAAAAAAGCTTTTTTACCTTCTGCGCATGTGCAAAAGGTAAAAAAATTACTTCCTGGTTAAAACCAGGAAGTAATGACACCCGGGTGGTGATCGCTACCGGATCGCCGAACCACAGGGAAAAATTGCTACCGGATCTGGCGATCCAGTCGGATCCAGGAGCATTTCACCCCTGCTTCAGGGGTCAAGTGAGGGTCTCATTTCCACACCAACAGCTGAAGCCCTTAAAAACAGAATACTGACACTGACATCCCCTAAACTCCGCTAAAGATGTTACCTAGCCTGGTAATGAAACATTCAGAAACCAACCCACAAGCTCAGACAACAAATCTTCACCCTCAGGTCTTTGTATTTGATGATTTAATCCAGGTCCTTCTCTTCTGCTTTCTTCTCCAGATACTACCATGTCCGCTATCCATTTTGTTTTTGTCTGTCTTATCAATTGGAATTCTCGAAATGTCAGATTTCGTCCAATGCGTTAAGCAATAGCCTTCATACTTTTGTATATTTATACAAAGTCAGCTTATTGCCCCCACAATCTGGGTCCTCGTTTTACCGACCTTAGAAAGGATGGAAGGCTGAGTCAACCTTGAGCCTGATGAGATTAGAACTTGAAGTAATTGCAGGCAGCTGAATGTTAATCAGTTAAGGCACTTGGCTAAAAAGCAGGAGACCATGGGTTCAAGTCCCACCTTAGCCATGAAAGTCAAGTGGGTGACTTTGGACCAGTCATTCTCTCTCAGACCAACACAGCTCACAGGGTTGTTGTTGTAGGAAAATAGGAAGGTGGTATTGGATATTTTCAACATCTTATTTGTCAAAATAATAAAGGAGGGATAAATAAAATGAAATAAATGAAATACAAGCACGGACCTCAAGCGTCAGAAGTAGAGCATGTGTGATCCTCCATATCCTACTAAACTACCAACATCCCAGCTTTAACTAGCTAGAACTAATGAAAATTTGAAACGAGGGTAGTTTTCTCTCCTCTCATACAGAAGAAGAAAACTACCTGTAACAATAGCCACACGGCAAAGTATTCTAGCAGTAGCCAGTGCAGGGTTGATAAAAGATTGAATTCAAGTATCCACTGATTGATTTTGGAATGAAGTCTCTCTTCTTTAGCTTATATCACAGGTGGTTTGGTTTGGTTTGGAGCCTTTGAATCAGTATTGACGTCTAGCAAATATGGAGCAGTTCATATGTTTTCTTGACAACATCTTTGGAACGGCTTGCCACTGCATCCCTCCTAAGGCTGAGAGAAAGTGACTGGTTCAAAATCAGGCACCTGACTTAGTGTCTAAGGCAGGACTAAAATTTACAGTCTCCCAGTTTCTTGCCTTAACCACACCACAAAATTGGCTCTGTATGCCACAATGGCTTGTGTAAATCAAATCGAATGGTGGGGAAATTGTAGACGGTCGCTCTTGTTCTTTGGAGGAATAGATACATTAACTAATCATAAAGAGGTTGAGAATGGGAACTCTGTTTTAATTGCCACAGGTCTGAGAAAATTTAAGGATTCTTTTTACTACGTGTAGGTTTCCTTTTGTTGCCATGTACATTGTTTTGCCTGCTGTAAAGACAGCAGATGTAGAATTTCAGATAACGATTTCAAGTAATAATTTGGTTATTTTGCAGTGAGAGTTGTGGGGGTTTTTCTCTGGAACAAGCAGCAATAAGACAAAGCTCAGGCAAGGAAGCAAACTTGAAAGAGTGAGTGTTCGTTGTAAACCTTCTCCTCAAAAATAGGTCATCGTGCAGATATTGGATTGGAAAAAAAAAACACCTCTCCTGTAGTCTATTTTTTTTTTCAGGGAAGCATTTTGAGACCTCAGAATGGGCCAATCAATGTTTAACTGGCAGGTACAGCAAATTGGTGAAGGATTATCGGAGGCCTAAACAGGGGCTTGCTTCTAGATTAGGCTCTGCTCAAATGACATGTATAATTACAGTAAACAGTCTTTAAGCATTCTGTGGAATTAGGTGGCACTTCCAGCTTCATTTCTCTTAAAGGAATGCTGTTCAGTTTTACAGATATTTCTTTAGAAATCCTTTCAAGTAACTGCATGCTCTGAGATCATGGAAAAATACTCATGAGGTGCTGGCCATTGTGTGCAAGTCATAGCTGATTGCGCAAAAGACTTTTCACATGTCTTCCAGCACTAACGTCACTTCTTTGTGGATTTTCAGTGAGTGCAGTATGAGACCAGAATAACACAGCAAAAGACTCAGAAGCAGCCCTGCCCTAGCTTGCTATCCTGCTACACTTTTACAGCTGCTCTCTATTTTCTGGAAGCAAATTGTAATCCAGGGTGTGAATCTGGGATCGATTTATGCAAAATCTGCAGCGTTTTGTGGAAAAGAATGCTTTGGTCATGGCTCCAGCATTTTCATCTGTGAAATGGGGGACTGGATTTTAATTCTATACTGTACATTTCTTCCTCTGGTCCTCTTACTGAAATGTCTGCCACCCCCACACCCTCCACCAGGAATGACTTTTAGCAAATGGCATGATATTGCCTCTTGCTAGGTCCTTGATTTTAAATAGCAACAGAGCAGCGCAAAGCAAAAGAAACTGGCAGCTGCAAATAATAATTAAAGGGCCACATAAGACTTTTATTTATTTATTTATGGTAACTGACCAGCTTACATAAGATAACAACTAAAGTAGTAAACAAGCCAAGCACGGAAGGACCAGTTTGAGCTCTAATGCTGCATCTGATTTGGCTGCTGCTGATCAGAGCGCTGCTCTTTAACTGATGTGGCTTCCCCCCTTTTGTGATGGTGGCTGTGGTCCAGACGTGCAAAGGTGTTTCTCAGGACCACTGAAAATTCAGTGCCCGCGTTCACAACCCTATGCATTGAAATGCAAGCTCATGATCATCCGGCATCCCTTATTTTTATAGCATGTCTTTTCCCAGATGATTCCTTCTATTCCGATAAAGGGATTTGCTTCCCCAACTAGACTTGAATTCTCACTTCAGGAAAGTTGGTGTCTTTTGATTCGCTTTCTCCCAAGCATCCTCTCTTCTGTGGGTCCAGCTGTCCTTGTTGACATATTCTAAATGGACAAATCAGCAGTATTTATACTGTATGTACATTTGTTTTACGGCAGGGGTGTCCAACCTTGGCAACTTTTAAGACCGGTAGACTTCAACTCCCAGAATTCCCCAGCCAGCCCATGACTTGTTGAAGTCTACCGGTCTTAAAGTTGCTAAGGTTGGACACCCCTATTTTAGGGAGTATAATGGAAGATGGACTCATTTAACCAGGAACCTCTGTGGTTTCTTTGCCCTTGGTACCTGTGCCAAAGTGGCTTTTATATCTAAAGTGCTATGGCAACCGTATTCTGCTGGCTGAAAATGCTTTCTCCATGTGGTTGAGTTCATTCATACTGAGTTCTACCTGATGTGTTAAAGAGGGAGAAGCTCTTTAGCTACTAATGCACAACTACTTGGTTTGAAGAAATTCCATGTTGTTTTGCAAAGATACTAGAAGCATGCTTCTTGATGATGTACATTCTGTGTCATCTGATAAAGCAAAAATTCTTCCACAAGCTGCTAGCACTGCAGAGCATAAATATTATGTGCCACTGGCCTAGTCAGGCCTTACTAGTCTACCTTAACCATTATGCAAATTGCTTCACTGCTTTTTAAAGATTTTCTAGATTTTAAATGTTTTTACAAGTCATTTCTATTTTCCGATTTAGAACAAAAGCTAAGTATTTTTTCAAAGTGAAGGATGGTATAATAAAAAACAATTCTTGAATAAACCTTAAATTTCAAACACAACTAGCAAATAGAACTTTTGCCCCCAAACCAGCTAAAATTTGTAGTCGAATGCTATCTGTTTCTATTCAGAAGCCTGCCTGAATTGTATGGGTATTACCCAAGAAAAAATATCTTTTATACCTAGACAGGAAAACCCAAAGTACAGATTAGGCAAAACCTGGCCCCAAAATAGTAACCTTGGCGTCCTAGTGGACGATCACTCAAACATAAGCCAGCAGTGTGCAGCATAGTCAAAAAAGCTAATACAATCCTTGGTTGTATAAGCAGAAGCATAGAATCAAAATCAGATGAAGTATTAATACCATTTATAAATGTTTTGGAAGACATGGAACATGGAATACTGCATCCAGTTTTGGTCACCACATTACAAAAAGATGTTCAGACTTTGGGAAAAGTGCAAAGAAGAACAACTAAGATGATTAAAGGCTGGAGACAAAAACATATGAAGAACGGTTGAAGGAATTGGGTATGGCCCGGTCTAGAGAAAAGAAGGACTAAGAGTGACATGATAGCAGTATTCCATATTTGAGGGACTGACACAAAAAAGTGGGGGTCAACTTATTTTCCAAAGCACCAGAAGGCAAGACAAGAAACAATGGATGGAAACTAATCAAGGAAAGAAGCAACCTGGAATTAAGGAGAAATTTTCCTAACAGTGAAAACCAGTGGAACAGCTTGCCTTCAGAAGTTGTAGGGCTTCATCACTGGAGGTTTTTAAGAAAAGACTGGACAACCACCTATCTGAAATAGTATAGGGTCTCCTACTTGAATAGGGGGTTGGACTAGAACACTTCCAAGGTCCCTTCCAGCTCTATTTTGATTGAAAATGTAAAGAATTTCAACATCTGAATAGCAGCTGATGTTGAGTTTCTCAGCTAGACTGCAATTAGGTTTATATGAAAACACATTTCTATTTACATATTGTGGGGCAGATGAAAACTATATTGAATTACTTACTTATCTATAGATTTTTCTTGTTGATCAATAACAATAATACTTGCTTGAATTATCATTCCAATTTTATAAAGTAAAGAAAACTATGGCCTTTAACACAGTGCTAAATGAACAGAGCCATTTAAAATTATTTATAGTATGAAAAGGTCACCAATTTAATCGTGTACGTTAAGCAGGCAAGCAATTTGTAAACATTCAAAAGCGGCAGCATCCATGTTACAAACATAAGGGAAACAAAAATCAAGATTGTTTTAACGATTCCCCCACCCCTTCTTCTTTGCCCTCCCAAAATTTTGGAACTGATGTTTAAAAATACTACGAACACCAAAGGAGATTCTACCGGGCTTAACAGTCCTTTCTTACAAAAAGAAAAAGTTCCAAATTCTCAACACAACATTTTATTAGTGTGCTCTTTAATATGATCTATATTGGTCGCCAAATTCGAGTTCTGTTTAAATCCCATTAGCAAAGGGAATGCTTGTATCTTGATTCAATGCTTCTTTAACTTCTGAGGGCAATGTATCAAAAAGATGATCTTCTACAATTAGTCCACTTTTCCTGAGAAGCCGACACTGACCCAAAGTGGCTGGTAGACGGTCTAAACAGTTCCCCTTCAGCTCTAGGTTAGTTAATTGCAACAGCTGGCCAATTTTTTCTGGAATTGTGGTGATGCAATTTTGTCCCAAACTCAAAGTTCTCAACTTGGAGCACTTAAATAGCTGTTTTGGCAAAACTTCCACTTTATTTCCTGTGATATGTAAGTGCTGGAGATTTTGAAGCAACCCTATTTCCACAGGAATCACCGCAATGGAGTTGTAGCTTACATCCAAGCATCTGAGTTTTTGTAAACTGAATACTGCAACAGGTAAGGATTCGAGTTTATTATTGGAGAGGTAAAGCGACTCCAAGTTTTTAACGTGGGTAATGGAAGAAGGAATGTTAACTATTTTATTGTGCCACAATTTCAGACAAGTTAGTCTTTTTAAATGTTGGAAGCTGATGACTTCTTCAATTGTGCGTATGTTGTTCGACTTTAGATCTAGTTCCTGCAAGTTAGTGAGACTAAAAATGGCGTGGGGAATACGTTCCAGTTCACAGTTCTGCAGCTCTAATTCTGCTACATTCATCATTTTCTTAAGGCTATTCAGTACAAAAAGCTTGGTACCATCATTGTGAATGACCAGCTTGGTTAGATGTGGTGCTACATCTGTGATGTTAGATGGAATTTTGGTCAAATTGCTTTTCACATAGAGAATCTTAAGGTGCCTTAATTCTCTAAGCGATTCAAGTCCTATCATTTTATTGTTTTCAGAATTCAAGTTGCCTACCAAATACAACTCTCGGAGATTTTTAAGTAAGTACACCCAAGCTGGTATCTCTGCAACATCAGTAAATTTCACATGCAGGCATCTTAGGTGGTCACGAAGAAAACTGAAGGCTGTCTGCTCCACCTTTGCAGGGCAATGATAGAGATGTAGCTCTTGAAGGTTAGTCATCTGGGATATTTTAGCAGGGATTTTTGCTTCAGGAATCAGCTCAAGTTTTAACACATCTAAATCTGTCAGGTCAAAAACCGCATCTGGGACTCCCGATAGCATGAAAAGATGTAATTCTTGCTTATCCTGAGCATTGCGAGAAACGTGTTGCCTCAATTTTTCAAAAGTCCATTCGTGGTTCAAACTTATTTCCCTCAGTTTATTTTCACTGACCTCTGACAGAAATACACCAAACCTCTTGGAGTAAAGCTGATCGTACTGGTCAACCATGTGCAAGAGAAAAGCAAAATCATTTTTAACATCTGGAATATCGCTGAAACTGCTCTCCTCTCTAACTTTTTCAAAAGAGTACTCCTTCAGGGGTAACCGAAACAACCAGAAGAGAGTGTACAGACAGACAAAACCATAGACACAGATGAGAGAAATATAACTAATAAGCAACTTTTTTAACATGTAAGCCATATTGTGTGTGCATTCAAATTCTTGGTAGCCAGTTAGATGTTCCACTTTGGGCATGCAAATGTGCTCAAAGCTGATTTCATTGACAAAATTTGCTGTGTAGCAGAGAATAAATATGAATTTTACAGTTTTGATGACAGTCTGAACAACATAGAGCTTATAAATCAAATCACTGTCCTCCACGTGGGCCCGGAATTTCCGTACTTTTTCAAAGAGTGCTTTGGCTTGCTCTCCATCTTTTTTGTCCAAAATGGTCATACCCGGGACTTCAATAACTGGCTTTTCTGCTGAAAACTTGAAACCAGTCTTGTTTATCATGGGGGTACTGGCATTTGGACTTCCTTCATCACTACTAGTTGATACATGCTTTGGCAGGGACTGGGCCCCAGTTAGTCTCTGTTTATTCTCCTCAGAATCTTCACACGCCGTTTCAGACAACGCTTTTGTAGTCCAAGGGGATTCAAAGCATTTTCCTAAAATAGAGACAAAATGCTCAATTTTTGAGCAGGTTTTTGGGTATTTAAACCAAAAATTGCTACTGACCATTAAAATAATTGTGTGTATGAGAGCTAGGTAGGGAAAGTACTTCGAATACCAAGGAAGAGCCACATGATAACACATCTGGTTTATGAAAACATATTGCTGATAATCCAAGTTAGTCTTACGGCCCAGAAAATCTTTCTGCTCCTTCTTTACTTCCTGACTTGCAGCAGTTGAGTGTAATGGGGGATAGGCAGTTCTACGTACATCAGGCGTAGTGACAGGTGTCGTGTCAAGAGATACAGTCATGGCTGCCTGTTTGTCTTTGTCCTGAATAGCTGGCGTTTCGGATTCTGGCATATTTGTAGCTTTGGCACTTCCCAAGGGGCTGGGCTGCATTTTCGCACTTACAGCAGACTGTAACACAGGCAAACAAACCACCTGATCTTTGGTCAACTGCATGGTTCCAGCAAAAATGGCAACCATTAGCATTACAACTGCCAGATAATCCATAAATACATCCCACCATGGTTTCAGAATTCGGTAAGTTGGCTGTATGTCATTCAGAGATGCAACTTCTGCAAGGGTAAACATTCCTGTAACAAAACAGAAGTTTCTGTTATTCACTGCTGAGAAGCACAACAATAATTTATGCATTTCTTTATTTTTAATTTCTATTTTTACTACTTGTATTAATTTCAATTTTATCTCTTATAAATGGTGGACAGCAGCCACTTTTAAAATATAAACGGTGGACAATAGCCACTATTAAATATAAAATAAATATATTTTAAGGTCTCTCCAGCTGTATTGACAAAAAATTAAGACAGTGGCACTAAAACATGTTCCTTAAATGTATTTTAACATTTTAGTAAATGTTTTAGGGTTACCGTCTTAATTTAACATTTTAGGACAGAAATGAAAGAAAATAATACAGAGCAAATGACCTTCAATGAGGATCAATCTAATAGTAATGGGTGGGTTACATAGTAATAGTCTATCTTATAAATTATAGCCATTAATAGTATTATTACATCAGAGCAGTAGTCCATATAAAAGCAGTACATGTGTGATTTTATTTTACCAACTTCATATATACTTATCCATTCCAATATGGATATATTGCTATATTCTCGTTTCCAAAACAGTGAATATTTCTTATGGTAAGGAAAAATCAATCTAATGTAATGGACAGGCAATGCTTCAATGCTATTAAATAATTAGCAGATGTTAATCCTCCTGTTAATCTTTTCCCATAAGGTAGGCATTATACTCAAGGTTTTATGGTCTATCCAATAACCTGCAGGCTGATTTTAGGATTAATTGTCTCAAAACCAAAACAATCAAAGTTTGCTTTGAACTGCCAAAGAAATTATGTTTCTTTGGAATACTGGAAGGCCTAGAAGCAGGAAGGCAGAATTAATGTAATTCAGCATATTTTTCAATGTGAGTTAAGCACATCTTTACTCTAGTCCACTGACATAAAAGAGAATGAAAATGTTTTCATGATCATGAACTTGAATGACGTATCTGCCCTGTCCATGTTAGGCTCAATCCTAAATTGTTTGATGAAAAAAACAATTCTCTAAATTCAATATAAGTTTATTTCCAAATAAGCAGGAGACAATTGGATGTCTCAATGTCTTCTGAGTTGCAAGTATGATATACTGGTATATATGAAACACACGTTCTGAAAATACCAATTATCAGAAATTAGCTATTTGATACAATCAAATCTTTGCAATAATGCAGGCTAACATAATCTTGATCTTACAAAAAATTCATTAAAACCAGCTTTGTTAGCAGTTTAAGAGCTTTAGACAATCCAAGGAGGAAGCACGATGTAACTTAGTTGTTCTTTGTAAACCCTTCAAGTAATAATGTTAATAAACAGAATGGAAATGTAATATTTTTGTTATGAAAAAGTATAAGCAGATTTCAAAAGCCAAGATACTAGTACTGATGCCATAGAATTACTGACAAGGTGTTCTTCTAACATCTTCTCATATGAATAAAAAATAATTTTACACACACACACACACACACACGCACTGCTTCTTCAGTTGAAAGTTTTGTGCCACAATTCAGCATTCCTCAATCTTTCTAGCACCAGGGACCGGTTTCATGGAAGACCATTTTTCCACAGACTGGGGAGGGAGGGATCATTTCGGTTTTGCTTGCTCACCCATTGCTTACCTCCAGTTGTGCAGCCCCGTTCCTAACAGGCCACAGACCAATTCCAGTCCACGGTCTGGAGGTTGGAACCCCTGCTACAATTAGTATGTCAGAATGCAGCATTTTACTACTCGCTGGTTTACAATAGTGTAACTAAAAAGCCATGCCAAAAACCACGTCATATAGGCAGAACTGATATAAGTTGGGAAGGTCACTAATCATAAGCTAGCATTCTCCAAATCACATACATACCTAACTTTTACATGCAGTAAGTGAGATTGGGGAAAAATTAAAGATATACAGTGATCTTTCATGTTTTGCTGCTAAATTATCATCAGTTTTAAGGCTGCAATATTACTGAACCTAATGTGAATGAGTAAATATAGTTAAGACTTAATTGTTAATGCTGTAATCTGTAATGCTGTAAATGTGCAACCCACATTTCATAATAGCATTCCCCCCCCTCTTTCGCTCAAATTTAAACTAGATTAATCTTCCATCTCCCACTATCAATCAGGGGTGAAGTGCTCCCGGTTTGGACCAGATCGCCTGATCCGGTAGTGATGGAGGCAGGTGGTTCGGAGAACCGGTAGCAAAAATCCCTGCGTCCCCCCCCCCCCATGCCCAGCTGAGTCGCACAATCATCAGAGGCTTTTTTTTTAACTTTTAAAAGCATTTTTTCTACAACCTCTTCGGCCAAAAAATGCTTTTAAAAGTTAAAAAAAAAGCCTCTGATGATCGCGCGGCTCAGCTGGGATCGTCAAAAGCTTTTAAAAGAAAAAAACCTCTTTTTTTCTTTTAAATGCCTCTGCCGATTCCAGCTGAGTTGCCTGATCGGCAGAGGCTTTTTAAAAAAGCCTCTGCCAATCAGGCAACTCAGCTGGGATTGGCAGAGCCTTTTGAAAGCATTTTTTTACAACCTCTTCACCGAAGAGATTGTAGAAAAAATGGTTTTAAAAGTTTAAAAAAATGGCAACGCCCACCCAGTCACATTCCCCCCCCCCCCCAAGCCAGGCCCACAGAACCGGTAGTAACTAATTTTAGATTTCACCACTGCTATCAATATGTGGAAAAGTCAAGATTACCTAAGGAACAAAACTGTGATTAAGTAAATCAACAGCAAAAGCTCAGAACTTTAGATCTGAAGTCCAGAAATATTTTTCAGAAGTCTTGGTTATGGTTCAGAAAACAGCTCCAAAACTTGCTAAGAAAGTGAATTTTCTTATATGACAAAAAAAGAGAGTTTATGTAGAGCCCGGCTGTCAAACTCGTGGCCCACAGGCCAGATGTGTCACGCGCTAGCCACGCCCATGCCTGGTTTAGCAAAGCGGGGAAAGTCATGATACGTCACGTGACGATGCTGTGACGATGCGTGTTTGACACCCTTGATGTAGAATAATATTAATTAAATATATTGTAAACCATTTGTTCAACAATTTAACTATATTTAACTTAAAAAAAGGCTTTTGTTCTGGGTCTAACCACATCTTTTTCCTGTCTCTGATTATTTTAACTGTATTTGTGGCACCAGGTGTTCTACAATGTTTGAAATGCAGAAATGTGATGGTATTATATATGTAATTCAGTCTGCCAGTAGATACTTTCAAATTTTCCACATTTGCAGAAGACTGCAAATGTGGAAAATAGGATTAAAAATGTTTACTAATTTATTCTCAGGAGGTATGTGAAGAATGTTTCAATTTAAAGAGAACAGTAGCCTAGAAGCCACATTTTGATAAACTACATCAGTTCTGAATGGCTATTTCCTTCACAAGCTTTCCTATACTCAGTGAACTCATTTACCATTGCAAATCATGCTGTAGACATATTAGATATTCACTTAAAGGAGTTATGGTTATTCCTCAGTTAACAACAAGGTAACTGGGGCCAGAATTTCCATTGCTAAGTGATGTAATTATAAAGCACAACATCGCTAGAATGCACTGCTTAATGATGACAATCCTGCACTCCCCATTGCTATTGATAAGCAAGGATCCTGGGTTGTTAAGCAACTCCCAGGTGGTTGCAAGCAGGCCTGCAGGCAGGTAAGGCATAGTGGTGCCAGGAATGGCTGCTGTTGGGTAGGGATAGGTGTGCGAGTGGCCTGAGAGGTTTAGCAAGATTATAGACAGGGATCCCTGGTGCAAAGTGGGGGAGGATCAAGGGTGAAATGGTCCCGATCCAGTAGCGATGGTGGCGGGTGGTTCGGAGAACCGGTAGCAAAAAAAACCCTGCCCTCCACCATGCCCAGCTGAGCTGCAGGATCATCAGAGGCTTTTTTTTTTTTTACTTTTCAAAGCATTTTTTCTACAACCTCTTCTGATGAAAAAATGCTTTTAAAAGTAAAAAAAAAAAGCCTCTGATGATCGCGCGGCTCAGCTGGGATCATCAGAGGCTTTTCAAAGCATTTTTTTCTGCAACCTCTTGGCTGAAGAGGTGGTTTAAAAAATGCTTTGAAAAGTCTCTGACGATCCCAGCTGAGTTTCCTGATCTGCAGAGAGGTATTTTTTAAAAAGCCTCTCTGAGGATCCCAGCTGAGTTTCCTGATCGGCAGAGAGATATTTTTTAAAATGCCTCTCTGATGATCCCAGCCGAGTTTCCTGATCGGCAGAGGCTTTTCAAAGCATTAGAAAAAATGCTTTGAAAAGTTTTTTTTAAAAAAAGTTGGCCACGCCCACCCAGTCCCATTACCCACCACCACCACCAAGCCATGCCCACAGAACCGGTAGTAACAAATTTTACATTTCACCCCTGGGGAGGATGCAAGTGCCTTAACTGAAGTAACTTCAACTTTTCCTGCTGGTTTCCCTATTGGTTTTGCTTGCAGAAAGCCAGCAGGGAACATCACAAATAGCAATAGCATTTAGACTTATATACCACTTTACAGTGCTTTACAGCCCTCTCTAAGTGGTTTACAGAGTCAGCATATTGCCCCCAACAATTTGGGTCCTCATTTTACCCACCTCGGAAGGATGGAAGGCTGAATCAACCTTGAGCCTGGTGAGATTTGAACTGCCGAATTGTAGTCAGACGGCAGTCAGCAGAAGTAGCCTGCAGTACTGCACTCTAACCACTGAACACCATGGTGATTATGTGGTCACAGGACACTGTAACCATAAGGGTAAGTTGATTGCCAAGTGCCTAGATCCCAATTACATGACTGCAGGCATGCTGTCACCACCACAACTTCAAGGGCCAGTCATAACTTGGCATGGCTGCGCGGCAAAGACTACTTGTATTAAGAAATGCTTGCAAAACAAAAACGCTGCCTTGAGATTGGTATGTACTTAGCAAGCCAGTTTAGTCTGGTATATTAAATTCTGTATATATATTGCTAATAACCTGTACAGGCTGGAAAACATTTAATATCTCATGACTTTCTATGATTTTTGGCAGGGATTGTGCATAATCACCTCTCCAATGAAGGAATAATAACATGCATTTTGAGTATAATTAGGTGAAAACCTGAGTTTTTATTATGTTCAGAAAAGTTACCCTTGGAAGCAAAACACACCGGCTTCAAAAAAAATCCAGTAAAAGAAAATATCCAGGGAACACTATATTCAGTCAGCTAAAGTAATTATTCCAGTTAAAATAGATTTGTTTCACATAAAGAACCTTCTAGCTGTTCTTGTATTTTCTAGGGCACCTTTTCACCTTCACTTATCCACAGTGCACTTTAAAATAATAGCTATATTCTTTTCCCAGAATCCTAAGAATTGTTGTGCTGTAGAAACAGATGCAACAAAACCCCATCATCTCACTAAATTACCATTTTCTATTATTATACTGTATCTTCATCATTCCTCCATAAATGATCTTAACCTGGTAAGCAAGTGAGTTTGATGAGCGATTTGAACCCAGGAATTGTTCTTAGGTTAAGATGCACTCTGCATTTCTGCTTAAAAACAGAACCAATTCTAAAACAGAACCAATTCTAAAACAGAACTGCATCCCCATTTTGTATGAGACTAATTAAATACTTAACTGGTACCAACTTTATACAGCTGAAAAAACCCCGATGAGTTTTTATGTTTAGAAACAAAAGTGCATTGGATAATGGAATCACTATTTATGTTATGTTAGATATTAGACTATCTAACTGTTTCTAAAATGAAGAAGCTAAATTGCTCTGGGACTTTAGAATTCAAACACGCATTTGTCACACAACACTCCAGATTTAACTATGGTTTATAAGAAAGATAAAAACATCTGGATAGTGGAGGTGGCAATTCCCGGAGACAACCGAAGAGAAGACAAAGAAGTGGAGAAAATCACAAAATACGAAGATCTGCATATAGATGTAGAATGACTGTGACAAAAGCAAGTAAAGGTGGGACCAATAGTAACAGGCACTTTGCACCTTGGGTGCAATCCCAAAACTTCAGGAGTACCACTTGAATACACTGACACTGAGAAAATCACCATCAGTCAACTGCAAAAGGCAGTTTTTACTTGAAACAGCTTACATTCTGTTATGATACCTTTTGCTCCATCAAACTATCCCAGGTTCTGGGGAAGGACTCAATAGGTGGATAAAAATGCCAAATCCAGCCTAAACACCTGGCTGACTGTGTGACCAACCATAACAGTAATAATAATAATAATTTGATGCTCAGAGTGTTACAGAACTGCTGTGACTAAACACAGAAATTATGAAACTCTGCTTCCTTGGTTCATTTTACTTCCAAACTCTAAAAATATGTTTCAAAAAACTGCTCTTGATCACTTTTCCCTGAAATGTGGAACAAATTCATCAAAGCTGCTTGAAGAATTATTGAAATAAATGTGTTTGAAAGCACTTCAAAGTACTCATTTTATTACTATGTAATTCTTATTTGCTCTGAGAAAAGGAACTGTGCAGAATTTCTCCTTGAATGGCTGGCCCCTATACAAGGCAAAGACAAGGTGGGTTTTTTTACTAGGGGATCATATTCTTTCAAGAGTAATCTGGTGGGGCCACATAGTGGGCAGAGCATAAGCAAACACTGCTTAAGCTCAAAGTAAAAATGAATGAAGAAGCTTATTTTCTAACCTCTTTTTTCTTGGACAATATTTTTCTCTTCTCTTCTAAACACTTTGCTGTAAAGAAGACACAATGCTTATCAAAGGTCTGGACTGTTTTCCTGCAGTGTTTATAAAATTAGACCAAGGGCTCCAGGATAAATTTATCCCCAACTATTACAAAAACAAGGACAACTTGCTCTTTCAATCTTTGCTATTTTCAAGAATAAAATAAAGCACCAATTGCTACTAAATACATCTGAGCTGTGGCATTATTTATCTGCAGTTCTAATAATAAAACCAGCAGTATATTACAAGACATAATCAATTTACTTTGTGTATTGATAACAAAGCTATGTAAATGTATTAGGAAAAATTCCAACATAATTCAGTTATATCAGATCTTGGAATAGGAACAGGGGAGGATAAATGGAAAGAAAGTATCTTTCTTAATTGAGGTTTTGAAGTTCAAAAGAAATTGTGTGCAGATAAGAGAATCAGGTCAGAAATTGATTTTAAATTTAATATCGGCAGCCAGGTTGTTGGTTGCGCAACATTGGAAGAAGGATTCTTTGCCTACTATTGAAGATTGGATACTGAAAGTAACGAACTTGGCAGAAATGGCAAAAATTTCAGCGTATTTGAAGGACTATACGCAAGAGAGAGATATATCGGAATGGAGAAGATGGATTGATTATATCCATCAAGTATCAGACAATCAAGTATCAGACAAGAAAATATCAAATAGCTTATAAATGAACGTTAATTTTAGATGTAGTATGTTACTTATAGCGGAGTTAAGGTTTTAGGGGGGGGATTTGTTAGCTTAAGGATAGTTAGCTTAAGTTAGTTTATGATTGTTAATTGAAATACCCTGTATTTTGCTCTGGGAAGTCTGGGGAGGGAGGGGGGGAAGGGGTGTTGGGGGGGGAGGGGGAAAAGGGTGGGGGGAACACTGGGGGGGAATTTTTATTGTTTAAAACTTTTCAATTAAAAAAAAGAGAGAGAGAGTCAGGTCAGAAGAAGTATCACAACACATCTACTAACGTAATCCTACAAACTCATTTGCAGTCTTGGGTTACTCCAGAAAGATAAGCATTTATTTATTAAGTCTGAACAGTTAAATTTCTTCTAACTAGATGCTTAGAAAACTCCTCATAATGCTACCTCCAAGAGACTAAACCATTTAATGACCAAGCTGACATTCACAGATTTCACATGACAAGTTATTGGATTACTCAGTGAAATAGAGGAGAGATGACTTTGCAAGAAAATAAACCTATGTATATTCAATTAATATGTTACTCTGTGGCTGTGAGCAATACGTTTTCCACATAAGTGCATCTTTTTGAAGGAAAAATTTCATTTTCCATGCACTGAATGTATTGTATAGTTAATAAGTGTCATTTTATCCATATCTGGACATACAGTACATGAAGAAATCTATGATCTATGGGCCCTCTGAAAAACATAAACAAAGTTAATACTTTCATCCACATCAACAATTCTAACATGGATAGAACCTACATCATTTTTCTAAAACTGTAAGAATCAAGAATTTCAATTCTCATATTTCTACAATTATTCAATGTTTTTCTCCATCTCTACATACCAAAGTAGAAAATACAATAGCAACTCATGAAGAATAAATATAAATTTAAGCAGTGCTCTACAAAGATATTTGGGGGAATACATAGGTCTTATCTATGGACATAGGAGTTAGCTCTCGAGATTACTATCCTTCCTTTTATTATGAGTCATTCCATATTTCTTGGTCAATGGGTTTTGTACAAACTTGTTTTAGTAAACTGTGCAATCTGAAATTTTATTTCAGTACGAAATTAACTAGACAGCAACTAAACTGGGCAGAAGATGATAAAGGAAATATAAAATCATCACATATACTATTAAATAGGTGGGATTGGCTTTGTCTAATTCTACCATCCCACTTCTCCTTTATGCCCAATGACAATCTAAAGAATTACAGTTATAAATGTTCTTAAATTAGCATTTCCCTTTGCACTTTCAAATTTATTCTATTCTGATTAGAATTATAAATGCATATCCAGAATTGGTCCATGGTTCAAAGATGAATATGACAATTAGTCTGACTGCAGAGCATTGTTGTCTCCAAATTACATGAGACAATTTTCCTGTTCTGTTTAATCATGGATGGATCATTTATAGAGGCAAAGCATAAAATGATGTCAGTTGGTATCAGAACCCTTCTGTTGGAAGAGAGTCTTCATCGTGGTAAAAAACAGCAAGTAGAACATCACCCACACGGCAATATTTATACAGGCCATGAGATCAAACTAATTCAAGAGTTTCTTTCTCCATATAGTTCAGATGGAATCTTGAACCAATCCAGCTAAGGAAAACCGCCAAGACCTGGAGCTGTCAATGCAGAGGAGAAAAAGACATCCAAGAAAACAGAATGTGCAAACAGAGCAAAAAAGTCCAATATATCACTCTTCATCAAATTTGTAAGGAAAAGTAGTTGCAAAACAGGGCTTATGCTCTACTGAAATAGCTTTTAGAAAGAAAGTATGGCACTAAAGGACTTTCTAGTTCTTTATCTCGTGTGTTACAATTTTGAATGCATTTTCCTTCTTCCTCACAAATAACCATTCCCAAGATTTCAGAAATGAAAAACATACACATACCTAAAATGAAATCTTTCGATTACTGTGTCTAATAGTGAAGTGCTTGTAAAAAGATTTCCTTCAGGTGTTACATATGCATCGTTTTGTTTGAACACCTAAAATAGCTTGTAAATATCATCAGCTTACTACATTCCTTTTCTATGAAAGCCTATCAACTTTTTCCACTCTATACAATTACAAAACAAAGTAAAGATTTTAGATTTTGTTTGAACAGGTGTTAAAATGCAACCAGGGAATCAAAGAAATCCTTTGGGATTGAATTAAATCTCTGCTGGAAATATTATAAAAGCTCAAGAATTTCAAAGCAGTGATTCAATTTCCTTACAAGAGCTTATCTACATAAAACTCATTTCTAAATTAATCATTCTGAATTTTTAAAAAAGAAAGAAGACATTTTTAATTCTCTGTCATCACAAGTATTTAAAAACATTTTAAGTAGAGCTGGCATTAATCAGCCTATCCCACAATTTGAAGACAACAGTATGATGCAGTGCAATTTCTTCAAATGAAAGCACATCAGGGAAAATTCTCATATGCACACTTTTCCCTTTCCTTTGCCCATAAACTATATAAATCCAAGATCATACATACTAGATTTTGCCTACCTTATACTCACAGGACTTTCCTATTTTATACCACAAATGACCAGTTCAGATAAAGTATTTTCATTGCATGTGATTCAAATGTGTTATTTCAAAAGCAATCCTGTTAATCCCTACGTTCGTAGGTATTAAAATTAAAATACATATTAGTCCAGCCAGTATTCTGAATGATGGAAACATGATGATATGGAGGCCCAGAAAGGTTGTGGAATCTATTTAGTTATGCTCAGATCACTATGAATACTTGCTAGACTTTTGGTTACAATTGGAAGAAGAAGGACAACAAAAGATCAATGACAGATTCAAAAAAATACCATCCTCCTCAGCTAATTTGTCACTCATTAATTGCTACATGAACTGCACTTTGGACCAGAGCACAAAATGGTAACTGGTGAGGCAGCAGTAATCTTATATTGAACAGAGAAACTGGGAGGTATACTGTCATCTACAAAAGCAGCTACTTTTATTTAAACAGCTTTTGGAGAAAGAGTCTTTTAGAAGAACCTAATTTTTTTGTAATACTTTATTATTTCTGATGCCACAAAATATTCACATGTCTCAGCATGCTTACCATTCTTATTTATAACTAGCCAGTAACCACAATATAAACCAACAACTCTTCAGAAACTACCATTTAAGAACTGTGTAACACATTTAAGCAAAGAAGAGCCATCGTCTATAGTTAAGGAGCTACATGGAGTGAAAACAAAATAGCAGCAATCCAGACTGGGTTAATTATCCAGCTTTTTACAAAACAAAGCTCAGCCAAAGACATAAAAGTACAGCATCCCAATTAGCTGGCTTTTACAAGATACACTGAGCAAAGTAGGCATCTATATTTTAAACTATTTTGTTGTGTGAATTCAGCCAATATGCTTAGTTTATGGTAAAATAATGGGTTAGTTGGGCAAACTATGGATTGGTTATCTATGGGTAAGCATGCTGTGAATAAGAATTCATTTATCTTGCTTTGCTAGACTTACCCAAAAGGAAATCAATTTAAAACAAGAAATTAGATTACCCAAGGTGAACTTTATGAAAGTTGTACAAAATACTTCAGAGAATAAAAGGAATCTGATCTCTTTTCTTGTCCGTATAGATTTACATATTCTAATCTATATATCTAAAGAACCATAATAGATTCTGTTTACTAAAGGTCCCCTGCTACCAAATAGTGTGGCAAGAGGGGGCAGTCTCTGTAGCAGCCTCCCTTCTATGAAACATCCAACACCCCCCCTCCCCAAGGAAGGATGGCTTATACTCTCACTTTAAAATGTAAATAAATAAATAAACAACGCATAAATAATGACTTTCCAGACACTGGTTAAAACCTGGCTTTTTTATATGGCGTTTAGAGGTTGATTGTGGACCCAGAGGCATATATTTAAGAAGGAATATGGTGGGCCTCAAGGGAAACAGAGATGTACAGAGTGGTAGTTATGAGACCCACACTATTTAATGGTGCTGTTTGAAATGTGTTTTAATGTATCCTAGTCTCTGTGTACAGTAGCTTTGTTCAAATATTAAGAAAATTTAATTCAAGTTTCTACTTGATTACAAATTATAGTCTGTAGATGGTCTGGACAAGTCCTTAGGTATTTTAAGAAAATCTGAGAACTGGTGAAATTACTAGAGAAGAAAGTACAGTTCTACTCAACTGATTATAGATTAATATACAGAGTGTCATTCCCTTGATTATATGTCTTGTTGTAACTATATTTCATTCTGCATAAAATACCTCAAAGGAAACAGAATTATAATCAAATAGTTAAATAGTCCAACATATCTGGATTTTAAAACACCTTCTATTTGATTTTTTTTACATTAAAAAATCTGCTTACCAATTTTTTGCTAATGCAAAGAAAATCTGCTTACCAATTCTTTGCTGATTATTTTACCTCATTATTTTCTCAGATTTTCTTTCTCTAAATACTTGGTATTTGTATACAAATACCATGTATTTGTATACAAGAATAAAAAATGGATTGAAAGAATGCAAGCATTTTTTTTCATCAGATCTTCTATATGATACGATGCATCTTACAGAAGAGGACAAGAAGCCTGAAGATGCTACATGATCAAATATATGGAATGGAAGGAATGGAATGGAATGGAATGGAATGGAATGGAATGGAATGGAATGGAATGGAATGGAATGGAATGGAATGGAATAGAATAGAATAGAATAGAATAGAATAGAATAGAATAGAATAGA
>WNWU01000004.1:42837010-42890470 GCA_012654045.1 Ptyas mucosa | reverse complement strand
TAGAATAGAATAGAATAGAATAGAATAGAATAGAATAGAATAGAATAACAGAGTTGGAAGGGGCCTTGGAGTTCTTCTAGTCTAACCCTCTGCTTAGGCAGAAAACCCTACACCACTTCAGACAAATGGTTATCCGACATCTTCTTAAAAACTTCCAGTGTTGGAGCATTCACAATTTCTGGAGGCAAGTTGTTCCACTGATTAATTGTTCTAACTGTCAAGAAATTTCTCCTTAGTTCTAAGTTGCTTCTCTCCTTGATTAGTTTCCATCCTCTGCTTCTGGTCTTGCCTACGGGTGTTTTGGAGAATAGCTTGACTCCCTTTTCTTTGTGGCAGTCCCTGAGATATTGGAACACTGATATCATGTCTCCCCCAGTGCTTCTTTTCATTAAATTAGACATACCCAGTTCCTGCAACCATTCTTCATGTTTTAGCCTCCACTCCCTTAATCATCTTTGTTGTTCTTCTCTGCACTCTTTCTAGAGTCTCAACATCTTTTTTACATTGTGGCAATCAAAGCTGGGTGCAGTATTCCAAGTGTGGCCTTACCGAAGCATTATAAAGTGGTATTAACACTTCACATGATCTTGATTCTATCCCTCTGTTTATGTAGCCTAGAACTGTGTTGGCTTTTTTGACAGCTGCCAATATGGAAATATTAAACTATCAGATATATCTCATTAAAATATTTCTAGTATTTCACACTTGTTTTCCAATATAGTGGAGCAAACTGGAGTTAAATACAATAGCAGCAAGTTTTTAAAAGCTCAGGCATTTTAAATACAAAGTTTTAGAGATACAAGTGGGCATTTTCATCAAATCAGGTGGAAAAAGATCAGGTTAGTATATTTCAAGTAATTTTTTATTTGACTAGAAATGCTTAGCCCTAAAGAATGTATAACGCAGTTCTAATCCCATAATAATGAATTGTTAGTCAGAACATACTAGAAAGGCAATGGTGGTAGTCACATATTACTGTTTTCTTAGCTCAAACAGCAAAAGCACGCATATGGGAGAATGCAATCTATTTACTGAATACATTTTGTATTCAGTAGCTTCTGAAGTGCTTATTTTATTAACAATAGAAAAAGACCAAAAGTATGAATGCAAATATAAACTAGCTATTACATTTATTAGTACTTTTTTTTTAAGATGGACAGTCTATAAAATTTGGTTGGTCACTGGCAAAAAAACAACGATGGACTAGATCTAAGAGAGTTCTTAAGGAAAAATATAGAGTCATTATATACTCAGTACTCAAAAAATGTATGTCATGTCTCAATTATATTGTAACAGCAATTTACTATAGCTTTAAGGAAATATAGAGGGCATGAACACAATCTTTCTTTTAACAGAAAACAGGAATGAAAACATTCTCTAGTGCAGGGTAGGGTGGTGGTTCTCTCTTATCAAGTAGTGTTTCTCTTCTGGTATCATATTCTTTAGAGCTAAGAGTGACAATAATTTGACTCTTGGTGCTGCAGAGAAATGTACATAAGTTCTTCTATAATGCAACATTATGATGATCCAATCAAGTAAGGAACTCAAAATGGATGCTTTTTTGAGAAATCCTTGTGCATATCCGCAACATATCCTAACTTTGTTCTTTCCAGAGGAATTCTTAGGCTCTTAATAGATTTAGAGTGGAATTCCTAAAGGATGTGCCTCTACACATTAAGAAGCAGCAACAAGAAAAATGTCTCACAAACTATTATAATAAAAGAGGATAGTTCACGTTGTCAGATGTAAGAATCCTGAAAGATATTCTTCAGATTGCAAATTTATTTCCTTTATTGAGATGACGTCCCTTTAATTTTACAACTCATCACATCGCATCTTTAAAATTGTTTCTTTAAAAATAATGTTACATTAAAGGAAAAAAAGCCCTTCTAAACATCTATCAGAATTCTGATTAACAATTATAAATTGGAAAAAAACATAAAAAACAAAATAACGTAAATTATTCTGCAATTACTTTCATTTCCTTAGCACTAAATCCAATTTTATTTCCAATTTATATTACTCAAATATCTGCACTTCTGCAGGTTTTACAAAATGCCTTCAGAAGTCTTCCTGTGGTTCCTCTAGATCTTTATCACTTTTCTTATTGTATCTCATTAATATATTACAGGTAAAAAGGCAGCATCTACATCTTCTGGCTAACCTGCAGCTCAGGCATATAATCAAGCAGAGAATGAGTCCACAGTGTATTTTCTTCTCCTGGCAACAGTTTTTCTAACCACATGTTACTCACTAAAACATGTTCCTGCAAGCAAGGTCTTCTTTAACACTCCATATAAGCTAACAGAACAACAGTTGTCACAGAATGAGTTCTCTAAGTTTTTGAGAGTTGTTTAAAGGGTATTTTGTCCTTTTCTATGAAACAGATGAAAACATGTAGTCCTCAACTTACAACAGTTCGTTTGGTGACCGTTTGGAGTTACAATGGCACTGTAAAAATTGGCATGATCATGCTTCACACGTATGACCATTGCCGCACTTAACAACTGTGTTACTAATTTAATAACTGCAGGGATTCACTTTAAAAAGGGGGCAAGAAAAATTATAAAATGGGACAAAACTCACTTAGCTAATTTCTCACTTAGCAATGTAAATTTTGGGCTCAATTGTGGTCGTAAGTTGGGGACTACTGGTACCTGTATTCAGTCAGATTCAATTGTTAATTGAATCTGGCTTCCCATTGACTTTGCTTGTCAGAAGTTCGCAAAAGGGGATCATGTGACCTTGGGACACAGCAATGGTCATAAATATGAACCAGTTGCCAAGCATCTGACTTTTGATCACATGATCGTAGGGATGCTACTAAGGTTGTATCTCTGAAAAATGGTTATGTCACATTTTTCAGTGCTGTTGTAACTTTGAAGGGTCACTAAATGAACTGTTGTGAATCGAGAACTACCTATATTAACTATTGTTTAATATACAGATGAAACCAAGGAATTTTTCTGTATAAAATATTTCTAAATATTGTGAGTAATTAATTCATTTTCTGTACAAGATCACGGCAATTAAATTAAATTGTAGGATGACTGATATATATTCCTGCTGAATTTTTGCACTTTCCTTAGTTTCTTCTTTTACGAAAACAGTTTAAGAGTCCTTAAATTTTACTTGATTAAGGTTTGAGGAAGGAACTAAATATATACCAAGGAGTTTGATAAAACTGATTAGAGCTGATGCTTTTCCAGCTGTCCCTCACATCTGTTATAGTACTAGTTTTGGACTTTAGTAGTAGCAGAGCTGCAATGCGTTTCGATCCCGTTCACACAATGCGTTTCGATCCCATTCACACAATCTTACTTGGTAAAGAGTTGGCAGCTGAACAGTTATGTTATTCAATATGATTAGAGGCGAACAATTTTTATCTACCATAACATTCTTGAGCTAAAAAAAATGGTGACCTGCACCAATCATATGTGAAAAAGTTGTATAGACCTGCATCCAAGCTTTATTGCTAGGTTGCTCAACTCAACGGATAACTGGAAAATTGGTAACTGAAGCAATGCTGCTGAGGAACACACATACCAGATACTTTGGGAAAAGGTATACCAAGGGCCATTTGCCAAGGACCCTCAAAGGACTAGGCCTTCAAAAATTAGAACCGTAAGTTGAAAATGAACTTGACTGACTTTGACTGCAAGTTTTATACATTCTGTAGGCTACGTGACTTATGTTGCAAACCAACTGCACATTGCAACTGTTTTTTTAAAAAAAAAAACCAACATATTTCACCATCACCCTTCAGATGAAAAGGGCCGAATGTTTACATAAGTAATTGTACACTAAAGTATAGCATGCATTTGATTTTTTGCCATCAGAAAAACATTGCAGAACAGCACAGGTTTATATATATGTTCGAGTTCTCAGGATTCAAGGGCAAAAACTAGAGGTTCAAGAACGTATCTACTATGAAGCAAAGCAGACCCCAGTGGGACTCCAATGACTCCACGAAAGATGTGGAGATATATTGCCATGATGATAAATACAGCTAATTAATTCAAAATCAGCTTTAATTTCAAATGCTTCAAGAAAAACAGACAATGGGCACTGAAAACCTGGAGGCCTTTTCCTCCATCTGAAGGTACTGGACTGCAGTTCCCCTCATCCCCCATCAGCAAATATATTTCAAGGATGCTAGCTCACAAAGGGATTCTCTTCTCCCTTGTATAGCTTCAAAACATTCCATATTATATATAGTTTATCTACTACTACAAATATATATATTTTTAAAAAGCCTAATAAATGTCACTGAAAATTCAATTTACTCAAATCCTTAATTACTTAACAAGAATGAGTTGGTTGTGTAAATGTTCAAGATTTAAAGGTGGATGTACTTGAAGACTGTTAGCATCATTTCCACTATCCTTTAGCTTTGTAGTTTATAAGCATTACAAAACTAAAAAGTGTACATGTAATATTTATCATTATTTATCACAGCTGTCTCCATAAAAGGAAAAAAATATCCCATTCAAACTCATTTTTGTCTAGCTAACTGCATTACAGAGAACAGAGAACAAGTATGTCAGTGTCTATTACTGAAGTTGCACCATACCTTTAATTATAATGATTATTTTCAATATTTTCATTGGAACTAATAATTAACAATTACAACAAAACTAATAAATCTCCATAACTCATTTGTTCTCAGAATACTATGATTTTTAGAGGTTTTGGTAAATAATAATGTTAAAGGTAAATGAAAGCATTATGAAAACCTTTTCAGCAACTTGATATCAACAGAAGAGAGGAAAATATAACCTTAAAATTAAAATTAGTGTTAATCTCAAGGGTTGCAACATCTGTGAGCACATTCCAAAATTGCCATATACTTTTAAGATAACTGGAAGAAAATGCTAATTAACCATGATAAAAATCATGATGATCGATTTATTTATTACTAAAAGGAACAGAAAAGACCAAGTTAAAAAAAATCTAAACAAAGCCGCAATTGGGACCAACAATTCAGTCATTAAGTGAAGTGGATACTAAAAACTGCAACTGTGCTTATGATCTTATTTTCTTTGCTTTGCAAACTTAGCAAAGGTCATAAATGCGCGGACTGGTCACAAATCTACCTTGTCGTCACATATCTGTGAACGGTTGCTAAATGAAGACTACCTTACCTTCCATTCACACCCACATTCCCAAGTGCATGCATACATACGCTAGTGAGAAAAAGAGGCTTTGTATTCTTATATTCTACCACTACCCTAGTGGTAGAAAATATTGCCATTTTTTAAACTGCTGAGATCCTGAAGTACCAACAACTAACCAAGATATAGGTGAGGTGAGCTTGTCATTGTAGTTTCTTATGACTAAAGATTATGTGGTTAGAGATAAGATTGCCCTCGGCGGCCATTATGCTACCATAGCGTGACTGTTGTTTTGTGATCATTTCTTCTGCTGCTGCTGGTTTCTTGCTCTTGTGTCCAAAATAACGAGAAGCAAGGCTATGTAAATCAATATAATCAATCAATAAATGATAACCCCAGCTTATCCTCTCTCTCTTACCCTCCTTCATCATTGTTCCTCAGCAAGAAAACACAGTTGCTGACAAAATTAGTTAGGCCCAACGGAGGAACCACTCTGGCCAACATTCTGCAATCTCTATGGTTGACAACAGAATCCGTTCAGATTCTGCCACCTGCATGGTCAAGAGTTTTGCAAAGCTGAATCCCAGCGTCTTCTGATGCTCTCAGAATGCTTAATTATGGCTGCAGCAGGAAAAGGGGGGGGGGGGAATGGGGTGCAAAACAGGATATTGAAAATTGCGTGAAATCTAGTGGGTTCCTTCCCTAGATGTGCGGTACAAGAACACCAATCTTCTCCAGCCAGCATAATAATTTCAGGTTGAAATAGCAGAAATGTTGAGGGACAATGTTTGGGAAAGATTACATATAGTTGCTGAGCTTATCTCTCCACCTCCCTTTCCCTTTGATCTCACAGAGCTATGGTTAAAGAAGGCTAGACACAAAGCAAAAATCTATTGGATTCCAGATGCGTTTATTATTTTATTTACTTGATGTACACCCAGTCTTTATTTTGCATCTTTCAAGGCAATTAATGTTCCCTCTTCCTATTTTATCCATAAGAATCCTGTGAGGTAGGTTGAGCTGAGCAAAAGTCAGTAGCCTTAAGTCACCCAGCTGGCTTTCATGCCTAAGGGAGGACCAAAACTTACAGAAACTCCAAGTAATACTGTTTATTCTGAGCTACAGAACTGAAATCTCTTCATGTAAACAAGTCAAGAGGTTAATTGGACGCGGCTGGAGTCGTGACTCAACTGTTTCATCTCCAGATATCTCATTCTGTCAATGGAATTGAGGTCACCATCTTGGATACAGAATTCCCTGCAAAAAAAATTGTCATGAAAAAAGGATGGACTAATAGTATGCAGTACACAGTTCCACAACAAGTAAAAGGTAGCTATAGATGCAGAAACACCATTTCTGTCAACACTAGATCTCATGTTTTCTTTGCTCTTGCTACATTTTCTGAAAGTTAACTGTTGGCTCCTATTAATGTCTTTCTTAGTTAGAGATTATACAACCTGTTTTTTTAAGGAATAGAAATAACATTAAAGATTTATCAAGGACATTTTATTCAAGGGGAGAAAACACTACACACACATCAATTATTATTATTTTGGCCATAAGTCAAAGAAAATCCTTTAAAATTTCATTTGTTTTAATGGAATATACACTGGTAGGGTTACTCCCACTGCAGTTAATACAAAGTGCTTCAAAACAGACAAAGCAATGCATAGGTTTCTACACTTTTAGGAACCTTAAGTAAGATCTTCAAAGATTTTTATCTAAACTGCACAAAGAACAGACCTGTTTGTTCCCCAGTGAATTCTGGGGGCAGGAGTTACAAAACACTGTGATCTTATCTATTTGGAACAGCAGCAATATTACTAGCTTGCTCACTAATTTTAGCTGTCTACTGAATAAGTCTGTCCCCATAAAGAGTTCCTGTTTCCAATATTTATTTTAAAAGATGAGCCATTCCCTGATTCACTTTTTGAACTACACTAATAAGTGTTTGTCCTATATCTCTGTTTTCAGTTTCTTGTCCTTTTAATCTATTTCTAAATTAAATTCATGCATTATTTATTGAAAGCTTATCAAATGTATCAAGGAGAGAAGCTGACTAATATTTCATTGATTTATCCGAAAGAACAGTTATTTGAGATTCCACAGCTATAATTGTAAGGTTGGAAACTTTTCGGAGTTCAGATGTGGGACCACTGACCCCATTGTGTAAAGAGGCACATTCAAAAAGAAAGTGAGCCTATGAGTTAAAAGCGGTCCAGAGCAAAAACTGAATTTACCGGTAATTTAATGTAAATTTATTTGACATTAAGTTCCATTAAATAAAGTTAATATGATTTTTCCCCAGAGACATGTTTTATTCATCCTGCCATATTAAAAATTATAGCTTGGTAAGCAATTTTTGGAGCATTTTTGGAGGCTGCATGTAACTCTGTGATTTCAGTTAATATAACCTTTAATTTAAAAATAATCATATTTATGTTTTACATAATATGAAAGAAAATTGTAAAATCAAAAAGAAATCTTTTAAAGCTTCAAGGGTAGGGGGATATCATAGATCAACACTTTTCAGCTGGGTTGGCCGGGATTATATGTGCTGTAATTCAATATATTTGGGAAATGCAGGCTTGAGGAATGCTGCCAGATTTATAATCCTTTTACTTCTTACGTATTTCCTTTTAATCAGCAAGGTTGCCTTGGGTCTGAATTCTCTAAAATGGAGTATCTGTCAAAGGTCTGTTTTTGTGGCCTTGAGAAAAGCAGATTTACAAATGATTTTTTTAAAAAAATCCCTCAGCAAAATCCAGCTCTTGCTTCTTTAACCCTTAAACATTTTTAATCTCTGCTGCAAATATTTCTATAGCTCATCCCTAACATAATGCAGATCCAGAAATTTCACTGCTGTTATTGACAGTGATAAATAATTCACTATTATATAATTTTATATAAAAAGCAATTAGATTTTCCACTGCTTTTGTACTTCAGAAAGAGAGTAAACTGAAGCTATTATTCACCATGAAATGCACATTTTTTTCAGTTCTGCGAATATTATACACATCCATTTATTAACATTACTGTTTTATATTTAACGTATCGCTGAATAATTAAGATTGTACAGAAGACCTAACTTGATGGATTAGACACAGGACCTACATATTGAAAGACTCTGCTCTGGAAGGAAAGTGGTTAGCTGGAACAAATTTGTAAAGCCAGAAAAATTCCAGGTCCTGAGTCTGCCTTTGAAAACAGATCCATCAGCAGAAATATCCGATATGACTTTGTCCTTAGATTTTCCTGCGATAGCATTTTCAACTGTATTGGTTGCCTATAAGTTTTAACAAGATCAGTGGACAGATAAACAAAAACACTATTGATAAAAATAGTTTAGATTTAAAAGTACTATGAAATAAAGGTGGTTCTCTTTAATGACCACTCATTCAGCAGCCATGTGAATAGCTTGGTGATGGCTGAGAAATTCTAAAAATCTGAGTCTACTGTACATCTTTTAAAGTTCCTGAGATTGAGAAGCATTGACTTAGATGCTGGAAACTGCAGATTTCTGATTTAATCGTTCTGTGACCAGGTAATCCCAGCTTCTGCCAACCAAGCAGTTTGAAAGCACGTAAAAAATGCAAGTAGAAAAATAGGGACCACCTTTGGTGGGAAGGTAACAGCGTTCTGTGCACCTTTGGTGTTTAGTCATGCCAGCCACATGACCACGGAGATGTCTTCGGAAAGCGCTGGCTCTTCGGCTTTGAAACAGAGATGAGCACCGTTCTCTAGAGTCAAGAACGACTAGCACATATGTGCAAGGGGAACCTTTACCTTTACTTTAATCATACAATAAAGAAATCCCTTGTGTGACCTGGCATGACAACATTTATTAATAAGGATATGACCACATTCAAAAAAGAAACAGATAAGCGAATCACCATCCCTGGCACCCGAAAGCTTAATTTCTATACAGAATAGAGATAAAATAGATTTTTCTTAATGATATGGAAGGTTTTCGGGAGACTTATCTCAATAGTGCACAATTTAAGAGGTCTTGGGGAAGCGCAACCACCCAAAACTTCAAAAAGAGTTGCCAAAACCTTTCCATTGTGATTTTAAATATCAGGAAATCATTCACTACCTTTAGGGGACAATATAAAACAAAAACTAATAATTCAGTTATTTCCACAAACTCCTTTTAGATTATTTTTTTTAGACTCAATGTTTTAGCTTTTGTTAATTATGGAGAGGTATTTCAAAAGTGAGAGCCAGTTAGGGGTAATGGCTAAGGTACCAGACCAAAAATTAGCAGTCTGTGAAATCTAGTCTCATTTTAGCCAAAATACCATCTGGTTGACTTTGATCCAGTTTCTCTCACCCTAGGAAGGAGGCAATGGCAATCAGCTTCTGAAATCTTGCCAAGAAAAATGCAGGGGTATGTTCAGGCAGTTGCCAAAATTCAATAATGATTCAAAGGCGCGTGCATGCGCACAGAGACAATCAATAGTGCAAGGTTAACAACAAAAACAATAGAACGCAAAAATCATCAAAGTCTGCAAAAAGCTTCTAATTCTATCTTAGTTTGAGTAATGATTTTTCATGCAAGCAATAGCTTTGACTTCCACAGGAATGCTTCCTGTGACAAACAGTTTATGATGATACATGACACAAAATGAAAAAAAACAGACTTCATGTCCTGCAGCACCCAGTTGTCCTCCCACAAAACAACACCCTTCCAACCAAATCAGAAATCCAAAGATGCTTTCATTTCTCCTTGGTTTAAGTATATTGTTAACATACAAATACACCTGCCGTGCATTCAAGAATCATTTATTCAAAACCAAAGAAATACAAATAAAAATTACTTTGTGAGAGAATTTTACAAAAGAATGTGGTGTTTCAGGAAGGAAGGGTTTTTTTAAGCATGATACAGAAAATAATATTTTCTCCGACCGTCACAAACAAAACAAATTTAATATTGAAACTTACACACAGAGAGGGCTCTCAGGTTGGAATAATTTATTCAGACTAAAATTAAATTTTTATCTTTGATCTATAACAAAAGAGTTTCATTCTAATAGAACCCAACATATCTATTATAGCCTATTGCTTTTGTTTGACAGTAACCAACAAGGCATTAAATGATTAGTTATGTAACACATTATTGATCCCGAATTTGCTGTTGGTAGGAATTCTGGTTCCTTGTTTTCAACTTGTGCTTCAATTTCATCCACTACATTTTCCATGCATTTCTATCACAAAGTCCTGCAGTCTTGAGGCTGCAGCCAGACTTGAGAGCTCATGTACTCATCCTTGGCTGGAATGAAAACCTAAACTTCCATCAAGCCAATAGTATTACTTTACTCAGCTATATTGTTGTCAATTTCAGATAAATTAACATCATGCTGACTTGTTAATATGATGTTTCTGCAAAGTAGAGAAGCATTTGTTTTACAGTTAGGTTTATCTATTCATTGCAAACAGTTCCTCTTCTGAGTTATGGTCACTTCAGGCAGATATTTCTCTTTCCACCAAGTGCCTGATTTGCACCTTCAGCAGCTCTTAGGACTCTCAGAGATTAAACAGCATCTTTTTAAAAAAGGGATCTAAGGAAGCAAAATGAAGGATATTTGAGGGGGGTGAAATCCAGCAGGTTCTGGAGAACCGGTAGTAGTAATTTTGAGTAGTTCGGAGAATTGGTAGTGGAAATTTTGAGTAGTTCGGAGAACTGGCAAATACCACCTCTGACTGTCCCCAGAGTGGGGTGGGAATGGAGATTTTGCAATATCCTTCCCCCAGGAGTAGGGTGGGAATGGGGATTTTGCAGTATCCTTCCCCTGCCATGCCCACCAAGCCACGCCCACCAAGCCACACCATGCCTACCAAGCCATGCCCACAGAATCGGTAGTAAAAAAAATTGGATTTCACTACTGGTTTAAATCTGTGGCAAGTGATGTATGGAAATAATCTTAGTATAAAGGAAATCCTTGATACTACATAGCAAGAATATTTTTTTGTTGTGACTGTACCAATCACAAGCTTAGGGTTGGTTATGTTGAAACGTGTCATTCATGCTGAAATATAAAGGTAGTTCTCGAGTTACGACCACAACCGGACCAAAGTTTCCACTGCTGAGCCAGGCAGTTATTAAGTGAGTTTTGCCCCATTTAATGACCTGTTTGCACAGTTGTTAAGCGAATCATTTCAGTTATTATGTGAATCGTGCGGTCATTAAGCTTTCCCTATTGACTTTCCTTTTTGGAAGCCAGCTGGGAAGGTTTGCAATGCTAATCTCCTGATCCCAGGACAGTGCAACTATCATAATTAAAGGCCAGTTGCCAAGCACCCAAATTTTAATCATGTGACCATGGGGAAGCTACAAGAATTAAGTGTGAAAAGTGGTTATAAGTCGTTTTTTCAGTGCTGCTGTTACTCTGAAGTCACTAAACGAATGGCTATAAGCTGAGGACTACCTGTAATCATTCAGCCTAGCAGCAATAGGAAAGGCTAGGACAAAGCTTTTTCCTGAGAAGGTGTTGTTCCCGAGAATGTATTCCATGCATTTGAAATTCTCTTTGTTTGTTCCTATCCAAGACAATCAATCATTTTTTGATTATTCTGATATTTTCATTCCCTTCTGTATTTAATTCACAGCACCACTTGAGTTGTGCACATGAAACATCTTCAACAGACAACAGTGGGATGCAGTGTCCCAGACTCACTAAGCAGAAAAAGTCTCTTGGCAGAGACACAATGACGTTCATGAATTCATGTGAACTGCAAATTCTACAGAATTTATAAGCTTAGTAGAATTAAAATTGATTGTTACAGGGTGCCAAGTTTTATTTTCCAGCTACAAAACGTGGGCGACTTTAAACATTGGTGGGCTTTGGCAGCTAAGCAGAATTAGAATTGATTGTTACATATGCAAAGTTTTATTTTCTTCTAGTTCCAAAACTTAGGCGGCATTATACTTTGGTGGGCTTTGTCACAAGAAAATGAACTGAAATGCATATTAATTATGCAAGTCCATGCATTCCACATTCAAACAGTTTCTCTAATTTGTCCATGAACTGCATTAAAATTAAATTAAAAGTCATTTTTGCACCATAACATTTAAGTTCCTTATACATATGTGTGTTGTGTGTATCTGTATTCCATACTCATATTCCATACTTGTGTGGTTTTTTTAACCAATTGTAAGGCAGGTATATCTAAGTGTCCAACTGGGAAAGGAATTCCACAGAAACATTGGGTTAGAAAAGACTTGGAAGGATTTTTAATCCAAACTGCTGATCTAAAGACATTTGCTATTTTCTACAGAAGGACGTCACAAATTATGTTCACAACTCAAGAGAAGAATTAATATGAGCTTCTCTGACTGCAAGACTAATAGAAACCAGGCAGTTTTACATACTAGCAATACTGTCTTTTGATTCTGCCAAAGGCATGGAAATCAAAGAAAGATTATATGGAGGAAAAACAAAGGCGGACTATACAAGTTTACAGAATGCTTTCAAGATGTCAAGTATGATAACAGCCTGCTGACTTTATATCAAACACTGCCATATTGTCATAAAGTTATTTGGTTAAGCAAGCTGTGGTTTTCAAGCCGTAATTTATGGCTTACCATGTCTTGTGTATCCAACGATTGTGGTTCAGTTAATAAATCACAGTAAAGTAAACTATGGCATAATTTGATTCAGAACTTGCCACTAGCTTTTATTCCTAGAAATAATCAGTCCCTCGATTTCTTGTTAAGAGTTTTTATCCCCGCCTTCAGTTAGACGCTTAAAAGAACCGTTCTGTAATGTTTTTTCCTCCCAGTTTCACAACAACCATCCCTATGGATTGGCCGAGCTCAGAGAGAATGACTGGCTGAAGTTTACCCGCTGAACTCGGAGGATGGATTTGGGTCTCCCCAGTAAGGTCACTACTTTGATTATCACCTCACACTGTGGTGAGTTTTTTCCCCAGAAATTTTCAGGGAGGGTGGAGCATATTGTTCAATACACCGAGACTAGAATCTGCAAAAATATTCATATGTCTATTTTAAAGATCTACTGATGTCTTTTATAACACTAGAAATAGGCTAATGACTCAACCCAGTATCTTATATCTGCAATCTTTTATAGCCAAATTTAGAAGCATTCCATCTCCACACCAAAAATATATCCCTACGGTTTTTATTTTAACACCCGAAAAAACATGTCAGCATTTTAGCAGAAAAAGGTTAGCGTACTAGATCCTGCTTATGTCGTGGAATTGGAAAACTGTAAAATATACACTAGAAAACTCAGTGTGAATTTCATTCAAGCAACAGGCTGGGAGTAGCTGTTGATTAGCTTACCTCCACTAGATGAAATGGTTAAATAATTACATAAAGCCTCTTTGGCAAAGTCAATACAGAGGGCAAAGTTAGTCTTCAAATGTCAAATGCTTGTTCTTTCACCATCATCCTGTAGTCTTGTTTGGAAATAAGCTGTTTGGACAGGCAAAAATTGTTGTGGTATCATAAGGGGGAAAAAAACAAAACAAAATTTCTCCCAAAAGAAGAAGGCTTTTAAGATATCTTTTTTTTTCCAAAAGTTTTTTCTCCCCTGTTATGTGAAGAGAAAGCAACATGAAGCATCTAGAACAAATCCGGTTCTTCCGGTTTTTGCCAGGCACACAAGTTAAAGAGAAGCCTTACTTTAATTATTTCAGTATTTTCTGCTGTGGATGGAGATACAGTGGTTGTCCCTTGAACAGAGCAAATTCTTCATTTCATTGATTTACGAGCTGAAAACCATTTTTTCATAACTACATAAGACTGTGCAATCCTTTCAACTTCAATCAAAGACAATATTCATAGAAGTGCTTGACCTTTCCAGCAAACAGAACACATTGCTACTGATTATAGAGTGAAGCTAAGAAAGATCAAGCCAGACACCTTTGAGACATCATTTTAAAGCTTTGCTGAATATTTGAAGCTCGGATTAGATCTCAAGATTTAAACAATTATACGTTAGGAGAGGGGGAAGAAAATTGCTGGACTTGAGAAATGTTGCAACAGTGATTAATTTTTGAAACAATTACTTTTTTTAAAAAAGGGAAAAGATTCATTCACATTTGAAATGAATTTTTGAAAAAAACCCCTTACTGCTTATGCGATTACAACAGAGAAAGTGGTCATAAAAGGGCTTTTGATCTTGCTGGAATCTGTTCCTCAAAGCCTGTCTGACAGTATGAGTTAATATTCAAAAGGGAGGCTCACTGGGCTGAATTAATTCTCCCCAAATCCCTATCAAATAATACTAGCAAATTAAAGATTGTTTTTCAGAATACCAGTGAGATTATTTTTCATGTGGGGAGAAAAAAAAACATTTCTCAAAATAATATCTACATCTTGACCAAAAGAAAACAGCAAAGGTCAACAAGTTCCATGAAGACATGGACAATGATATGAACAGTCCAGAGGTGGTATTCAGCAGGTTCTAACCAGTTCTGGAGAACCGTTAGCGGAAATTTTGAGTAGTTCAGAGAACTGGTAAATACCACCTCTGACTGACCCCGCCCCCATCTATTCTCTGCCTCCCGAGTCCCAGCTGAGGAAATGGGGATTTTTCCTGGAATGGGGAAGGAATGGAGATTTTACATTATCCTTCCCCTGGAGTGGTGAGGGAATGGAGATTTTACAGTATCCTTCCCCTGCCATGCCCACCAAGCCACGCCCACCAAGCCACGCCCACCAAGCCACGCCCACCAAGCCATGCCATGCCCACCAAGCCATGCCCACAGAACCGGTAGTAAAAAAATTTGAATCCTACCACTGGAACAGTCATCCTTGCCATTTCTATTTACTGTGTTTCCCTCTGACTCAGACTACAGGTCCTACCTATAGACGATCTTCTTTACTAGAGTCTGTATCACCCTTAATGCTTTACCTGGAGCAATGAGTAGGAAGAAGCCGGCAGATTCAAAAAGGCCTCACAAAGCTAAAGCATATCCCGCTGAGACCAGCAATAGTTTTGCTACCCTGTTTTCCCAAAAATAAAACATCCCCTGATAATAAGCCCAATTGGGCTTTTGAATGCATGCGCTAAAATAAGCCTCCCCCTGAAAATAAACCTCCCCAAAAATATTTAAATGCAGAGCTGGCAATCAGGTAAGATGGCAAGAGGAGTCCCATCTTGCTCCATGCACCCCAAAATAATAAGACCTCCCCGAAAATAAGGCCAAGGGCTTATTTCAGGGTTCAAAAAAATATAAGACAGGGTCTTATTTTCGGGGATACGAAAGTACCGTATTTATTGGCGTATAACACGCACTTTTCCCCCCTGAAAATAGGGGGCAAATGATGTGTGCGTGTTATACGCCGATATAATGTTAAGAAGCCATGTTTTTACAGTATTAACAAGTACCGGCAACCCGCGCCTTCCTCACGTCTAATTCTCGCGGCCGTCGGAGCGTAGTTTTTTCCTGAAATTTCCCTCTTAAAATGAAGGTGCGTGTTATACGCCTGTGCGTGTTATACGCCGATAAATACGGTAATTATTTTAATCTAATTTGAATCATTGTTGGTCACTATTCAATTGTTACTAACATTATGATCCTTTTCTTTTCCCTTCCCGTATCATTTTCCTTTTGTGCTGTACCTTTCAGTAAAACTCCTGAAACTCAACCAAAGTGAGGTTAGAAGGGACTGAGGGTCTAATGGCTTGTTCATACTGGAAATAAAAAGTAAACAATACAGTAGGATTAACCTCCCGCTGCAGTGGAAGGGTAAGGCACAAACAAACTGGGTGACTGGCTGAATAAAATAGTAGCTTAATAGAGACTACATCTCTTCTCAAATGCCAAGAAGATTCCTAAAGCATGAATGGCCCCGATGTTTACATGAAAGCTCTGTTTATGTGTTTGATCTGTGGCGAATGAAAGGTCTAGCTGTATGTTTTATCTAAAATGCACACATACTGCATAAGCATCATTTGATATTATCAGTCGTCAACAGCTACATCCTGAGATTGAAACAGACAAAAACTTTGCACTTCAGGTAAAGGGGAGGAAAAAAACAGAAATTATTCAAAAGAACACACAATTCAGAGAGAAGAGACTTACAACTTAATCTGCCTATTTCTATTTGTACTTTTGTTCTTTTCTTTCTTTTAAACTGAAAGATGGTTATTGTTAAATTATCAGAGAACCACATGCAATTCAAGGAGTAAAACGTCTCTAAATAGTAATAAAACCATCATAGCCATTGAGTTAAAAAATCCAGTTTGGTAGGCATCACAGTCCTACCTTAGGCATGAAGTCCTTCAGCCAGTTGCCGTATTTCAGCCCAACCCACTTCACAGAGTTGTTGTTATGGGGAAAATAGGAGGAGGAACGTGTGAGTTATTTGTAAAAAAAAATAATAAAGGCGGGATACCGATAACTATATAAATACATACATAAATACATAGATAAATAAATATTTAGGATTAAATTTAGCATGAAACACCAAACATGAGAGAAGGAAGTCTACCTTGTACTATATATAGGACCAGGATTTTTACTCGACCAACACTTTTCAAGGTGTCAACTTTGCTTTTTGACTGAACAAGGTAAATGGGTCATTTTGCTCATGAGATAACACAATAATTTAGAAAAAGAAAATGGGTAAATTGATCCTGGGAAAAGCATTAAAGTACACTACAGGAAATGAAAGATAGGGAAGTAATAATTGAATGTCATTCAGTCTCAGCAGCCAAAATTATTGCTGAACACACTTCCTGGAAATACTGGGAGGGTGTATATCTGGTAGCTCCTAAGCTGCCAGCTGCTGTCCTGGAAGAAATATCTAAGAGCATTTTAATAAAGCTAAGATTGAGCCCAGTAAGGGCTGATCTGTAATCTCTGTAATTTGCGGGATGGAATTTGCATCTCCCACTTGGTGTATTTGAATCTTCAGTGACACAAACCTGTTACCTACCTAGTTGCTTGTCTTTGAGGGGTGTTGGAGACAAACTCATATTAGTAGCAATAGCAATAGCACTTAGACTTATACACCGCTTCTTAGTTCTTTACAGCCTTCTCTAAGTAGTTTACAGAGTCAGCATATTGCCCCCAACAATCTGGATCCTCATTTACCTCGGAAGGATGGAAGGCTAAGTCAACCTTGAGTAGGTCAGGATCAAACTCCTGGCAGTGAGCAGAGTCAGCCTGCAATACTGCACTTTAACCACCGAGCCACCATGGCTCATAGTATTGCTTTTCATTCTTCTGTATCAGGGCAAAGACATCAAATCAATTAATGGGGCAGCTGTCTCATGCACTGTGGTTAAGGTTTGCATACGATTCTCCAGCTTTTTCAATACATCTTCCTGTTCAGTGCTTGGCAAGATGCCAAAGGCGTCAATTAATTCTGCCTCCAGTGGTTCAGCTGCAATCTCTCCTCCTCTCTCTGCCTGCAAATGTTTATCTGAATAAGCTTCTTCCAGGGACAGGACCGGTGGATTCTCATTTAAAATGCTGGCAACATCTTGAGGTACTGACTCAAAAAAAGTGGTGAGATTTGACTCTCACAAAACACAGGCCTTGGGAATATTAGGAAAGTAGTCAGCATAAGCTTCATTTTGAAAAGCGTACTTGGAAATATGGACTGATTGAATGTCAGTAGGATTTGCTTACAGCCCACCTTACTAGAAAGCCACTCAGACAAATGTAAGTTAGTTGCATAATCCAGGTAATCTTCGACTTACAATCATTTGTTTACGTGCAAAATTACAATGACACTGGAAAGAATTATTTATGACCCTCCTCGCACTTCCAACCCTGGCAGCATCCCCACGGTCATGTGACCAACATTTAGGCACTTGGCAACCAGCATGTATGTATTTATGCCTGTTGTAATGTCCTAAGGTCATGTGGTCATCATTTGTGACCTTCCTAGATTGTTTCCAACCCAGCAAAGCCAAAGGGGAAGCCAGATTCTCTGAACTGTTGTGTGATTGACTTAACAACTGCAATGATTTGCTTAACAACCATAGTTAAAAAAAAGGGTAATAAAATCAGGGGTGACTGCCTTAACCAACGCCTAGTTTAGTAACAGAAATGTTGGTCCCAGTTGTGGCTGAATTGACATTCAATTGACACTGAAGGAACTGACTTTGGGAATAACGCATCACTTTCTTTGAATCCCACCATCCGCTGTTTATTCTGTTACGGATGCTTTGCAGGTCAATCTAATTAGTTTGCAACATATGGTTGCTTTGATTTTGATTTTCAACCCTTCCATGTCTCAAAAAATGGAGGGCAGGGTTTTGTGGGTGTCGGTCCCTTTATTCAGTAGATTCAAATATAGAGTCTTTACTTTGGATCACAACAGCTTGACCATTTTTGGGACTCGGAGTTTTCTTCTTCAGCAATCTAAGTTAATTTATTGTAAATGGACCAAGTAAATAAGGGACTCTTTCAATTAATCCACTTTCTTTTTAGAAAGGTCTACACCGTCAATAAGCTTTGCCTAGACACAAAATCTGTAGTCTCATTTTAAAAATCTCTTTTTTTTTTGGTCCACTATACTTTCTCTCTCTTTTTTTTTTTGATCCACTATACTTTCATCCTGTGAGTCCCAACTCAACATATCATATCTATTTGGAGCATGCATAGGCATGATTTATTAATAATTACTTACAAAATAAAGGTGGGATGTAAATAAACAAAAATAATTCAATCTTTTTTCTTTTTAAATTCCATGAGGTCTTCTATTTTTTGTTGCTTCAATGGTCTGCATTAGGCATGGGCAATCTGCAGGCCACATATTGCCCCAGATAGCTAGTAATGCAGGCCCACAAGATTGATAAAATAATAAAGAAAGTTTGTTATTTGTATACATTAACTATATTATATATTTTATGTGCGGCCCAAGACAATTCCTCTTCACTCAATGTGGCCTAGGCAAGCCAAAAAATTGGACAACTATGATTTCGACAATGTCTGTAAGACAAAATTCATTCTTTCATTGTTTCTTCCTCTTTCCCATTTCTTGCTTGAAAATTAAGTCACATGCAGTTGTGCACAGGGGTTAGTAATTAATAAAAGATTACTGTAATGCATAGCAAAGTAATAAAAATTTTCCAGTTCACTGCAGGAGCTAGATGCTTTAAGTTCAGTATTTTGGTATCTACTTTCTATTTATTCTTTGCTTTTGGGCCAAAATGGGATCTGATCAGTAGTGAAATCCTACCGATTCACATTGGTTCACGTGAACTGGTAGTGATAAAAGCTACTGGTTTGCTGAACCGGTAGTAAAAAAAGGCTACCGGTTAGTCCAAACCGGTATTTCCAATGATCAGCTGTGCCGTGCGGTTTATATTCATTAGAAAGCAGGAAATTCTGATTTCTAGCAAATCTAAATAGCGCGGCACAGCTGTTTCCCTCCCCCTTGCTGTTCTACTTACCTTTTAAGTGTTTTTCCACGCGAAGCATGCGTTTGGCATGCACTGTGCATCTGCATGTGTGTGTGTGTGATGCACACTGCACATGTACACAAAGCACACATTTGGCACGCACCACGCATGCGTGGGCAGCGAACCGGTGGCAAACCATGGACAATTTCACCACTGGATCTGATGCTGTGTGTCTTAATTCTGGATCCCACAATTATGTTACCACAGAACAAAGGAGAAGTTCACAGTCAGTTCTGTGAACCCAACTATAATGTAAATGTAAAAGACATTTACATTTAATACTATCTGCAGATTCAATAGGATTTGGCTTTATAAAACAGAGAATCAGTTTTTGTAAACTACTATAAAAGCATGCACTGTAAAATATTTTTCCAAAAAGCAGAATGTAGAAATGAGCAAAAGATATCACAATAGCAAAGTGGGTTGTAACAGGAAAACAAAGATAATACAAATATTAGAATTTCATTTGTTTTATCTTTATCAAAATGAATTGAAATCAAATACGGATCTCCTGACTCAAAAATCCTCCTCTTAAGGGACTGGAATGCCATTTTTAAAGAACTACCATCTGCCATGGAAGCTCACTGGGCAATTTTGAATGAGGCCAAACTGTCACACAAGATTGCTGTTAAGGAGACAACACTGAGGGCAAGAGGAGACTATGTAGGCCACCCTTATCTCCTATCTAACAAACCTAGCAAATAAAACTAACAAATAAATGGATGAAGATACCATCATTTAGGTGGTGCCACAGGATCTGGTGGGTGCCAGTATATTTTATATATCTCCTAGTTAATGGGATTTGATTCACAGTATAGTGATTTTTAAAGTAATAGCAAAAAGTAATTCCTGGTTTGCATAGAATAGCATGGGCATACATGGAGTAAAATTGAGATTGACCAAAATGTGCCAAAACTGACTGGCATTACCCTGAACATTGGCAGCAAATGTTATATGTATTTGGGTGCATGTAAAATAAATCGCAATAGGTTAATATCCTAGTCCCGTGATGGCAAACCTATGGCACACGTGCCGGACATGGCACACAGAGCCATCTCTCCGGGCACGCGGAGCCATCACCTGTTGCTCTTCCAGGTTCCGGTGCGCCAGCCAGCTGGTCTTCACGCATGCAGAAGTGCCAGAACCCATAAGAGCATTTGCCCGGTTCTCATGCGTGCGCATGCGCACTGGCCACCTGGTGTTCTGGTTTCTGGTGCACATGTGCACATGAAGAACAGCTCGCATGCCCAAAGATGCAGAGACGGAATCTCGGCAGTCGCTTCCTAGGGGAGAGAGCTATCGCCTAGGATGGGCAGGCCAGGGATTCCCTCTCTCCCTGCCCGAGCTGGCTTCTTGCACAGCCCCAGACCTTGACCCCAAGGCGATGCGCGTCTATGGTCTGGAGCGCCTGGCCAGCTCGGGCGCCCCAGAAGAGCAGCAGCAGCAGCATAGCTTGTTCTCGGTGGCTGGTGAGGGGGGGGCGTTTCTCCTCCAGAATCCCGGGCACAACCGGCAGGGTGAGAACTGCTGTGCAGTCCCAGGAAAGTAGCAGGGGTAGTGCTGCTTGATCTCGGTGGCTGGCAAGGGGTCGGGTGGCGGTTCTCCTCCAGAATCCCAGGCACAAGCGGCAGGGTGAGAACCGCCGCCCCCCTTTGCCAGCCACCGAGAACAAATCTTGCACCCGGGATTCTGGAGGAGGACCTCCGCTCCCCCCCCCAGCCACTGAGAACAAACAGCGCTGCCCTTGCTACTTTCCTGGAGCCACGGAGTGGTTCTCACCCTGCCGCTTGTGGCCAGGATTCTGGAGGAGAACCGCTGCCCCCTTTGCCCGCCACCAAGAACAAGCAGCGCTTCCACAGGAGCAGAGTCCGCGCCGAAGGAACGTCTGTCCGGCACCAGGGTAAGAGATGCGCCAGCCAGGAAGCGGGTGTGCTCCCTTGGCAGAAGTTGGGGGGGGGGGCTGCACTGGCTTGCCAATAAAATGATGTCCATTCAATAAATGGAAAATTGCCTGAGAATGTAAATGGAAAGCATAGAAAAAAGTATGAACTAAGAAATGAACAGAAAAAAAAGTTGTCTGTCTATAATAAGAGAAATTGATGGATTATGTACCATGAAGTCATTTTTGGCTCCCAGTGACCACTTAGATAGAAAATATGAATAAGAGAAATAGAATGGATGTAATACCAGTAGGAGGACAGGAAGGCCTGGAGGAACATTGTCCATGGGGTTGCGATGGGTAGGACGCAACTAACAACAACAATAATACCGGTAGACCTGAATCTTGTTGAGTCCAATTGATTGATACTTGCAGTGAAGTAGAATTGTAAATTTAGGTTTGATTTTGAATGGAAGGGCTAAAAGAAAGTCAGAAAAAAAGAACTGGTGTCATTTAGGTTGTGGTTGATGTACAAGAAAGTAGGAATAAATTGGGGATAGTTGCATAGCATGCTCCAGAAAATGGTGATATAGATCAATGGGAAATCAGTCTGAGGGACAGCCGTGCAACTTTCTAATTATTTTCATGAGACAAGAGTCAATACAAATAAAGCAACTGGGCTACTCAGAGACCAAAGAATGAAAGGGAACTGTGACAATATGGTGAATCTCTCCTTATCAGAATATCTGTTTCAAATTAAACCGTATATGTGAAAGTCTATTCATGTACGTATATAGATCTAAATGAAGGGGAAAGCATGATTAATTTAATTGTTTACAATGGAAGATTTAGAGGAATTGTAAAGGATAGAAAATGAACCAGACCATTATTTACAGTATCAAGAACGTATCAGAGATGGTTGAAACACGGGTGGCTATATAAATGGTTTAAATAAATAAAATCATAGAAGGAAAGAAGTTAAAGTGAAAGCAGAACAACTGCAGGAAGAAAATGTATGGGTTCTGCCTGAAAGAGTATCAAAAGGATGGATTAATCTCCCAACAGGCTGAATGGAAAGCAGACGTAAGAAAGAAAAGGATGTGGCAGCTGCTTGGAACAGAGTGAAAAGAGTTGTGTTACAAACTGCTATAGAAGTGTATGGAGTTACATTAGTGGGAACTTTGAAAAAGAATGCTGGGACTGGGTGGAATAATGAAAAGAGGCTATGGAGGAGAAAAAAGTGTGTTTAACAGAATGACTGCTACCAAAACTCAGAATATTTTTTTAAAAAAAGACTCTCAAAGAGACTCAAAGAGAGAAGGAAGGAAAAGATAGCTGTAAAGGATAGAGTCAAAGAGAGCAAAAATGCAGAAAGGTGTAAATATGTATAAATATGGCTGTGGACCTATATACATGCACGCACTTTTATAATGCAGATTAAGTTAGGATGCTGACTGAAAGCCAAAAAGTTAGTTTATGTGATATACACTGAGGATGATCTGAAATTCATTTGTCAAAGACCAAGGCAAATCTGATTGACAAGAAAAGCTGTAATAAAATAGCTATACCTAAATGACAAAAATAAGTGCAAATACAGACAATCCTTATTTGGCGACTAACTTGTTTAGTGACCATTCACAGTTGCAATGGTGATGAAATTAACTTTGCAACCAATCCTCACGTTATGATGTCCACGGGTCTATAAAGCAAAGGAAAGCTGAAATAATATACATGCAGTCATGATTTCACTTAGCAACCTCTTTGCTTAACAACCGAGTTGCTGGTCCCAACTATGGTTGCTAAATGAAAACTATCTGTAGCTGAAATTGTGTAGCCAGGCAGAATATTTATTAAAGATAGGAAACGGATGGGAAAATGTAGATGTCCAAATACTGATTAAAAAGTAATGGATAAAATTGGTGCTTTGCTGAGTGCCCACCTAGCAGTTCAAAAGCATGCAAATGCGAGTAGATTAATAGGTACCACTTTGGTGGGAAGATAACAGTACTCCGTGCACCTTTGGCATATAGCCATGCTGGCCACATGACCACAGAAATTGTCTTTGGACCACGCTGTCTCCCTCAGCCAAGAAATGGAGATAAGCACCGTGCCCTAAAATCAAACATAGCTGTCTTTAATTGGTGTTCTATTGCCAGGGATGAGTGATTGTTCAAAAAAAGAAATATATGACAATGGTTGTGTATTACCAAGGTCATCCACACATTCCCCAGTACAGTAACCCATTTCTGCTACAAGTTAGTTTACAGATAGTCCTTGATTTACAACAGGTCATTTAGTGACCGTTCAAAGTTACAACGGAACTGAAAAAAGTGATCTATGATCGTTTTTCAGTTATAACCTTTCCAGCATCCCCATGATCATGTGATCAAAATTCAGATGCTTGACAGCTGGTTCTTATTTATGACCGCTGTGTCGCAGAGTCACGTAATCCCCTTTTGCGACCTTCTGACAAGCAAAGTGGGGAAGCCAGATTCACTTAACAACCGGGTTACTAACTTATAAACCGCAGTGATTCACTCACCAACTGAGGCAAGAAAGATCATGTAATAGGGCAAAATTCAATTAACCAAGAAATTTCTCACTTAACAACAGAAATTTGGGGCTCAATTGTGGTTGTTAAGTCAAGGACTACCTGTATTTTTATCCTTCTATATACCAGTCCCATTCTGCCCATTTTGTTACAGAAAACTGAGGACTGGTATACGGAAAGATAAAAATACACCGACTGTAGCAAAAATGGGTTACTGTAATAGAATGTGTGAATGACCAAGGGGAAAGATGGTAAAAGAGGCTACCTAGGAAACAATCAGATAAAAGAGGCAGGGGTCCCCAGTGGCTTCCTGGTCAGACAATGAAATTTTAAGAAGAATTCGCCTTAATTGATCAAGCAGTTAAAATTGGTGGCAGGAAGTTTGTTCTTTCAGAGTAGCAAGACACTGTTAATGTAGTCTTACAATAAATTGGAATTACCGTGTTTTCCCCAAAAATAAGACCCTGTCTTATATTTTTTTGAACCCTGAAATAAGCGCTTGGCCTTATTTTCAGGGAGGTATTATTATTTTGGGGCATGTGGAGCAAGAGGGGGCTGATTTCCAGCTCTGCGTTTAAATATTTTCAGGGAGGGCTTATTTTCAGGAGGAGGCTTATTTTAGCGCATGTGCTCAAAAACTCGATTGGGCTTATTATCAGGGGATGTCTTATTTTTGGGGAAACAGGGTAGTTCTTCTAGTCATGTTTCCGGTCTGGTTTACCTAGAAGGGCTAACAGTTACTTAAAGGTTTATCATAAAACATGAAGAGATAAGAGTCAAAAAAAGAACGTATGTCGAAAAAAGGTTGACTGAGCGCAAACCTGAATTAACAGAGGAAAGAAATATCTCTCTAAGATGAACTCACCTCCCAGAGTTGTTGTTGTAGGAAAGTAGGAGGAGGCAGCATTAGGTATGTTCATTGCCTTGAATTATTTATAAAAATAATAAAGGTAGGGGAGGTACAACCATTCGTTTAAGGACCGTTCAAAGTTGCAACGGTGCTGAAAAAAGTGACTTATGACCAGTTCTCAAACTTATGACATTGCCGTAGTCGTGTGATCAAACTTCAGCTGCTTGGCAATCATCATGTATTTACGAAGGTTGCAGTGTCCAGGGGTTGTCATTTGCAACCTTCCTAGGAAGCTTCTGACCAGTAAAGTCAATGGGAGAATCCAGATTTTGATAATGACTGCATGATTCACTTCATAATTATAGTAATTCATTTAATAATCATGGCCAAAAAAAGGTTATAATATGAGATATGATTCATTTAACAATTGCCTTATTTAGTAAGGGAAATTGTGGGCTCAATTGTAGTTGTAAGTCAAAGACTACCTGTGTGTGTGTGTCTGTATGTGTGCATCTGCGTGTATTCCATCTTTATTATTATTTTTGTAACTAAACAATTTTATAAATATGTCAAGACCATGGTATCCTTCCTCCTCCTATTTTCCCCTATGAGGTTAGTTGGTCTGATTGACCCAAAGTCACCCAGCCTGCTTTCATCGCCAGGTGGGAACAGAACTCACAATCTCCTGGTTTCTAACCTAAACCACGAGACCAAACTGACACTCTCTAAAAATATAAGGTTATTCTATAGAAGGAATGAGTAACAACTGAATCACAAACTAAATATGTGAAAGACGCGTCAAGAGCTTCAGAGGAAGACAAAAATCATGAAAACTAAGTAGACAGAACAGATGAAATCTTTAAAAAAAAAGAAGAATGAGAAAGTTAAAGAGCAAAAAGCAAAGTATGCATGGCATATAAATGTGGTAGAAGTAAGGATGATTTGCATGAATAGAAAGGTACAGAGAGTCTCAGGGCATGTATTTAATAATTTACATTTCTTTTGCTTTTGCTTACTTCATTCTCAAAATAGGTACACTGTGTTCTGATTCTCCCCCTCGTTAAGTCTACTATCTTGTATTTATATACCTAATTTTGAATAGATAATTTTTTGAGGAAAGAACTTATCCTTCTGTATCATCTCCAATCTCGCCGTTGTCTGTAACACTACATCAATAATACTAAACAGCTTCACTGTGGCAACTCACAATTGGTGCTAACTTCTGTCTCCTCATATTGGGACCTGGCATGATTATGGGGAAACTGATGGCTTTGGGAAATCATATATGGATGTTTAACAAAACCCTCACTGCCAGTTTGGCACTCCTGATCATGGCTTCTTCTCATACATGCCATAATGAAAGTTGAAAGTCAGGATTTAGAACAGATCTCCAGATACAAGCGGGCTTCCTTGAAACTTCAGAAAAATATTCTTCTCTTTTTATAAGGGGAAAAAAAGTGACTGCGTGTTTATAATTGGGAATTTAAATATATTATAAACATGATGATCCTTTGTTTCCCCAGTCCCAATTTATATTCAAATCACAGTCTCATCACAATTGAGCAAGTAAGAAGAATAGAGTTACATTAATCTTTTCACTCTCCTGTTCCAAACATTTCTGCATAAATGCTCGAAACAAATAAGATGATTTAATCAATTATTATTATAGGAAGAGTGCATTTTATTTAACTGCTATAAGTAACTGAGCCTCATAGATTCCTATTCCAAACAAAGTATATTTAAATAGCAAAAGTGGATTCCAATGTACAAAACATTGTTCTAGACAGTTTTTATAATTTAATAGAATACATTTATACCAATAAAGGTAGTCCTTGACTTACAACATTTCATTTAGTGACTGTTCAAAGTTACAATGGCACTGGAAAAAGTGATTTATGGCCATTTATCACCCTTATGACCATTGAAATATCCCCATGGTCACATGATGAAAATTCGGACACTTGGCAATTAGCTCATATTTATGACAGTTCCAGTGTCCTGGGAAGATGTGATCACCTCTTTCGACCTTCTGGCAAGCAAAGTCATTGGGGAAGCCAGATTCACTTAACAACTGTGTTACTAACTTAACAACTACAGTGATTCACTTAACAACTGTGGTAAGAAAGGTCATAAAATGGGGCAAAAATCACTTAACAAATGTCTTGCTTAGCATGAAAATTTTGGGCTCAATTGTGGTTGTAAGACAAGGACTTCTTGTATTATCACTTCGATGATACTGGCGTTTTTCACACAATGACATTAGTCAGTAATGTAAGCAAACTGTTCCGCAATATAAAACTATAAACCAATGTTTGAAAACCACACTGCTTGGATTCATATCGTACCAGGTCCAAACCAAACAAGCCACATTAAGATTAATCATAAGATCCAATAGGGTCTTATATTTGGAGGATCCAATCATAATAGGATCCAAGAATGGACAGAATGATCCAAGCAGATTATTTCATTATAATTAATGAAATTAATGTATGTCTGTTCTATTCAAGATAAGGGATATTGTTGCCAAAGTTGCTTCTAGAAATAGGGTTAAAAATATAACATATGAACAAGGCCTCTTAAGATTTACTATTGGACTCAAAAAGACCTTGCTGTTGGACTCATTTTTACCTCTATTCCTCTTTTTGGTTATTAAGTCTATGGCAGGGTATATTTATATATTTACAAATATACAGCAGCTATATCTTCTGCTACCTCCTTTGAGTTTTTTTGAATGAATGGCAGACAGTAAAACAAGCAATCAATATTTAAAAAAAATAGAACATATATAAATTACAGCTAGCACAGGATAGAAAAAAGGCAATAAAATGCCCCTGTTCTATGGGTTAAAACTTGCAAAACTAACTCTGCCCTTTTCTTCGTCTTGCGTCATATATTATGAAACTTCTTGTCATGTAACTCAGGATGAAAACAATAGAGGGAAAGACAAAAAAGAAAAAAAATGAGCAGTGAATGGGAGGGAACTTTCTACTTTTCACTAGTTTCAATTGTTATTTTTTGAGGGTTCCCCCTCCCCCCTTTTTACAAGAAGACCTGGACAAAGAAAAAAGAAAATACATTGCATAAACTGTAGAGCTATGTTTCAAATTACAGTTTTCACAAGCCATTGAGCAAAACTCAACATTATACAAACTGAAGTCTTTTAAGGCTAAGAAATTTAATCATCCCTTCCTTTCTTCTGCATGATCCCTAATCAGGGGTGTTCCCCAAATCTTCATAGTTAGTTTTGAAGTCATGAAGATATTGGGAAACTCCCCTGCTAATGGGAGCAATTGTATCCATAGAAGGCTTCGGATGGCTTCTTAAGTCTTCTTCTCATGACAATACCTCTAAACATTTATACTAGAATGTACAGGTAATCCTCGACTTATGACCGCAATTAGAACCAGAACTTATCAATAAGCAATGCAGATAGCGCGTCACCACGCTCAACTTTAAGACCTTTTTTTTTGCCATGGTCTTTAAATGAATCCAACTTCCCCTATTGAGCCCAGCTGGGCAGGTTGCAAATGGCCATCACGTAACCCCTGGGATGCTGCAACCATCATAAATACATACCTGTTGCCACAGTCATGTGAACACGGAAACACTGCAACAGTGTTAAGTGCGAAGGCCAGCTGTAGGTCATTTTTTTCAATGCCATCATAACTTCACAAGTTTAGTAAATGAATGGTCATAACTTGGAGACTACCTATAATCTACGTTCATGTAGACGAAACTGAAATTATTAATGGCCTGTGTTTATAATGACACAGGTTTCAGTAGAAGCATTCAGAAAAGCTCTGAGTAATTAGCTTTTAAAACAATGCATTAATTAGCATTCCAAATCCGAAAGATTCCACGCAGCGGATGTATTTCTTTCTGAACTACTAGAATTACAACCTTTAACAACAGGGCAACTGAGATACATATCAATGCTTTTGAAATAGCAAACAGTTTCTGCTTTGTTTGAAACTCTTCTATGAGCCCACTCTTTAAAAAATCTTCAATAGGCTTTGTATGCTTGGGTATAAGACTATTACAGCTTTCTGAATGAATCACAGTTATTCATATATATGCATGCCTTATATTTACATGCATATATACAACCACATACACAATGCACAAAAGTTGCCTAGGTTAAACATTCTGCTAATACCCCTTCCCTTTAATTTTCTTGATCCTTATCGTAAACTACAAGGTGTCTCAGAAAAGATACTAAAACTCATAGCTCATTGGTCACAAAATTCTTATCTTTATAATATACGTTATCATCTCTTTCACTCACAATTAAAAATTATCTGAAGACGAAAATGTGCCACAATCTGACCACATCATCAAGATCAGTTTTAACCTTCTAACCTCCTTTAATGTAAGACTTTAGTCTTCTTTCTGCAATTCAGAAGCATCAGAAGTCACATCAGCAGTGGCATTCTCTAATCTTTCACCAGGATTTACACCTAACAGCGTCTGTGCTACCTGCACAATCCAACCATTTTAACTGAACCCAAATGCTGAATTTAATCAGAATTGTTTCAGACATTTCCAAACAAAAACAGCTCAACAGGTTTACAATCAATTCTCTTTTTACTCCTATAACCTGGTAGCCTTTTCTGTTCAATAGGAGACTTGCCTACAATATACAATGGCTGCTTTGGCAACTTGAGCTGGTTGCTTCACCTTATCTTCAGATGTGATAGCAACAATATCAGCTAAAGGCCGAAATTGTCAGCAGTTTTTGAAACCACCTCATTTCTTCAGTAATACTGAAAACTAACACAGAAACAGTTTAATAAGAGGTGAATGTTACTAAAGTGATTTGCTTTGTGTCAGACAAATATTTAATGAATAAAAATGCAATGAAAGGACAAATTAAGAATTCTTTTCTTGAAGAAATGCATTCTTCTACAATCAAGTACACCATGAGCTGATCAGAGAAGTTTCTTGATTGCTACTTGCATATTTGCAAGAATCTCACCAGATCCCTGAAGGGGAGGAAGTGATGGAGACCTGAGTTTCCCTAAATCCCTGAAGGGTTTATCTGGTTGTTCTCTAGAGCAGGGGCATCAAACTCGATTTCACTGAGGGCCGCATCAGGATTGTGTTTGACCTTGGGGGGGGGGGGGCGGGGTGAGCATGGCCAAGGTGGGTGTAGCCAGCTTGACGTCACTCGTGTCGGGGGCACCTGTGGTGACCCAAGCACTCTGCCAGAGAAAATGGGCTCCCGAGCTCCGTTTTCAGCTGCAACTGCTTCCTGCAACCCTCTGCCAGCGAAAATGAAGCTCGGGAGCCCATTTTCACATGCGGCCCTCCCAAGCTCCATTTTCATTGGCAGAGGGAGTACAGGCCAGTCCTTCACTGTTTCAAGGGCGGCCCTGCGGCCCAGATCTAAGCATCCCCCAGGCCAGATCCGGCCCCAGGCCTTGAATTTGACACCCCTGCTCTAGAAAACAACTAGATAAACCCTTCAGGGATTTAGGGAAGGTCAGGTCTCCTTCCCCTTCAGGGATTTCATGCTAGTCAATCTCTTAACTCCACCCACCACTTCAGAAGACTCCATCACATCTACCATCTATTAACTCAAATAAAAAATATTTTTAAAAACCACAATTTTAAAAAGGGCAAAAAAACAATAATAGCGCATTCCCTGTGCCAACAATCCTGCCGAAGGGCTAGATATAATTTTGTGGAATGGTTGCCATATGGCAACAATGCATGTTGATGTAAATAAAATTATAGACATTCAAGAAAAGAAAAAAAATGTTCAAGGCTGAAAATTGAAAGCATAAAACTCAAAAACCTGAAGGGAAAAAAAATCCCGAGAAGGCGCCTTTTTGAAATCCCTAACAAAATCAGATGATCAACTGAACCATAGGGGGCGCCAGAATATATTTTTGCCAAAATGTCTGGAGACTGCTCTGCTTAAAGACAAATTGCATCATGCAAAATACACAGTAACTATAAATATGAATAAATGCTGCCTTATATCCCTGGTTTCAATGAAAATATAATTCTATGAACAAAACAGAAACAACACTTTTCAAAACCTGGAAAGCTGAAGAAAGCAAAACCAAACCAAACAGAGATAAGATGTTGGAAGCATTCACCTCTTTTGCTTTTGATAGTAACCTCCCCCTCACACACACAAAAGTTAAATATATTTATGCAGCTGTCTTTTTAAATGTAAACTTTTATATTGTAAAATGCTTTAAAAGTTAAGATTGCATGGGTGTGTATAATGCTTTAAATGTAAAATTATCCACCTGCCTGTCCATCCATCAGCTTAACTATCCCCAATATCTGAAATGTTGAATATCTGGCAATTTACATGGGCTTTATTCAGGATTACCCTAGTTCTCTCTAACCCAAAATCTCATTAAAAAGCTAGATCAAGACATAAACACAGGTAGTCCTCGATTTACAACAGTTTATTTAGCATTCTGTCAAGTGCAGGAGAAATCAGGAGATTCGGGGAAGTTCAAATATATATAGATTTATTGCAAGCTTAAGCTCCCTACAAGAATCTAAACTACTAACAGTCAAGAGAAATTCAGGAAAAACAGGAGTTAAGAAAGGAATTCACGGTGGGCTGGACTTAGATTTCTTATGGGCACGCAGAAACTCATGACTGATGACGCATTTGACCTCTCCCTCGGGGTCAGTCTGGTCATCTCCTACACATTCAAAATTACAATGGCACTGAAAAAAGTGACTTATAATCATTTTTCACACTTACAACCATTGACTTTGCTTGTCAGAAAGTCACAAAAGGGGGGATAACATGATGCCAAAACACTGCAACTGTCATAAATATGAACCAGTTGCCAAGCATCCAAATTTTGATCATGGGGATGCTGCAATGGTTATAAGTGTGAAAAATAGTCATAGGTCAATTTTTTCAGTGCTGTTGCAACTTTAAACAATCACTAAATGAACTGTTGTAAGTCAAGGACTACCTGTATAGACTTTCCCTAAAAATTAAGTCATATCCAGGTCATCATGACAACAGCTTCATATCGCCAATAACTTAACCAGATAGGATTTTAACTTAGAATTCTTCTCAAGCCATTAAGAATGTTTATGTCCAGAACAAGTTTGCCAAACCATTTGCTATTGACTTGGTATACACATGACATCTCTATTTCAGCTTCAACGAATTGATAAATACTTCAGTTGATAAATCTGCTTTACCTCTTCTCTTCCTGGCAAACTGCATAAGCAGTATCCTGATAAAATCTCAGAAATAAATGGCATAAAGTTTTGTCTAAGGTCTATCATCAGAGACAATATAGATTCATGCATTACATTATGCCATGCTTTCTTTCAGGCATCACTTGTAGAATTAGTTATAATGGCTTAATTCGCATGTACATTATAGTTAATGTACTAGAGGGGCTGGCTTCACATCTGAAACAAGCCACATATAAGCTCAGGATGGTCCATGAAAATAATTACTGTCCAATCTTTGTTGGAGACCGGAGAGTGGAAGAATCATCCCTAAGGGTTCAAGAGTTAAGTTCAAAGAACTATGCTTACGCATAATAATATAACATTCTGTAACTGAGACTGAACATGAAGGGGGTAATTATATTTTTTAGAACTTTCTGGTAACATGCAAGTTATTCTGATAGTCTGATAAGCCTTGAAAAGACTAGGAAGAATGTACAGAGTCCTTCTGCTAAACAAGAATATTTTGCCAGGCAGGTTGGATAACTATACCCTACTCTACTGTCTACAACAAGGGTGTCAAACTCAAGGCCCGGGGCTGGATCTGGTCCGCAGGATGCTTAGATCTGGCCTGCGGGGCCTCCGTGGAAACAACGAAGGACAGGCCTGCGGTGCCTCTGCCAGCAAAAATGGAGCTCAGGAGAGCTGTGTTCAGCCCTCTCAAGCTCCATTTTCAGCTGCAACAGCCTCCTGCAACACTCTGACAGCGAAAACAGAGTTCAGTTTTTGCTGGCAGAGCGCTCAGGCCACAACAGGTGCCTCCAAGATGAGTGATGTCGAGCTAGCCACACCCACACCCACCCCTGGCCATGCCCACCTCCCCCCCACCCACCCCAGGTCAAACACAATCCTGATGCGGCCCTCAATGAAATGGAGTTTGCCACCCCTGGTTTACAACTACGGTGGGTACTACCAAGATAAGCCTGAGGAATCACTGAGAGCTAGATTTAGCTCTGCAGAACTTTCCAAGGATATTCTAATCAACAGCTTGAGAGCAATGGGGATTCAAAATGTCTTCATTGCCCTATATTTTTTTACCACCAAATTCTCCAGGAATTTTCCTCGCTCCAGGAACTTTCCAACCTCAGTACCACTAATGGCATTAAAAATTTTCCTGAGAGTAAATATGAAGGAAAAAGGAATGCACTACCTTCTTTTAGACTTCCCTGCCAGAAATGAATAGCAGAACTGGATAAAAGCAAATATGGTCATACAAGAAAAATTAAGAATGAAGTCAGAAAGTTCAAAGGACATAGATATACAATGTCTGAAAAAATGAAATTACTACAGAGGCCAAAGTAAAACAATTTTTTAAAAAAAATATTGGGTTCTATCAAACTGAAATAGAAAATTCATTTTTTCCAAGCAAGGGAAAATAACTTATTTTGGCTATTCCTTCTCACCAGTATGGTCTCCCATCCCTTGAACAAGATGCATGCTTTCAGGAAACAGATCTGCCATCAAAGTATCTAACTTGGTCTTTGGAGAAAGAGCTGGTAGTCTAGTTTCTACAATATAGACCTCAGATATCTAAGGAATGGATAACTATTCATAAATACTATATCCAACTCACTCTTACTACTAAGAGTAGAAAGCCTTGGGGTATCATTTTTCATTTAACCTGTGACAAATCTAACCAACAGCTTCCGTTTCAGACACTGCAAACTCAAAACAGTCTTGACCATTTTCGACACTCTGCACGAGTAGCGGAATACACATTCCTGAAGCAGAGAATGTCAAACATCTGCTTTTATCTTCCAGAAGGGATTGGGGTAGAGGATAAGCAACTTGAACTCACTTTCAGAAGTACTGAGTATCTCATGGCTGCAGCCTAAACCAGCAAGAATTCTAGCTCAAAGTTAATCTGGAGAGGAGATTATAACATTAGTATTTTATTAACAGAGCAAAAAAAAAAAAAGGGTGTGGGAGAGAAAAAAAAATCAAGAGCACTTAACAGTGAATACAACATATTCAACTTGGATCAAGTTTTTGTGCACTTACTATTAGCTTGCTAGGTTGACTTATTTATTAAATAAAACTGACCGGTTGAATTCTGCACAATTATTAAAGTCACAGGATTTTCCAGAGAAAAGAATAAGGGTTCTGCGTTAAACCCAATCATACAATTAAAAATATTTAACCTGTATTATGCCTGCTTATCAATAATACATCTACAACTCCCAAAACAAAAGCCCTTGTTGCAAAACTATACTGCTACATACATCAGTGAAGAGGGAAGACAGGCAGAAAAGTTGTCACCTTCCTCCATTTATATTTCAGTGGGAAAATGGGACAGCTTTTTTCCCCCACCAAAGGCCTTGATTTTTTTTTTTTTTTGTATCAACTATGTACTTCTTGCTCTGCCAGGCTGCAAAAACAGCTTGCAAAAAAGGGGGACATGGACAGTCCTTGCATCAATCATGGTAGAGGCTTCCCAGCAAATCACACACAGAAAAATATTGGTCATTGCATAGGGGTCATAACCAGCGGTAAGGGATTCCTATGAAAGGAGGCTTTTACACGAGGAAAAGGGGGTGTATTTTCTATCCTGTACGTTGCCCCCCACCACCACTTCAATGCCAAAGACAGTGATTGATACATTCCCCATCTTTTGTTTCAAAAGCCCCCAGCGCATCACACATGTCACCAAGAGCTTCCCTTCCCGTTAGGGCAGGATGCACGCTCGACAAACCCAGCTCTCCCAACCCATCAATGGCTGAGACGAGAAAAAAAAACTTTAAAACACCGGAAACCTTCCTCCTCCTCTCAATGCTCCCGAAGGCGGTTCAATCTAACACCCTCGCCCGGCCGGATTGTATTTCCTTCCAACATGATCGAAGGCTGAACTTACTGCCAAGAGGGAGGAGATGTGACAAAGGCGACCGCAGGCCCTTCCCTCTCTTTCTTTCTTTCTTTCTTTTTCTTTCTTTCTTTTTCTTATTAAAAAATAATAATAATAAAAAAAGGATCTAGGAGAGCAGAGCCAACATCCACCCCTCAGTTGCGCCTGCTCTCCTTGAAAACCCGCTCTCGCAGTCCGGCGTCAATTCAATTCCCCTCCTCCAGCGCCTCCCGGCTAGAGCCGGTTTGCTCTGATGCTCCTACTTTTCGGTCTGCTTCGTAAGCGGCTCCACCATTGTCTTGCCGGGGCTCCCCGGATCGCGATACACAGGAGCTCAGGTGGCCGGCCGAGCGAACAAAGAGCAACCGGCGCTCCGAGGCTGGAATAAGCCGGTCCCGGAAAAGCCCACTCTGGGCTGGGAAGCCCCAACCGAGGAAAAACAACGTGCCTTTTACCCCCGCCCTTCGCCTCTTCCCCCTCCCTCCCTCTCTCTCTCCAAACCAGACTTGTCAACTGCGCATTTGCGCCGAGCAGCGCCGAGGCTGCCGTTGAGCAAGCAGGCAAGCGGGGGCCAGGCGGGCACGCACTGTGTGTGTGTGTGTGTGTGTGTGTGTGTGTGTGTGTGTGTGTGTGTATTTATACATATATGCATTATGCATGTATATAGACTGCTCGCTATTCAGGCTCCGGGGTCGCGGGGGGCTCGTCCGTACCTGAGCGAGCCGCGCTCTTTTCTACACCTTCCTTCCTTCCTTCCTTCAAGCTGCGGTTTCCTGGAGGATCGGGGGAAGCCGGAGAAGGAAGCGAGCCGAGATGATCACTCAGTCATTTTGGTCGGTCCTGCAGAGACGCGGGGGTCTCCTGGAAGAGAAGAAAAGCAAGGGTGGGTTTTTTCCGGGCTGTCCTCGGCAGCGTGGACGCTTCTACTACGAACCTCCATTTTCTCCCTCTTTGCCCGTTTAGCCCTCTTCCTAGCAAAGCGACCCCCCCCCTCCCTTCCCCCAGACGCGGGAACCTTGGCTGATCCTCCCTCTCACCCCGATCCAGCACCTAGTTTGACATCGGCACCCGCGATTCTCTTGCAAAGTCTGCAAAGTTTCCCTCGCCTGGCGCCGCCGCTTCTTGGCTCTCTGGCGCTGGATCTCCAACACAGGCTGATTCACCTCGGCACCTTGCTAGCTGGTATGAGGCGGGAACTAGGAACCGTCGACGTATTACAGCGAAGGGCTTTTTTTTCTTCTTCTTCTTCTTTTCGTTCAACCGGCTCACCGTTTTGCATAAAAGACGAGAGGCGGACTCTGCGTCCAAGTATCTGCTTGCATAATTTATTTATTTTTTTAAGGAGGGGGGAAAAAATGCAACCGTTCCCCAGTTGGGATCGATCGTCCACCTGCTAGAGCAAAAAGAGGTGAAACTTCACGCCGCGGAAATGATCCGTTCGGTTCCCATCCACGCGCGAGCCACAGCGGACCTTATCCACTCTGGACGCCTGCCCGATATTTCATCCCAGACTCCCAACGCTCAAAAACAGCGCTTCCTCTCTGGTTTATCATCGAGGTGAAGAACTTCATAGATGGTTGTCTATGGAGATTCTCAGTCATCCAGGTCATGGTTGTCCCAAAGGTGCTTTTTCAAAAGACAAGTGGACTTTCTGGTTTTTCTTTGAAGATGTTTCAGCTAGAGCTGAGGAAGCTTCTTGGATGAGAAGAGAAACGTCTTCAGAGAAAAAACAAGATTCAGAGCTGAAGAAGTTTCATGGATGAGAAGCAAAATCTTCAAAGACAAACCAGAAAGTCCAGCTGCATGTTGAAAAAGCATGTTCACAGGTGGTTGTTTTTAATGAAGGCTTTGAATGTTGCCCTAATAGAAACTTCTCAGCTATGGCCACAGATCTGAAGGAGATTTGGCACCGGTTCAAAACAGTTTAACCTAAACGGCCACATTAATCACAACAGACTGAGTTAAAATGGAAGCAGCAACCTGAAATAAGTGTTATTATATTATGTATACACTGTGATAATCTCGCTCTCCCTGCCATCTCCAGCTTATCTCAGAAACAGTTGTCTGCTATTCAACAACCCCTTCAAGGTTATCCATTCCTCCAGTATTGTGGACAAGATAAGGCTATGGGCAGGAAGTTTTGCTGATATACAGGGGAACAGCGCAACGTAACTACACTTCCTGTTTGTTGGGCACAACTTGGGAGATCTGGTTTTTACTGGACCCATGAGAGAAAGTCAGTCTACTTGAATACTTTGGAAAGTAATGTGCTGGTGCCATGCAAGCAACCAGAGCTTGTTAGCTCTGAGCAGTGGAGGTTAGGAATATCTATTTTATCATCAAGTCCCTTTTTGGCATCTCCTTCCCTCCCAAATATCAGATTGTAAAATTGGGAAAGAGACAATGTGGTTTAGCCCTTCCAATGTTGGACTAAATCAGGATGACCCAGGTTTTAAGTCAGCCCTACAAGATAATCTACTCCCTCTACTCCAGAGGGAAGTAGCTCAGTGGGTGCCTTTGTCTTAAGTTGCTCTCATGCAGCGCAACCTTGCAGGGTTGTTGTCATGGAGAAGAGTAGAAGAGAACACTATATCTTGAACTCCTTTATAAAAGACATAATATAAATGTGTTTGTTGGAGGGTGCCTTTAGGTCATTGTTGACTCCTAAGATCACCCAGTTGTGCCTAAAGTGGAACTAGAACTCACCATCTCCCAGTTTCTAGTCTGGTGGACTACTAAAATGGTAGGCTAAACATAAATCTGCACATAAGTACTTGTGCTATACTATACTATACAGCACTGCCTACATGTAGTCGTCAACTTACAACTGTTATTAAGCCTAGAATTACAGTGATAAGTTGTTCCCGTCCTTAAGCAGGTCACTAGGTAGCTGCACCTGACTTGATTCTTTTTTTGCAGCAATTGTTAAGCAAATCCATTGTTGGCAACCAGAAGCATTGGTTTCTGGCAAAAGTGTCATAAATTGTGGTCACATGACCACAAACAACTGTAGAAGTGGGCCAGTTGCCAAGCACATCAAATGTAGTCATATGACCTGGGAGGATGTTGGATCTTTGAATTTGGGTCATAAGTAGCCCCGGAGAAGTCTTTGAATGGTCAATAAGTAACCCATTGTAAGTTGGGGACTATCTGTACATCTTTCCTACTCTGATACATCTTCATACAGAAACTGGCTGTGCATACAGGGAAAATGCCTTCACAAGATTTTCCAGAGTTGCCATGTTTTGAAACATCTAAAATGTTCCCAGTTTTACTGTCAGCCCTAAAATGTACGTAATCTTGATGCAAATTATTCCTTTAATCCAAGTTGGTGTGCTTCTGAACCGGAAGCCAGGCTCTCCTTTTAAAACATGTTTTTTTAAACATTTCCTTTCTTCTTTACTAATTAAATACAATTTTAAAAGCAGCAGGGTTTTTCACTATAATGGGCGGTGCATAATGAGTGGATAGTTCAAGACCAATGAAGTGGTACAAATATTCATAAAGTTAATTTAGTATTGTTTTAAATACCTCACTATTGCCATGATTGTGAACCAGATTTTTTTTATGATCTCTGTATCATAAAAAGATTCTGGATACAATCCTATTCAACCTGTAGGGGAGCAAAGTCCATAATCAGGCACCTAAACGAACTAGAATATATCAAAAGGGCAAGAAACAGGAAGTTTAACTAGTTTAAATCTGCTTTGTTCATTCCAATGAAGCAGGGGGCAAAAAGCTCACACAGCTATTATCTAGGACTAGCAAAAGGAAGTCTGTTCAACTGAAGACTCCTCTAACATCCATTATTCTGCTTGCTAGAGTTTCTGCTCTTCTGCTCCACACTATTCTAACAAGCAAAATCTTACTCTCCTTGAGAGATAAGCAGCTGTTTCTACACAATTATAACTCTCAGAGTAGAAGGCCTTGAGGTCTAGACACGACTGCTGTGCATTCATCAGGGGTGAACCAGTGGTGAAATTCGGCCGGTTCTATCCAGCTCGGGTGAACCGATAGCGCCGGCAGGAGGCTCCGCCCACCCGCCGGGATGTCATCACGTCCTGTTTTTGTCCCTCTGCGCATGCGTGGAGGAGGCGCTTGTGAGCGTAGCGAGCACGCTCACATTTGCGAACCGGTAGCGAAGGTAAGTGGATTTCACCCCTGGGTTGAACCCCACTGTCTTCTAGCACAATGTTTCCTAGTTTGGTAATGAAGTGTCTGCAAGAAAACAACCAAGTGCAGAGAATACCAAGGACTCCACAGTTCAACCCTGAGCTACAAATATTCCGTTGGGATTTGCACCTGCTACCCATTCTCCAAGCAAGAAGACTAGATAAATCCTCCAGTCATAACAACTACACCGTTGTATCTGGTAATGTGGAAAATGGATACTTGTACTTTTTGTGTGTATGCTACAAAAACTCTCAGAGAACTGTACTTTGTCTCATTCCATGAGAATAAACTGGGGGAAGATGCAGAACAATAAACTGTTTGCTGTAAATCCTACCCCTTTTATTTATTTATTTATTTATTTATTGGTTCGATTTATATGCTGCCCTTCTCTGGAGACTCAGGGCAGTTTACAATGCGTTAAGCAATAGCCTTCATACTTTTGTATATACCTGCTTAGGGCTTTTGGCCCCCCCTAAGTGGCGTTCTTTTTAATATAAAGTCAGCTTATTGCCCCCACAATCCAGGTCCTCATTTTACCTACCTCGAAAGGTTGGAAGACTGAGTCAACCTTGAGCCTGGTGAGATTTGAACTTGCAGTAATTTCAGGCAGCTGGTGCTATTTAACAGCACTTTAGTCTGCTGCGCCACCAAGGCTCTTCTTTTGTATGTGCATGAGACATTGCATATGTAAGACTGACTTACAGGATTTTTTATTGGCCAAGTATGATTGGACACACAAGGAATTTGTCTCCCGTGCATAAACTCTCACTGTACATACAAGCAACAAGTGATAAATCGTGATCATAATCATCATAAAAATACTTTTATTGTGAATCATAAGATGCACCACTTAGTGATAATCATAGGATACTACATAAGCAACCAACATAAATCATACTACAATACTAAATAAAACAATATAAATCGTAAGATACAAGCAACAAAGTTATAGTCATAAGAAGATAAGGAGATAAGTAATAGGAAAGATGAGAATAAGAATAGTAACACAGCCCTAAAAAGTTTGACAGTATTGTGGGAATTAGTTGTTTAGCAGAGTGATGGCATGGGGGGTGGGGAATTGTCCTTGTGAGTTGTTCTGGCGTGCAGTATCCTATAGTGTCTTTTTTAGGGAAGAAGTTGAAACAATTTACGTCCAGGATGTGAGGGGTCTGTATAGATATTTTCACAGCCCTCTTTCTGGCTCATGAAGTATACAGGTCCTCAATGGAAGGCAGGCTGGTAGCAATTGTTTTTTCTGCAGTTCTAACTCTGTCTGTGTCTGTCTTGTTTGGTTGCAGAGCCAAACCAGACAATTATAGAGATGCAGATGACAGACTCAATAATTCCTCTGTAGAACTGTATCAGCAGCTCCTTGGGCACTTGGAGCTTTCTGAGTTGGTGCAGGAAGAACATTCTTTGTTGTGGTTTTTTAATGACACTTTTGATGTTAGTTGTCCATTTGAAGTCTTGAAATATGATAGAACTCAGAAACTTGAAGGTCTCTACTATTGATATTGTATTGTCTAGTATTGTAAGAGGTGGTAGTATACAACGGTTTCTCCTAAAATCTACTATCATTTCTACAGTTTTGAGTGTGTTCAATTCAAGATTGTTCCAGCCACACCACAAGGCTAGTTGTCCAAATTCCCATCTGTATGCAGATTCATAACACGGTTGTTAAGTGAATCTGGCTTCCACATTGATTTTGTTTGTCAGAGGGTCGTATAAGGTGATGACATGACTCCAGGACACTGCAACTGTCATAAATATGAGTCAGTTGTCAAGTGTCCAAATTTTGATCCCAGTTGTGTGTAAAATGGTCGTAAGTCTTTTTTCAGTAACACTGTAGCTTTGAATCAGGGATGAAATGCTCCCGGTTTGGACAGGATCGCCAGATCCGGTAGCATTGGAGGCAGGTGTTTCAGAGAACCGATAGCAAAAATCCCTGCCCCCCCCCCCATTGCCCAGCTGAGCCACGCAATCATCAGAGGCTTTTTTTTTTATTTTTAAAAACATTTTTTTCTACAACCTCTTTGGACAAAAAAATGCTTTTAAAAGTAAAGAAAAAAGGCTCTGATGATCGTGGGATCATCAGAGGCTTTAAAAAAAAAGAAGAAAGCCTCTGCCGATCAGGCAAGTCAGCTGGGATAGTCAGAGGCTTTAAAAGCATTTTTTTACAACCTCTTCAGCCGAAAGAGAAGATAGAAAAAATGGTTTTAAAAGTTTAAAAAAAAAAAAGTTGGCCACGCCCACTCAGTCCTATTACCCCACACACACCAAGCCACACCCACAGAACCAGTAGTAACAAATTTTACATTTCACCACTGCTTTGAACAGCCACTAAATGAACTGTTGAAAGTTGAGGACTATTTGTATAACATTTCATAATATAATAAATATATTATTTTAAATAAACTTTCATAAAACAGGGACAACCTACCTGAATCCATGGGCTGTATGTAAACCTCTAGCCCTGTTCTTGGAGAGTCCTAATTTGCATTTTTGAAATTAAATGGCAAAATAATTCTTTTTAAAACTAACGGATAAAAATATTTTTCTCCTCAAGACCCCAAAATATCAGGTTCATCCCCTTCAGTAACCTAATTCGTTTTCCCCTGCAGCCATTAGAGGCTATAAAACCATTGTCCCAATCAGACCTGACATATCCAGACTTTACTAGGTCAAACTGCAGGTGAATTTAGTACACCCCCATTTTCAGATACATGCAATATTAGACTCTAGGAAGAAGAGAATGCTTGTCGTTTAGGTCAGGTTAAGGAATCTGTTATCTTCTCTTTGTTGCCAAACTACACTCTTGATTCTCAGTGATTCTCAACCGGTAATCCATTGACTCCTGAGGCGAACTGAGATGTCAACATAGGGGGCGGTCAGCATAGACTTGAAGAAATGTTATAATTTAAATCCTGAGTTAATTCTTGGGGGTCCATGGCCACAAAAGGTATTTAAAGGGTGAAGAAAAGGTTCTGATTACTGGTATCACTGGCAGTGGTGAAATGTAAAATTTATTACTGTTCTGTGGGCGTGGCTTACTGGGATGGGTAATGTGACTGGGTGGGTGTGGCCAACTTTTTTTTCTTTTAAAAGCATTTTTTCTACAACCTTAAGAGGTTGCAGGAAAAAATGCTTTTAGAAGCCTCTGACGATCAGGCAACTCAGCTGGGATCGTCAGAGGCTTTTTAAAGCATTTTTTCCCTACAACCTATTCAGCTGAAGAGGTTGCAGAAAAAAAATGCTTTTAAAAGCCTCTGACGATCCCAGCTGAGCCGCACGATCGTCAGAGGCTTTTTTAAAAATTATTTTTAAAAGCATTTTTTTGGCCAAAGAGGCTGCAGGAAAAAATACTTTTAAAAGTAAAAAAACCAACCTCTGATAATCACGCAGCTCAGCTGGGCATGGGGGGTGGGCAGGGAATTTTGCTACCGGTTCTTTGAACCACCCGCCGCCATCGCTACCAGATCGGGCGATCCAGTCCAAACCAGGAGCATTTCACTCCGATCCCTGGTATATATCACTGGTATTCTGGTGGAGGTTGCTCTACAACATGTACAGCACCACAATTTCATATACTTCCCTAAGCAGAGAGAGACCTGTAGGTAGACAATTCCAACAAATAAATCCCATACCCGCAGCTGGAGATATATGGACTAGATAAAATTTTCAGTAGAACTGGGATTCTACAGGGGGAAAGTTTCCTGATGCTATCTGACAACAGAGGAACCTACAATTGGTCATTGATGGACCCCCCCTCAAAAAAAATTCCTGGTATTCTTTGAAGAGGAATCCTTTGTTCATCCTTTCAGCAAAGGGACTAAGATTTGTGCGTTGCTTACCTAGTATTCCCATCCTTCATTCACCGGTTTGTTTTTTAATGAGATTGAACCTTTCAGATTTATGTAATCATCAAAAAAGTATGCGGTTCCACTCTTATGTAATGGCTTTAAGTCCACATCTGACTTGCTGAGGTTATTAGCGAATCGTCTAATCTTTTGGCTCTTTGCAATATCAGCAATTACATGGCTTTACTCCATAGTTAGCAGGACTTTGTGAAACATTTATTGCAAATTGTTCAGACTGTAAGGGATTTTTTTTTCAAATCGCTGCATGAGATTCTGACCGAACACTTTTCATTAACTCGAGTGATGAAAATTTTAAATAAATCAAAAAAACTGTAACATACGTTATTGCTCTTGTGAAAAAAGAAATAAATTAGGCTGACCACTGAAGAGAAAGCACTGTACAGCAGTCATTTCTTTAGCTGTTTAACTGATTTTCTTTGTTCAAGAAGGATTAGCTACTGAAAACACACAAAAGTTATCCTCATAGAAGACTTCTACACTACCTTTTCTAACTAACAAATGTTATTAAAAGGCACACTATACCACTCTGTAGATTTGATGAAACGAACTGCAGTTCAAAAATGCTACACATTTTAATACAAGTAGTCCTTGACTTACAACCACAATTGAATCCAGAATTTCTGTTGCTAAGCAAGATGGTTTTTAAGTGGTTTTTACCAAACTTTGGTAAAACTTTTACCATTTTTACTCATTTTTCTTGCCACAGTTGTTAAATGAATCACTGCAATTATTAAGTTAGTAACACAGATGTTAAATTAATCTGGCTTCCCCCATTGACTTTGCTTGTCAGAAGGTCTCAAAAGGGGGTCATATGACCCTTGGGATACGGCAACTGTCATAAATACATGCCAGTTGATAAGCATCCAAGTTTTGATCACATGACCACAAGGATGCTGCAAAGGTCATTAAGTATGAAAAACAGCCATAAATCACTTTTTTCAGTGCTATTAAAACTTCAAGTAGTTATTAAACAAATTGTTGTAAGTCAAAGGCTTAAGTACAAGGTATTAGCTGGAAAACGTGCTACCTGATTTTTGGCTATTAAATCAGGTATAAAATTGTATACTTGTATAGACTAACAAGGTTTCCTCCTATAACACAAAAATATAACATCTGAATTCCATGTAAGTTTTGATGTATCAAGGGTGAAAGAATTATCTATCCGCTCATTCTTTATCATTACTAGTTTCCAACATCAAGAAGAACAAACATCAGGTTTCACTGATGTTCATGGAAGATTTCACTTCTTCAAGAATATTTTTTCCCCATTTTGAGAAGATAGAAACTTGACAAGCATCAATCATAGCTTGGCATGCACCCTTTCTGCAGATGCAGTGATGATGGCTAAGAACAGCTTTGTATGCTGTCACTGAACAGGACATCAGATCCATTCTAGAGTCTACGTCTGGTCTAGCTATTGTTCCATTGTCTTTTATCATTTTTACTTTCAACTGATTAAAACAGCCCTGTAAACCAGTAGTAACTATACAATAAAGGTAAAGGTAAAAGTTCCCCTCGCACATATGTGCTAGTCGTTCCCAACTCTAGGGGGCGGTGCTCATCTCCATTTTAAAGCCGAAGAACCAGCACTGTCCAAAGACATATCCGTGGTCATGTGTGGTCATCCGTGGGCATGACTAAACGCCAAAGGCGCATGGAACGCTGTTACCTTCCCACCAAAGGTGGTCCCTGTTTTTCTATTTGCATTTTTTACGTGCTTTTGAACTGCTAGATTGGCAGAAGCTGAGACAAGTAATGGGAGCTCCCCCCCCCTTTACGCGGCACTAGGGCTTCGAATTGCTGAACTGCCGACCTTTCGATCGACAAGCTCAGCATCTTAGCCACTGAGCGACCGCTTCCCTTTTAAACTATACAATAAGATGGCTAAATTGTTACAATCTCTTTCAAGAGCTATATCTGGAAAAGAACAGAATGGTTGTGTATTCATGAAGCTCATATAAATCCTTTGCCTAAGTACCTTCAGATGCAATCTGAGACACATTCCATGCAAAACACATAAAAGCCGCTTATATAAACAATCCAGGTCCATGTTGTTCAAAAGCTTTTTACTGCAGTTCTTCCCATTAGATAAATAGTCATGGGCCAATATTATTTGAGGGTCAACCAATTTGGGGACAAAAGTCTTTGGGTTGTACAGCAGGATGAGGAAAGCTCAGGAGATTCATGTTCGAAAGCCATCTATGAAACAATAGGTCTGTGGAGTGAAATATTTGTATATTGAGGTTTATACAAATCAGGTGGTTTTAGGAATACCAGCATTTTTTTGTAGTGGGAAGGCAGGAGAAGGTACGGTAATTTCAATGCAATGACATACCGTATTTTTCGCAGTATAAGACGCACCTTTTTCCCCAAAAAAAGAGGGTAAAAATCTGGGTGCATCTTATACTCTGAATGTAGCCCCACACAGCTTCTCAAATGGAGGTTTCAGAGGCTGAAAAAAGCATCAGAAACAAAACTTCAGAAAAGAAGCCCCCAAAAAGAGGCTTTTTTTTCTGAAGCTCTGTTTCGGAGGCTTTCAGAGGCAAGATAAAAAGTTTTTTCTGAAACAGAGTTTCAGAAATTTCAGAGGCAAAAAAAAAAAGCAAGGCACAGAGCTCACAACCAAGGAGCCTGTTGCTAAAATTCACCTCTGGGAACAGCTGATTGAGGGTATTCCGGAGGCCGATCCACCTGCCAATCAGCTTTTTTCTTATTTTCCTCCCCAAAAACTAAGGTGCGTCTTATACTCTGGTGTGTCTTATACTCCGAAAAATACGGTACTTCTTTTTAAAATCAATATATGCAATGAATTGCTGGATTAGGCCGAGGTAATTACCATGGGTAGCAATTAAACCTGTTGACTGCTTTAGGAGAACTATCTTTATTTGAAACTGGATAGAAAAGAGTACACCCTTGCCAGTTTGCTAACTGATCTGGGTGTTTTTGTATCATATTACCCTTCCGGGCTGCTTAACTGGTTTGGGAGTTGGAAGCAACTGTTTTATTATTCTACACAGTTCATGTGAGGCTGGAACAGACTCCTATGTGGTCATCGGCCAGTAGAACTTAATATTTCTATTGAACTGCTGAGAGAAATAGTGGAGACTTTAACCAAATAAAATACATACCTCTTTCCATATAAATATAAATTCCATATAAATCCATGCCTTTTAGAAGGAAGCTGCTTAAATTATGAACTGCTGCCTTTTAGTGACAATGGACTGAAATAAAGAGAAGAACCTAACATGGAATCCAGATAAGTTAGTGATGTTTTTAATCACTCATGGAACAGATTCAGTTTCTCTTGAATGGATTTGCCCTCCTGTGAAGACTTGGTAAGCAGGTAAGTGTATTTCTCACACACACCCCAGGTTAGTGTCTGTAGTTATATGAGCCACTGTTTTAAAAGTGTTTACATTATTACAGGAGCTGGTTATAGGTAGGCTGTTAACTCTAGTTAGAAAATTTACCACCGACCAATTCACTTATGAGATCTATGAGTCTATCCTGTAAGACAGAGATTGATAAGGTAGATATCCTATACGTTCTATGAGACTATTCTGTAAGATACTCTCATTCTCATAGAAAATTTGATGAAGTGAGTAGCATGAAATGGAAGATTCAGTGAAATTATCTGTGGCCCCAGAGTCTAGTTAATTTGTAAAAAAAAAATTATATGTAATAGTTTTCTCTTCAGAGATGTGCTGTAGTTAGTCTTTTTTTCTTTTAATTTTCATTTCTTTTTCATTTGTTCTCCAGGCACAATGTTTTATATATTCCTAATTAACAATGCAAATTTTTGAAATGGCCACTTCATAAATACAAGAACAAAAAAAGCCTGCTGCATATGTGTATTTTACTTGTTTCTATTATTCAAAGGATGTGGAAATATGTATTAATATGGCATGGATTTTGTGATGTCTTATACTGACTGTATTGTATTGCTCATATTATAGTAGTGAGCTCATGACTATTGGTAAGTATAAAATGTTTTTTGCTCCATAGTTTGTATTTTTAACATAGTTTTAAGTTTTTCCCGTTAAGATTAAAGATTGTCTTGTTAATGCATGGATTAATTAAATACATTTTTTAAAAAAAGAATGAAAAAATGTTGAAATCTATTGAAATTTGATATTCATTCAATATTTTTGGGATACCACTAACAACCTGTTATTAAAATAAGCATTCAAAATTATCCTGGTTAGCTACTTTTTAATCTTCTTTGCTATAATGATTTCAAATCTTCTTACTTTAATAATATTGGGCTCTTTGATTCTGTAGCATTTTACAAGAAGTTAATAGGTAATTAGTTCTGAAAAAGGTATATAGACCGATATTTTTGGCTAAGTATCTATATCTGATTATGTTTTATGAAATAATGTAAAAAAATTGATCTGAGATTTAACATTAACAAACTTTTTAAAATAATTATGTGTTTAACTACTCTTCTGAAATAAATGTGATAGAGAATAGTTCTTAGGATTTCCTGGAAAAATTTGTAGTTGGGGCAGAGAATATTCAGATTACATTATCTTCATGGATTGAATTCCATTATGAAATTAGGAACCTTTAAATAGAACAGGGCTAGATCATTCTTAACATTTTCTGCTGTAGGACATGTGATAATCCCAGGTTTTGCAGCAATGGGTGTTTCCTATTAAGCACTGAAGCTCCTAGGAATGTTTTATAAAGCCAGCTGGAAATCCCTAGAGAAAATGTTCCTAGCCACATACTCTATTTTTCTTTATTAATGCACAAATTAGAACATATCATGTAATTAGAACATTTATTACATAAATTATTTATCATATCACCAACAAAATTAAAGTTCTTTCCTCGAGGGTAATATTAGAACAAATAACTGAAAATGGATATCTGGCTTCCTCATTAAATGGGAATTACTTACCCTTTATTCCGGCTTTCCCGTGACCAAAGGGAGAGATCCAAAACTATTGAGGAGGTGGCTCCTCCTCTATAGAGTTGATCAAGTCCAAAATCTAGATGCACCCATCCAGATCACACTAGAGGGCCAGAAGAATCCTTCAACCTCTTACAATGCTCAACAGTCAGCTGCCAATGTTTTCAAAACAAAATTAAAACAAGAAAAATGTAAGCTTCCCTGCATTATCATTGCATACCAACCTTACAGTGTTGCACTAGGAACAGGAGACCAAGATTTTAGGACTGGGAGTTGCCTAAGCCAGGGGTCCCCAACCTTTCAGACCTCAGGGACCACTAAATTCATAATTTTACATCCCACGGACCACTAATATGATCTGCCTAATGATTGGCTAGGTGGGTGTGGCTAGGTGGTCATGTGACTGGGTGGCCATGGCCAACTCAATGTCACTCACATTGAGGGGCGCCTCGTCAGCCTCTACTCACTCCTCGCCTCCCCACCAAGGCTCCTTAGGGCCCCAAGAGGAAGCAGTTGTTGGAGCTAAGCAGCCATCACGAGAAAGAGTTGGCAAAACAGTTGGCTCAGTTCATATTGGATCTGACCGAGAAGGAGGCTCAGCAGAAGCACCACACTGAGGGCAGATGATTTGGGCACATTCCTTTCTACATGAAACAATTGTTAGGATATGCTCATAGCTCCTACTTTGTAAAATTGTCTGGTCTTGCTAAAGTTAAAATATAGTGCCCTATTATGTTCAACCAACCTTTTAGTTTTTCTTGATAATGTTTATAGCAGGGGTGTCAAACTCGATTTCATGGAGGGCTGCAACAGGGTTGTGTTTGACCTTGAGGGGGCCGAGGTAGGTGTGGCCAGCTTGATGTCACTTGTGTCGGGGCGCCTCAGGTGACCTGAGGGCTCTGCCGGTGAAAACAGGCTCCCGAATTCCATTTTCAGCTGCGACAGCCTCCTGCAACACTCTGCCAGCGAAAACGGAACTTGGGAGGGACGCCCTCCCAAGCTCTGTTTTCACTGGCAGAGGCACTGCAGGCTGATCCTTTGCTGTTTCCAGGCGGTCCCACGGGCCAGATCTAAGCACCCTGTGGGCCACATCCAGCCCCCGGGCCTTGAGTTTGACACACCTGGTTTATAGGCTGAAGGAAAAACAAAACTGAGGACCTTGGGAGAGTACCATACTATTTCAGCAAATATTGAACTATTAATAGGAAAAATATTTGAAACCTGATAGTTTGAAAAGAAAAAAATGCTGATAAATTCAGCATATGGGTCTTGTAGGAGCATAAAACAACATAACTTCAGTTCGTTGCTCTTATTAAATTCAAAACTTGTATTGATAAATGGTAACATTATTAAAGAGTGCAATTATAGTAAGTGGCCTTTATGCAATAAGAACAAAAAGAAATCCAATCTAGATTAATATCTATCAAATATATGCACGTTTGTATGAAATATGATACAAGTTATTGGAATCTCTGTAGTTTCCTTGTGGTAATTTAATACAATATTCTATAATAATAAGTGGTACAGATATCTAGCTTTCAGCACCTGGCCAATCTTGTTTGGGCTCAGAATCTAAGCATGATAAAATCTGGGAGGCTGCCAGGGAATATCAGGGCTGTAAAGTAGATTGGAGAACTGAAAAAAAAAATCTCAGAAAAAAGCCAAGACAAGCTACTTCCATATTGTTGCCCAAAATTATATGTCAATGTCTATGGAGTCATCATGAATCAAATCTGACTTGAATTACCTTATTAGCTGCCTTAAGATTGTTAATAAAGTTACATATATGGTATAATTTTATTATAATTTCATTATTGTTACATTGTGGATCATCCACAACTGAAATTAGGTTTTCAGCTTTGAGTAAAACGTTCCCTGACACTTGATGTAACACAGATTCCTTTCATCTCCTTGAAAATATATTGTCTGGATCCATGTATCAAGCCAAGCCACAGTTTGTTAAGTAAGCCCCAAGAGTTGAGCTTACACGTTGCTGTAAGCCATTAAACATGACTTATTAAAACACAACTGACTGGATTCACATGCCACATTTAACCAAAAACAAACAAACTGCATTATGGCTTGCATACTTGGAGGTATGAACTACTAGACCACAGACTGACCAGGCAAGAAATAACAACAGAGTAGAAAAATAAAGGAAGTCAGTGACCATACTGATAAATAAAGCCCTTTCTTAAACACACACACACCCCCAAAAAAACATGAGGGACGAGAAGAGAAGTAGGGGGTTGATATAACAGGCAATAATTTTGAACCAATTATTCTATTTCTTAAAATATGACAATAAAACATTATTAATAGAAGCATTTCAGGAAATGCATAATTCACTTCCTCAAGGAACATTCCAAGCTTTAAAACGTTTTTTCCCCCTCAACAGTCGTAGCCCTTAAATCCTCTCTGGCAGATTTCCACGGTTGTTTATAAGAGGATGGAAAATGCTGTTCTGAAGAACAGTGAAGGCCTATACTTCAAAAACAGTGTTGATTCCTCCACATTAAAATAACTTTTACCACTAGAGACAGAGGGGCTATGTCAGTTAAAATTAGTAATGGGGAAGTGAGCATTACTTACTGTGCTGAACTGCCAGCTTGACTTGGGAGACACATTTTGCCAAAACACAAAAAGATTATTCAAGTTAAATCTGAATAAAGCTGGCTTTGTTCCGCTACAGCAGACATACTATTTCAACTGGTCTAATTATTGCATATTCTAAATAGTCAAATTATGCATACAAAAAAGAATAATTATTATTTTTAATTAAATACAGCTTCAGGGAACTGGAATTATTATTTCAAAAAGTGATTCTGGGAAAAGGGTGTGAAAGGATTTCCTGATTAAAACCAGCCCATAAGAGCTTCTATCTGCTCCTCAAAAGGCAGGCGGTGAATAAGAAAGATGCTCATTGCAATTCAAAGTACGTAGATACAATAGCTGCGTTAGCACGATGCTAACTTGGTTGGTTGGCTGGTTTTACGTATGAACCAGGCCTCTGTGATTTATTACATAACGACTTAATTTGACATGTGAACCCAATCAATGTTTGTCAGATGGTTTGATCATATGTGGCCACATTTTTAAATTTACATTACATTATTATTTTTTTTTAAAAAGGAGGGAGAAACTAATTCCATCTGTGTTTACAAAAGCAAAAAAGGTTGAAAACTATCTGGCCTGCTCTACAATTCATACCAACTATTTACTAAGTAATTAAAACCAATAGCAGTCTATACAACACAACCCCAAGAATTACAGTATATCTAGTTTGACTCTAAAAAAGAAAAAAAATGCATTATATGATAAAGCTTCAAAGCTAAATCAACAGTAGTAGATAGATTTTTGATAGCAGCAATGGAAGATTCAAAAAGGATCATCTGGCTGACATATTTGCAGTTGCTGGATAATGTAGAAAACACATGGTTCTGGTTCTTATATTGACTTGAATGTGCTGAGATAAGGACCTGGGCATTTGATTGACACATTTAAAATGTGACCTAGGCAGTTGTGGCTTGGAACTCTTCTGGGCTCTTTCATTGCGAAGAATCCTAATACACTGTGTATGAACAGCTTATTTCTAGATAGATTGAGCTGTATAATCTTCCCCATTATGGGTATTATATGAAATCTCAAGTTTTACAAGTAAATTTGTTGTTCTATGCATGTATGACCGAATGCTAGTATTTTTTTTTATAATTTTTATTTATACATTTTTCTTTAACATAATAAATATTTAATAGTGTATTGTCTGGGTCATTTTACATATACATAATAGTAATAATGATATTGTTTACTTGTATATAATAGTATTCTTCCAACTTCTAATTTCTACCTTTATTATCTAACCATTGATAAAACAAATCCCAAGTTAAAAAATATTGTCTTCTTTATCCTTTATCTTTAGCGTTAATCTATCCATTTCAGCATAATCTAATATTTTTTTTATTATATTTTTATCTGAAGGAGTTTCCTCATTTTTCCAGTATTGTGCAAATACAATTCTTGCTGCCGTTAAGCTGAAGTATTAAATATATATTCCTTTTATTATATTTTTCTGGCAAAATTCTTAACAAAAGTATTTCTGGCTTTAAATCTATATGTTGCTTTATCAGTTTCTCTAACCATGTATGTATTTTTGTCCAAATTTTTTTAGCTTTTGAGCAAGTCCACTGCATATGGCCTTGATTATATAAATAGAACTGCTTGCTCACTATTGTGAACAAAATCAGAGTAGACCACAGCCCTCCCATCAAATTCTCATAAAACAATAAACTTGAACAGCATCAATATCAAAACACCTCTCAAAGTTCAAAAGGTTTGAGTTATACAGTCATAGGGTTAAAAGTTAATTGTAAATGAATCGATTATGAGCAATAAGTATTTTTTATTTCCTTGTATAAAAGGAAAGGTACAATTAAATTTCAGTAGAGTATGCTACCTTTGCTGGTAGCTGAAATGAGGACCATATAAACTCAACCAAGTTTTTGAACTTTTTGACATTTCTGCAGTAATAAAAGCAGTTAAAGGGGTATCAAATCACTTACTCTATTCATTCCAATGGCAATATTCTAACCTAAACATCCATAACAATCATTGCAACTTAAATCACCAAGCCAGAGCACTAAAGTCACGCCAAACTAGAAAATGTCTGAAGTCAATTATTGTATAAATGTTATAATTAATAAGTAGCTACAAGGAGGCAAGAAAGAATAATAGGTGAGATCCCAGCAATAGAGAAAAAGTATTAAATCTCTTTCCCAATTATAATTTCCACCAACAGGGAAATGTGGCTCAGAGAAGCTGATCAGGAGTCTTGAAAATCCTGCTGTCACTCCAAATGGACACATCTTTCTCACACTACCAAAAACTTACTTGAATTGATTACATCAATTCTGGCTAGCAAAGGTGTTTTGAACTTAATTTTTAAGAGATGTTTCTCTTTGCATTGATATTTCAGAAACTATTTTTCAGGCTTTATTTTCTTTTTTTTTAATCACCATGCTGGAAAGATTAATCCTGAAAAAAAAATCACATTAAGATTCAAGAAACGTGTCATTGTTTTACTTGATGGCAAAAATATTTACATTTAACAAGAAATACAGATACTGCAGTATAACAGAAATGACTAGCAACTTACAAAGGGTTAAGCCAGGGAAAGAAATCACATGACTTTCTATATTTGAACAAAACTTCCTCAATAGGAAGATAGCATTTAAAGGCTTTGATGTACAGGCAATGTGTTATATATATTTAAAGAGAATATGTAGACAAAGATTGGAAAGGTTCACTTGTTATGTCAAAAAATAATAATAATTTGTTTGAGAGTGCTACAATTCTGCAGACAAAATATTGAGCCTAAAATATTAATTAGCAAAACACACTGAAGTACTGCATCATTTTCTTTATTAGCAAGCTATGCTTAAGATCTGAACAAAGCCCACATTTCAAGGTAGATCAAGGTAATTCAGAATGGATGTTGATTACTTGAGAAGGAATAGTTTCAATTCACTATGATATTCAAAATTCTCTGCAAAATCCCACTGTCGTGAAACTAGTGGTGTTGAAGCACTATCCCCAAAGAAGGGAAGGGAAGGGAAGGGAAGGGAAGGGAAGGGAAGGGAAGGGA
>WNWU01000004.1:42825661-42837000 GCA_012654045.1 Ptyas mucosa | reverse complement strand
GAAGGGAAGGGAAGGGAAGGGAAGGGAAGGGAAGGGAAGGGAAGGGAAGGAAAGGAAAGGAAAGGAAAGGAAAGGAAAGGAAAGGAAAGGAAAGGAAAGGAAAGGAAAGGAAAGGAAAGGAAAGGAAAGGAAAGGAAAGAGCAGCACTTATTTAAAAGTTCGTGATGAGGATAGAAGGGAGGAGAAGAATTGGACTAAATGATCAACCCATCTGTCCTCTCCAGGAGTGATGCCTTTAATAGATGGCAACATCATCAATGAGCAATGTCATCAATGAGCAATGTCAATTATTCAGCTGCAAGCCCAAAGAATTTATTAGGAGTTTGGAAGACACTGCAAAAGAAGCCAGAACATATAGCTGGTGAGGTTTGAAGGCAACTTTGTTCCCCAAAACAGTGAAGGATGTTTCTACAGAATCACATCTGATCCAAAGGGTAGCTATTTGGGCTGGGGTCAAGTTGGGTCACTGTAGTCATTACACTTTGGGAAAACAGTATCAATTTTTCCTTTCCTCCTACTCTCTAGCAAGTTTGGTAGCTAGACTTGTATGGTCATCTGAGGAGTGGCAGCTTATCATGTAGCCCTTTGTTTAATGTTTCTTGAGAGACTGTATGGCATTGGTTGCCCAACCGGGAAGGGTTGTAACTGGGGATGGCTAACCCAGTGGTGGCGCAGCAGACTAAAATCCTGTTAAGTAGCACCAGCTGCCTGTAATTACTGCAAGTTCAAATCTCACCAGGCTCAAGGTTGACTCAGCCTTTCATCCTTTCGAGGTAGGTAAAATGAGGACCTGGATTGTGGGGGCAATAAGCTGACTTTGTATAAAAAAGAACACCGCTTGGGGGGGGGGGCGAAAGCCCTACTAAGCAGGTATATACAAAAGTATGAAGGCTATTGCTTAACACATTGTAAGCCGCCCTGAGTCTCCGGAGAAGGGCGGCATATAAATTGAACCAATAAATAAATAAATAAATAAATAAATAAATAAATACCTCATAATTCTTTACACTAAGCATCTTTGGGAAAAGGCAGACACAGCAGCTGGTCTCAGAGTCATTTCTCAATTAGACTCAACAGAGAAGAATCATCAAAATCACCTGAGAGAGATGTTTTGTTTCTCTAGTCTATACCATAGGGACAATTATCCCCCAGAGAACACTATTCTGTTTTCCAAATCATGCTTTGTATCGGTGTTTGATCATACCAAGTCCCATTTTAGGGAACATCTTCATTTTAGTCCTAATGAAATTGTTTTCTGCCCATGCATAATATTATACACTTTCTTTGACCATATCTTCCTTGAGTCATCATTTTTTCCCTAAAAAAATCAGATGTTGCAGTCTTTTCCTGTAAGGAAGATTCTCAAGTCTTCTTTTTCCAGCTTTATGATATCTTTTTTCAGATCAAGCAATCAAAATTGTATACATGCATATACTATATTTTAAAAATTGGTATAGGATATTAGAATGTTGGCAATTTTATTTTCAGTTTCTTTGCTTCTGATTCCTAGTATGAAATCCCAGGTTTGATTGAACAGGCTGTTTCTGTAGCCACAGACTTTTACAAAACCCCAATAATATTAGTTACCTAATTCTACAAGCCTTAATAGTTCTGGTCACCTGATAGAAACAAACTTATTTTTTACACATTAAAATAAAATGTTGGTCACACATAAATTAATCTTGGACTGTAGTGTTATATTTCACTGGAAGATATTTGTTAAGGATATTGATGTTGTTTTACCAACCAGCAGAGTAACTGCACAAGGAAACGTTGAGAGCAATGAATAAGAAAACTGGTTTAGCAAAAGTGTACTTTATCATAGGAAAAAGCAGTAGCGTAGTCATAAACAAATCCCAAGTCTTCTCCAATAAATCAGTCCAGTAAATCAGTCCAAACAACTCACTCTAGTTAACAAACCACGATGGTAGCAGATCCATCAACAGATAGCAACTTCTTCACATTAGCAGCTCATAGCAGTTCAGTCACAATAGCAGCAGCAGTTCCCAACAGACCAGGTTACAATACTTTGTTTAAATATACTCCCAACTAGTCATTATCCTATTACAGCATGACTCAGCAAGAACGTAACATTTACAGTTTAAAGTTACAGTATATATATATTGCCTGGACAACTGGTTGAACGTTATATACATCATATAGAATCCTAACAATATTGCAATGTTTAAAAACATCCTCAATTTTTCAAATATAAATCCTGATTAATATTTCAGGACTACACTAAGAAATGGAAGATAACAATATTATAAAAAACTGAAAATAATGGGAACTAAAAAAAGTAATTTTAGTTATATTTTCCTTTTCTTCCAAAATTTCCTTCTTGTAGGGTCAATTCTATCAGATAAAACTATATACCATGTTAATATCTAACGTCTTGCATTTTCAAGGATTTTTGCCTATTCTCAGTATTTCCCCAGCCTGGGCAAGTTGCAGGTGTGTAGATTTCAAAGCCTAATTTTTTTTATCCAGTATAGCCCTTGCTGAGAATTCTGGGAGTTGCAGATCACATACCGGAGATTTTACCAAGTTTGGAAAATTCTGGAAAGGTCGGTCCTAGGCACAAAATCAGGCAGATGATCATGGCAGCAGCCAGGGACTGATTTTTGAATGCCAAGATTATGTTTAGCAAGCAAAGATTCTTCCTGTCCCCTATACACAGAAATAACTATTGTACCTTCTTGCTTCTGACATTTACACTAGAAAGGGATAATAGTTTTCTCTTTGTGCAATCTTGCTAAGGCAATACCTACCTTCTCTTAAAACGATGTTCTTTTGAACTTTGTATAGTGAACTATAAAGCCAAATGTAAACTCATATCCTAAACAGATGAGTTTCATAACATACAGTATAAGAGTATTTTTTTTTCCTGGACTGCCTCTATTTCCAACTATTTTTTAAACTATTTTATACTTTTAGATTATCTACAAGTAAAAAGCAACCATATTTTTTTTCAGACAACTCTGACTAAAGCTTGGTGGCACACTAATGCCAGCTGGGTGTTATTTGCAATGCCCCTTGGGGCTGAACAGAGTGTAATGGCCTTTTAGCCAGAACAAACAAGAGGAAAAACCTATGGCTTATTTTAACGTTAACAAGTTTCCCCTCTGACCTAAAAGGGTATCATGATGTAGAGAGAGGCTAAAGTATAATTGTACTTATAAATGCTGTGAAAAATATCAGAAACTACTTCTTTGTGTCTTCCTTTTCCTTAACTTGTTTCCTTTCTTGCTCTTTTCACTTTCTCTGAGTTTTTCTTTTTTCTTACTGACTTTATGTCAAGTTCTTTATTTTAGTCCAGATTGCAGCAGTGTGGGTAGTTATGGACCCAATGCACTCAGGACACTGCTATGCCTAAAGTTGCCCTGGTTCCCAACAAGCATCCAGATGTAATTCAAGATGCTGGTTATCACCTTGAAAGTCCTGCATGGCATAGGACCGAGGTACTTGCAGGACAGCCTGCTTCCAACAACATCTGTCTGACTCACATATAGCAATAGCTATATGTGTATATGGCTCCACTGTGCTTTATAATACTCTCTGGGTGGTTTGCAATGTCAGCCTATTGCCCCCAACAATCTGACTCCTCATTTTACCAACCTCAGGAGAATGGAAGGTCAACCTCGAGACCTGTCAGGATTGAACTCCTGGCAGTGGAATGCAGTCAGCCTGCAATACTGCATTGTAACCACTATGCCACCAGGGCTCCATTTCCCCCAAGGAGGACACATTCCAGGTTCCCTTATTTAAGGATTTAAGGATTAATCATTCCCTCACATCCTGGACATAAACTGTTTCAACTCCTACCCTCAAAACGACGCTATAGAGCACTGCATACCGGAACAACTAGACACAAAAAGTTTTTTCCCCAAACGCCATCACTCTCCTAAACAAATAATTCCCTCAACACTGTCAAACTAGTTACTAAGTCTGCACTACTATTAATCTTCTCATTATTCCTATCACCCATCTCCTCCCACTTATTTTTTATTTTTATTTATTTTTATTTGATTTATATGCTGCCCTTCTCCGGAGACTCAGGGCGGCTTACAGTGCGTTAAGCAATAGCCTTCATACTTTTGTATATTTATACAAAGTCAGCTTATTGCCCCCACAATCTGGGTCCTCATTTTACCCACCTTAGAAAGGATGGAAGGCTGAGTCAACCTTGAGCCTGGTGGGATTCGAACTTGCAGTAATTGCAAGCAGCAGATGTTAATAGATGTTAATAACAGGGTGCTTTAAACCACTGTACTACAGGCTCTGTAATAGTAGACTGTATGACTGTAACCTTGTTGCTGGTATCCTTACGATTTATATTGAGTGTTTCCTAATATGATTTGATTGCTTATTTGTTCCCTATGACTATCATTAAGTGTTGTACCTTATGATTCTTGACGAATGTATCTTTTCTTTTATGTACATTGAGAGCGTATGAACCAAGATAAATTCCTTGTGTGTCCAATCACACTTGGCCAATAAAGAATTCTATTCTGTTCTGTTCTGTTCTGTACTGCCATCTCATGGGACCTAGGAAGTGGGCCTTTTCAGTGTCCATGCTGTCTACAACAACAAGCCCAACCCTGCTGGCCTTTGGAAAAGCAGTCAAGATTTGACTTTTTCCCCAGTCAATAACTGTTGGTTCTTTTCATCTATTCCATTCAGTTTACCATTTTACACATCCAAGTTATCTTTTAATAATATAAGTTTTCTTCTTATTGTTCATGTTTGGTGAGAATGATGTTGGTTGAGTTACATAAACGTGGCCATATAAATCAATGAAGATCAGCTATCAGGACAGTCCAAATTCTGCCAACATACTTTAATGCTACCTCACTGATTGAAGGAAAGCACATTAAAGCAGCTGTTTGGATGACTCCTTAGTCTCTTTACTTCTGGTGGAAGGCAGAAAAACATTTTTCTAATGCCAAAAAGAACAGATGCAATTTGTTATTAGTTACATCTTCAGCAAAAGCTATGATTGTAAAATAATGACTAGATAGTCCTCGAGAACCAACTGTGGCATATTTAACCACATCTTAGAGTGGGCTGGTGCACAGCTGATAAACAGAAAAATCTGCAAATGATAGAAAAGTGGTAACTAAGGTTAATGAACAACAACTTTCAAGGGCTCAAAAATGAAGGTGTACACAATATTTATCACGCACTAATATTAAAAAAATTAAAATCATGATTATACCACATTAGGTAGAAGATTTATCAAGCTTTCATGTCTTGTAATGTCAGTAATAATGCAAAAATATGAAAGGCCAGATAAATCCTCTCAACAAAGCTTAGAAGAGAAGCAGAAAATAGTTTTCTTCCTTTAATGCCTCTTAAAAAGGCCTTGGAAAAAGTAAGTTAAAGACTTATGCACAGGGAAGTAGTGTGAATCATAAATCAAGGAAGAGATCTAGCTCTGATTTGCTATGATGAGAGAAAAGTTTCTGAAAAAAGCAGATTGATTCTCCTTTCTAGGTGAGTTAGCACTGGTGAGAAAAAGTGAAAAGGCCCTAGAGCAGTGATGGCTAACCTTTTTGCCATCGTGTGCCAAAAGTGGGGAGAGCGTGGTCAGGTCACGCGCATGCGTGCCCACATCCATAATTCTATGCGCCCCGCCCCCCCGTGTTCACTCCGCTTTTGGCACGTGATGGCACGATGGGCCCGGTACGCCTGTTTTTTGCTCTCCCCAGGCTCCAAAGCCTTTCTAGGAGCCTGGGCAGGGCAAAAACAGCCTTCCCCACCCACCCACCCCTGGAGGCCCTCCAGAGGCCCAGAAACAGTGTGTTTCCTGACTTCTGGTGGGCCCAGAGGGCCCGAAAATCTGCTGGCTGGCGCACACATGCATGCTGGAGCTGAGCTTGCGTGTCCACTGATAGGGCTCTGCGTGCCACCTGTGGCACCCGTGCCATAGGTTCGCCATCATGGCCCTAGAGTGACCATTCCTATATTGCAAAAAAAAAATATCGCCCCATTTCCATTTGCAAATCTAAGACGTACAGATGCAAATTCAGAATTAGCTGCTATAAGTTCAATAGAAACACAAGTAACATTTTTCAGCACAGTTCAGCCAGGGAGTGGGGAATGGCAGGATGGCAACTGCAACCACAGCAAAAGCCCTCCCCCTGTTAAAAGGGGCAAGACTTTGATCATGGGTAAATCTGCTTGTTTTAAGGGGAAGGGGGGTGTCCGTTTGAATGAGTGAATCATGTGACTGCAGGGAGGAAGGTGCTCCAGTTCATCTCATGAATGAATCTGCTTGTTTCTAGGGGGAGGGGAGAGTGGCTGTTTGATTGAGTGTAAGTGGGAAGTCTTGTTAGCTGTATGCGTGGGGAAAACCAGTTAGATGGTGTCTGCTAACCTTGGAAGGCAACTTATGTAGGAGAAGGAAAACTCCGATCTCAAACCTCCACTGCTTTGTAGCTATACCCATCTATGGGAAAGTCTTCAGGAGTCAACCTCGAGGCAAAACCTGGAGCAGGAGTCCTGGAATGAGGAGGAGTGCCAGAGGAATAATACCTCTCTAAAAAAAACCTTTGGTCCAGCTGGCCCGGCTGGTAGCACCTCGTAAGGGCCCCTATCCAGGGTTACAGGAGAAGGTGGTCAACTGTTTTGAAAGCGGAAAAGGGCTTTATGCCCCAATAATAGATAAAATGGCAGAACCATCTTCTAGGAGAAGGGAAACTCTTGATTACAAGCCTCCACTGCCTTGTGGCTATATCTACTACTGGAAAAGGCTTCAGGAGTCAACCTGGAGGCAAAATCCGGAGCCGGAGTCCCGGAAGCAGTTCGTGACTGTGTACAATCACGTTCTGGTAATTCCTGCGACGCAGCTGGAACTAATCGTATCGGCTTTGCCGTTCCATTGGACTATTTCAGCGAGGTGGAGAGGAGGGATCTGTTGCTTGAGTAACAGTCTATCCTCCATATTAATCTACCCAGGCCTCGTGCTCTGGAGAGGACACTCCAGCTTTGCATACAGCATTGAAAGAACACGGGAAGTGGCAGTTACTGGTTATAAGTCTTTGCTTGATTGGCATAGAGCTTGACGCCAGGGGCCACTTTCGTCGGTGGGAGAGGTCATTGTACCTCATTGGGCAGCTACTGCCTGCCTCAAGCTGGGTAGCCCCCAGCCAGTAAGGTGCTGCCCTGCCACGGTCTGTTAACCTCACAGAGTGTGTGGGGGTTTAGGGTCAAAACCGACAAGTAGATCGATAACTTTGCACCATGCAACAAACATAAGAAAACTTTAGCCCTAAAGTTGGGCACCTGGAATGTTTGGACAATGACCCCCAGCCTTTCTGACGATTTACAAGAGATAGATGATGTATGTAAGACAGCTGCCATTGGCATAGAGTTGAGCAGACTGCAGATGGACATCATTGCCCTTCAAGAGACAAGACTGTTAGATTCGGGATCTATTAAGGAGAAAAACTTCTCGTTCTTCTGGCAGGGAAAACCATCAAACGAATAGGAAATATGGGGTTGGCTTCGCGGTCAGAAATACCCTACTAGGATCCTTTACTCCACCTGCTGCAGGAAGTGAAAGAATTCTGTCCTTGTAGCTCCACTCATCAGCAGGGCTGGTTACTCTTATTAGCGCATATGCTCCGATATTATCATCTTCAGTAGAATCCAAAGACAAATTCTACGACAATCTGGCTGCTACTATCAAGAAAATCCTTGAGAAAGAACCACTGTTTATCCTTGGCGATTTTAATGCCAGAGTTGGAGCTGATTATAGTTCTTGGCTCACTTGTTTAGGCCAGTTCAGCATCGGAAAGATGAACGAAAATGGCCAATGACTGCTGGAGTTTTGCTGCTACTATGGTCTTTGCGTTAGCAATACATACTTTAAAGCAAAGCCTCAACACAGAGCTTCTTGGAGACATCCAAGATCGAAGCATTGGCACCAGCTCGACTTGATTCTTACCAGGCGCTCCAACCTTCCCAATATTACAATCACACGCAGCTATTAGGGTGCTGATTGTGATACAGACCATTCCTTGGTGTGCAGCAGAATAAAACTGCAAACAAAGAGATTGCATCACTCGAAAAAGGAAGGAAGACCACGAATTGACATCAACAAGACCCGTAACCAGGGCAAAGTGAAGGAATTTGCACAAGCACTCAAGGAAACTCTCCCAGGCCCAGCTGAAATAAATGCATCTGAACGATGGGAATATTTCAAGAATGCTGTTTATAACACTGCCTTGTCAGTATTTGGTAAGGAGATCAGAAAGATAGCAGATTGGTTTGAAGCCCATTCGGAGGAGTTGATGCCATCCATCGAGGATAAAAGAAGAGCTCTAATTGCATATAAAGCCTGTTCCAGTGAGTGCAACCTACAGGTTCTTTGAGCTGCTCGTGGCAAAGTCCAACAGACCGCCAGGAGATACGCTAACGATTATTGGCTGCAGCTTTGCTCTCAGATCCAGATAGCAGCTGACACAGGCAACATCAAGGGGATGTATGATGGCATCAAGCAGGCCTTAGGTCCAACACAGAAGAAATCTGCCCCTCTGAAGTCTGCTACAGGTGAGGTTATCCAGGACCGAGCACAGCAGATGGCTGTGTGCTGGATGCAGCACTACTCTGAGTTATATTCCAGAGAAAATGTGGTAACTGAAGAAGCATTTAATAACATTGAGTGCCTGCCTGTCTTGGAGGAGCTTGACAGTGAACCAACTTTAGAAGAACTAAATGCGGCCCTGGACTCCCTTGCCTCTGGCAAGGCACCCAGGAAAGATAACATTCCTGCCGAACTTCTGAAGTGCTGCAAAGAGAACATCTCCACTGAACTGTATGAAATCTTCTGTCTTTCTTGGAGGGAAGATGGAGTACCACAGGACATGAAGGATGCAAATATTGTCACACTGTACAAGAACAAAGGTGACAGGGGTGACTGTAACAACTACCATGGCATCTCTCTTCTTAGTGTTGTAGGGAAGCTGCTTGCCTGTGTCGTACTGAAGAGGCTCCAGGTGCTTGCAGAGAGAGTCTATCCAGAATCACAGTGTGGATTTCGAGCCAACAGGTCTACTACTGACATAGTATTTTCCCTTAGGCAGTTGCAGGAGAAATGCAGGGAACAAAGACAGCCACTTTTCGTAGCCTTCATAGATCTTACGAAGGCTTTTGACTTGGTTAGCAGGGATGGCCTTTATAAAATTCTCCCCAAAATTGGATGTCCACCTCAGCTCCTCAACATCAGCAGGCCCTTTAATGAGGAAATGAAGGGCACTGTAGTTTTTGATGGCTTAACTTCAGATTCCTTTGATATTCAAAGTGGAGTGAAGCAGGGCTGTGTCCTCGCGCCAATTTTATTTGGGATCTTTTTTGCTGTCATGCTGAAACATACTTTTTGGTCAGCCAGTGGTCCAATTTGCCGGTTCTCCAAACTACACAGAATCAGAACAACCAGTTTAGGTGAACCAGTCTGAACCAGCTGTAGCTGCCATTTTGACTTTTTTGACTCTAGCCAAGGCTATCCTTAGCATAGTGGGAATACTGTAAACTAGGGATATATGGGCTGGCTTAAAGGGGTAACACAAGTTACCCCTTTAATTAACATACATTAATTAATGTATGTATGTATGTATGTACATTTGTACGCAAGAAGTATCTCTCTCAATTCATCTCCCTCTCAAAGACCTGCTAAAATAACCAGACTGCTTTCTTAAATCCCTCTAATGTTGAGGGAAATTTCACAGGAATGCAAGAGAGACAGCTATCCCATCTCATAATTTGAGCCAAACTTCCATGACAGCTGCAAAGTCCCAAGAGATAACTAGGATTGATCTTAGGAGCCTCTTTCTGTCTTCAGCTTCAGCCTGCTCATTCCTTGACTAAGCTTGGTCTCGCTCCTTTTTTTTTGTGCTGTTCAAACTGTTGGCAGCTGTCTCGGCTTCCTTAATATACTTCTTCAACAATCTTTTTTATTGGATGTTTTTATTTGAGATGTAACAGCTTAATTCTAAATGCTGTTATTTTATCCACATGTTATTGTTAACTGCCTTGACAGTATATTTTTACTGGAAACGAGGGATATAAATATTCTATTTAATAGTTATCAACCTACTGAATATAATGGACTTCATGATACTATTAAAGATTCATAAGTCATACCTTCCTAGATCAGGACAAGGCCAACGGACTGTTTATCTGTACGGTGATGTTAATGGTTAAACAATCCACATGCATAATTCCTCATCTTCAAGAGCCTTTGCTTATTTATCAAGAAAAATGGACGTGTTATTGCCAAGGTAGCTGCAGCTCGGCCTACATTATGCCGGCTGAAACACTTTTTTCCTCCTCAGTTGTTTCCTAAAGAAATTTGATTGTGTCACAATTCTAAACCATAACGTAGCTCAAGCAACCTCTGTTCCTTGAATTCCCAGCAGTTTTAGCCCTCCAGATGTTGCTGAGTAAGGTTCCCCATCTCCAATGAATAAAGATGCTTAAGATTACAGAGAAAAACTTGCTGTAGGCCCTATATGGCAGGGGTCCCCAACCAACCATGCCATGGACCACTATCAGTCCATGCTCTGTTAGGAACTGAGCTGCACAGCTGGAGGTGAGCGGCAGGTGAGCGACCGAAATTTCATCTGTATTTGCAGGCGCTCCCCAGCTTCCTAGCATCAAGGCTCAGCTCTACCTCAGATCATCAGACATTAGATTCTCAAATCCTTCTGTAAACTGCACATGCAAGGGGTCTAAGTTGTGGGCCCCTCCCCCCTGATTTGTGGAAAAATTGTCTTCCACAAAACTGGTCCCTGGTGTCAAAAAGGTTGGGGACTTCTGCTATATGGTATATTAGGTTTATCTACCACTTCAATTGTTAGTTGATTTTGAGCGGTTTACAACCCTTCCGTGCATAAGAAAGATTAAAACAACTAAGAAATAAACCAGATAAACAACAATATGCAGTTGAATACTATGTTGAGGAATCATTAATGTATGTATGTATGTATATATGTAAGTATGTATGTATATACATTTGTACGGAGGAGGTATGATTTATTTCCAAGGTGCATGCTTGTTTGGTATTAGGTTTGTCAAAAAATGTGAGAGATACACAACTGCATAACTAACAAAAGAATATTGGGCCTTGGAGCTTTCGTGGAGCAGCGGACTAAAATGCTGTTAAGTAGCACTTAGCTGCCAGCTGCCTGCAATTACTGCGAGTTCAAATCTCACCAGGCTCAAGGTTGACTCAGCCTTCCATCCTTCTGAGGTAGGTAAAATGAGGACCTGGATTGTGGGGGCAATAAGATGACTTTGTATAAAAAAGAACACCGCTTTGGGGGGGGGGGGGGGGG
>WNWU01000004.1:42801853-42825561 GCA_012654045.1 Ptyas mucosa | reverse complement strand
AATCAATCAATCAATCAATCAATCAATCAATCAATAAATGGTTACAGTTCAGTATAGTTCATATTATAAATGAAGTTGGCTTCTGCAAAAAAAAAAAAAACCTATAGCCTAGTAAATTTTATTCCATTAGTTTGCTACATATGAAAGGGCACAAGTTGTCGACCCCTGATTTAATATTACAGGCAGTCCTCAACTTACAATAGTCCATTTAGTGACCGTTCAAAGTTACAATGATACTGAAAAAAGAGACTTATGACCTTTTTCACAATTACAACCTTTGCAGCACTCCCATGGATCATGTGATTACAACCTTCTGACAAGCAAAGTTAATAGGGAAGCCAGATTCACTTAACAACCTGGTAACTAACTTAACAACAGTTAGGGTGGCAAAGCAACGGAACTCTCAAAGAACGTTTCACAATATTTTGAAATGTTATTTTGAATTTGGTAGTCCTCGCCTTACAACAGTTCATTTAGTGACCGTTTGAAGTTACAACGGGACTGAAAAAAGTGACTTATGACCACTTTTCACACTTATGACCATTGTTGCATCCCCATGGATGCTTGACAACTGACTCACATTTATGACTGCTGCAGCATCCCAGAGTCATATGATCCCTTTTTGCGAACTTCTGACACAGAAAGCCAATGGGGATTCACTTAACAACCATGTTACTAATTTAAGAACTGCCGTGATTCACTTAACAAATGTGGGTAGAAAAGTCATAAAATGGGGCAAGCTCAGTTAACAAATTTCTCACGTATCAACGTAAATTTTGGGCTCAACTATGGCCCTAAGTCTATGATGGCGAACCGGTAGCATGCGTGCCACAGGTGGCACACGTAGCCATATCAGTGGGCATGTGAGCTCAGCTCCGGCACGCATGCACTTGCCAGCCAGCTGATTTTCAGGTCTTCTGGGCCCATCAGAAGTAGGGAAACAGATTGTTTCCTGCCTCTGGAGGGCCTGGGAGGGTGGGGAAGGCCGTTTTTGCCGTCCCCAGACTCCTAGAGAGGGGCCTTGAAGCCAGGTGTGAGAGAGAAACGGGCCTACCAAACCATTGCATGCCATGAGCGGGGGAACGGGGGTCCATGCGCACATGCATGGGGGCGGGGCACATAGAATTATAGGTGTGGGCACGCATGCACATCACCCCCCCTGCCCTCCCTCCTGGCACACGATGGCAAAAAGGTTAGCCATCACTGTCCTAAGTTGTGGACTACCTGTATAGAAATATTATGGAGCTGCCATTTAAGAGCAATCCAAAGAATTTTTAATCCAGCCGAAAACTGTTAAATCTGCCATAAGCAAGATTATACTACCTGAAGACATAATACTGAACTATAAAAAGTCTTTATGATGCTTTTCCCAGTACAAAAAGGACATGAATGCATTTGCTACCACCTGAGGCGTCACAAATTAAAAGAGCGATGCCTGGAGGGCATGGCAAATAACATTTCATTTTATAGCCTTTCATTTCTACCACACCTACACTGGAATACACTTCCTCCTTTTTCCTGGCACATACAGTATTCAACTATGGAGAGATTCATCTCCCTCCAATTACTTTCCTTCCCATATCAGCAGTACAATTAGTTACTTTCTGTTCTCAGCAGCAGCTGCTATCCTCAACATTTACAGCAAGTCTCTGTTGGCAGCCAAAGGAGGGGGGGGGGGGAGAAAGGGGGGGGGGAGAGAACAAACAAAAGACTTTTGCAATGGAATTTAATCTGAGGATATTAGCCTTCCCAATTTCAGTGGTCTTGCTACAATTCTGGATGCATTCCAGTTTCCATTCATAGCTGTCTTTCTCATGAATGGGAAGCATCAGATCTTGGTAACAGGATATTTCACTGTATTTTCTATTGGTATGGCAAAAGCCCTAAGCATTTCTCATACATTGGTGTCATATGTTTTAGAATGGTTGGGCTTTGCAGTTGATGTCTTTTTAAGTGATGCTAGTACCTTTGTTTATTTTTACACCTTTAGATAGTGCTTATATCAATTTTGGGTTTGTTCTTCAGGCAAAAAACCCCCCACTTCTCTTACATCTGCCCAAAGAAACAGGGGAAGGGAGTGACCTGAGGATTCCCTCAGAAGATGAAGTCATACAACTGTGTCATGCAATACATCTTTCTGAATAAGATTTAATTTAATCCAGCATTGCAAGGCTTGTCTTTAAAACACAGTATCTTCTTCAAAGGAAAACCCCCAGTATTTTATTTTCTCATATTATAAATGAAGTTGATTTCTGCAAAAAAAACAAACAAACTATAAACGACTGAATTTTATTTCATTAAGTTTACAAGGAGATGACGTTTCCTCTGTACCCTGAAAATCCATTCTCATTCAGATAGTTAATACCATATAGTTTATACAGTAGCCCAGAAGGTAGTTTACAGACCTTGTCACAAGCCTTCTACTCTGTTAATATTTCAGATATTTCTTAACTTTTACAAAAGAGAGGTATGTTGCCCAAGAAACTAGCAGTCTAAGCATCCTTTCCAGTCAGAAATGTGAGGGAAAGAGCTATATATCTCTTTCTATTTGCAAAAGAGAGCTAGTACAGCACAGTCCAAAATAAAAACCCAGAGAATCCAAAGTTCAAATCCAAATTTATTTGCAGTGCAAGAATAAACACGTCTATTAATACCAGCAAAAGTTGTGTTCAATATATCACACACTGCCATACTACGGCTTTGTCAATATTGCAACCGTTTGCAAGCAGTCAATCCTGACTCATTAAACAAACCACCAAATAAGCTTCGCAGTGCTTACTACTTGCACTGACTTCCAGGTAAACAGGTGCAAGTTTAAAGTCTTAAGGCTATATAATCTTTACCTTCACTTACCTGAGCACAAGGCTCACTGAACGCGAAGTCTGACTTTCCAACACCCTCCCGAGATCTGAGCTTTGTGCTTCAAGAGACCGAAGGCGAATCGCTTTCTCGCGAAATCAGCGCCTCCCCCCTACCACCCCAAGGGACGCCAATACCGGCCCACCGACCAAGATTGTTGTAAAAAAGGATGCCCGACATTAGCGTGACGGCTTTTGCCAACCGTCCCTTCATCATCGATGAGACTGCACAAAAATCTCTGATCCGCAACGCAACCGGGCGAGGACCGCAGACCCTCCGGGTAGCAATAATATTAAATCACCCGGCAAAGCGGGTATATTTTTACGCACCTCACCTAGCAGCAGCGGCAGCAGCCCCGGCGAAGCGACTCACTCTAGCAGCCGAGCCCATGCAGGCGGGGCCAAAAGCGCCGGGTGAGAGAGCGCGGTCCAAACCCGGGCGAGACAAGCTTTAGACGAAGCCCCCGAGCTTACCTCTTCGGCCTTGGCTGGAGGAAGGAAAAAGCAAACCTCCACCATTTTTTATTTTTTATTTTTAATCACGCCCGGTCTGGCTACCCTCGTTTCCCTCAACGCAGAGCGAAGCTAATGGCTAGGCCCTATCCAATGGCGCCAGAAGCAGAGCCCATGTGATTGCTGGCGACGCCTTTCCTCCCCGCCTCGCCGTTCAGGTGCGGTTGCAGCCAAACCGAGCCAGGGCCCCCGAAGGGAAAGTCCGGCGCGTGCCCGGGTGGTTTTTTTTTTTTTTTTGGGGGGGGGGGGGGGGGTTTGCTCGTTTTTTTACAGATTGCAATGGCGGGAATGCCCCTCTGCACCGTCCCGGAGGACAGGTGAAGAGCGCGGAGATGCGTCCAGGAGGAGGAGGGGGAACTCCCGGCTAACACTGCAGCCTGAGATATCTCTGACGGCGACCCTATTGGATTTTTTTTATTTTTATTTTTTTGCATCCAGGCCGGGCCTTGCTGTGAGGCAGAGGAGGGCAGCGGCATTTAGCTGTCATAACCCAACTTTGATTTCCTTTGTATTTCTCCCCCACCCCACAGTCGAGGGGAGGGAGTGGTCCTTCCTTTCAAGTTTCCCCTCCCTCCAATTCTTTTAATTTATTTTTTTTATTTATTTGTCACGTATAAGATAACAGATATAAGTATAAACATGATCCAAGAGCCTTGGATAGTACAGTGGTCTAAAGCCCTGTAATTAACATCAGCTGCCTGCAATTATTGCGGGTTCGAATGTCACCAAGGCTCAAGGTTGACTCAGCCTTCCATCCTTTCTAAGGTAGGTAAATTGAGGACCCAGTTTGTGGGGGCAATAAGCTGACTTTGTATAAATATACAAAAGTATGAAGGCTATTGCTTAGTGCATTGTAAGCCGCCCTGAGTCTCCGGAGAAGGGCGGCATATAAATCAAATTTTAAAAAAAAATTATGAATACAGAAAATGGATAGGAATAAATGGGGACAGTAGGACAGGGACGGTAGGCACGCTGGTGTGCTTATGCACGCCCCTTACACACCTCTTAGGAATGGGGTGAGGTCAACAGTAGACAGTCTTAAGGTTAAAATTTTGGGGGTTTGGGGATGAAACCACAGAGTCAGGTACTACATTCCAGGCATTGACCACTGTTGCTGAGGTTGTATTTTCTGCAGTCGAGTTTGGAGAGGTTTACCTTAAGTTTGTATCTATTGTGTGCTCTTGTATTGTTGTGGTTGAAGCTGAAGTAGTCATTGACAGGTAGGTAATAATTGACAGACAGGTAATAGTCGCCCTATGAGCCAAATAAACTGGAAACGGTCCTGGGATCACCCAATGCATTAGAAGCATTTAAGAGAAAATTTGAGTCTAAGCCTGCCTTTAATGGATGATTTCCATTAGTAGCAGAACTTGGTTCCTCTACTGATATGATTGTTGGTTTTTTTTTAATTGCCTTGGATGCCAAAATAACTGGATTATCTTTGGATTGTATGGAACTTGGTTTGAGAAAAGGAACAGAGTGGCATTTGATGTTCCCTCTTGAGGCTTGGGCTGGCTTGGGGCCAGATACCCCTTAATGGCCCATCTTCCTTTGAGAAAGCTATGGTTTTTAAATCATGGTTTGTTTCATCATAGTTTATAGAAAAGCTACGACTTGAAGGATTCTCACAATATATTAAACCGTGGTTTAGAATCACCGTGTCAAAATCAAATAATTTCTTCAGAGCTAAGAAAGCTTCTTGGATGAGAAGTGAAACCTCTTCAAAGAAAAAAACCAGAACATCCAGTTGTCTCTTGAAAAAGCATTTTTGAGAGAATCATGACCTGGATGACTGAGAATTTCCATAGACAAAAATCAAAATAATCTTGATTAGGCCTGAGCATGCTGAAACAAACATGCTTACATTTTGCAATGTGTTAAAATTTTAACAAATACAATGTAGCTGAGGTTTTTTTTTCTTCTTCTGTTCACTGTAAAGTAGAAACAATTCTAAGGGACTTTGGCACTATTATTTGTAGGCTGAGTTCACCCAAGGTATCCAGCTAAAATGCAGTTTGCTTGCTTGCAGAATAGAATACAATTTCACAATAACTTTTTTTTAAACAATATTTAACTGAACCTGTTAAGCTACAACCCATATATATTCAACCGGCAAGCACCGTTCATGTGAGTGTGTTTGTAAACCTAGGCTACATTACATGCTGTCAGATTAGTTTAAATGTCAGTTTCCTTCCATCCAGAAGAACTAAGTCTGAAAGAGATCTGTTTGCCAGATCCACGGAACCACAAAGGAATCCAGTATGTTGTGTCAACCTAGCCTGTGTTGAAGGCTCAGTGGGTTGTATGAATACAGAAAACAAGACTGAATAAATATTAAATATAAATAAGCATAGCATACATACATAGCAATGTAATAAAGATTATGGAATAGGTAGTCCTCAACTGAGCCCAACATTTATGTTGCTAAGCAAGTTAAGTGAGTTTTGCCCACGGGTGAAATGTAAAATTCGTTACTACCGGTTTTGTGGGCGTGGCTTGGGGAGCAATGTGACTGGGTGGGTGTGGCCAACTTTTTTTTTAACTTTTCAAAGCATTTTTTCTAATGCTTTGAAAAGCCTCTGCCAATCAGGCAACTCAGCTGGGATCATCAGAGACTTTTCAAAACCTTTGACAATCCCAGCTGAGCCGCGCGATCATCAGAGGCTTTTTTTTTTTAACTTTTAAAAGCATTTTTTTGTCAGAAGAGGTTGTAGAAAAAATGCTTTTAAAAGTAAAAAAAAAGCCTCTGATGATTGTGCGGCTCAGCTGGGCATGGTGGGGGGTGGGTGTGCAGGGATTTTTGCTACCAGTTCTCGGAACCACCCGCCGCCATCGCTACCGGATTGGGCGATCCGGCCTGAATCAGGAGCATTTCATCCCTGGTTTTGCCCCATTTTACAATCTTTCTTGTCACATTTGTTAAATGAATCATTGCAGTTAAGTTAGTAAGTTAAGTGAGTTTGACTTCCCCATTAAGTTTGCTTGTCAGAAGGTTGCAAAATGCGGTAACATTATCCTGGGACACTGCAACCTTCATAAATATGAATCAGTTGCTCAGTGTCTGAATTTTGGTCACGTGAACCATGGGGAATCTGTAATAGTCATAAGTGTGAAAAATGAGAGATTCAGGTTCTAGTCTACTGTCAGCTGTGGAAACTCACTAGTGATTTTTGATCAATCATTTTTTCTCATTCCAACCTACCTTGCAAGATTATTGTGGGAATCCAATGAAGGGAGGTCTCCTACATAAACTGCCTTGAACTTCTGGAGGAAAGGGAGGACAAGCACCTTATAAAATAATGGATAAGCAAGTGCCATTAAAAGTACTAAATGTATTTTAAATTCCAATAATAAATATTAACTAATAGCCAGGATATGAGATAGAAAAGGTTCAAAGTTCCAAATTAACTCAGCACAAAGCATTAATAGGTAAACAAATTTAAATTACAAAAGCTCAAAGATTAATTGGCAGCTCAAGCATCAAGAATGCCTTTAATTTTATTAACTCTAGCAAAACTGAATATACAGTACACATTAAAACATTGAACTATGATGTACCATTTCATCCAAATAAAGGTTATGACAATGAGAATTTTAGTAGCGTAGACATAAACGCTGAAAGATAAACTTTATTAACCCTGCATTAATTCTTTACAGAAGAGTTTAAGAACCCAGGAGAATTCTGAGCTATCTTTAAAACTACTGTAGTGTTCTGAGCCATTAGAGCTTTCCCCTATCACTGCCTTGGGGGAAAAAATGAAACTAAAAGGGAAGTGGGAGATGTTTATGTCATGGGAAAAACTTGACAAGACTTATTTTCCAAGCTGTACATGACTTGGGAAATACTTAAGATATTTCTGCACTATTGAAGGGGGTGCAACAAAAAATCTTTTAACTATTATATGTCCAGTTGAGAGTCTAAATTTTGTGGGCTATTCCTCTTTCAGGGAGGCCCAACATACAGATCTACCAGATCTGGGCTGCAAAATCCAGAATAGAGATTGGGCAGCAGAGAGTTGGGGTTTTCTCTATCACCATGTTGCCATCTAAGGTTCATTCCAAATATGGTTGCCTTACCAATGCAGTAAACTTTTCAATAACTCAATTTGAATGTAACTACAATGTGTAGAATGTTAAGTGCAGGGACCACGCAATATCTGATTTTTCTTCGACTTGTTTCTGCCTTTATTCTTGCATCCCCAAACACTTCATGTTGAATATTTTTAAAAAGGCACTATTCGATCAATTAGGATTAAAAATAACATTTTAAAAATAACATTTTTAATATTTTTAAATTATTTTATTTACATCAAATTGCTGTTCAATGACTTTAGCAGACTTGACTTCTCTTCTTCTCAAAGAGCTCCCTCTGCTGACCAGTGTCCATGGATAAAGACACAAGAATTGCAACCCCAAGTTCAATTGAAACAAATGAAGACAACAATTACTCTAGGGGACCTGTTTAATAAAATCACACTCGCTGCTCTGACTTTAAAAATTTAAGTGACATTAAACATTATGTTATATGGCATATGTTCCCTACAGTCAGACATGACTGGATAGGGGAAACCTTGACCTTTTTAATGTAATAAAAAGCTAAACTGAAGATTTGTGAAAACCTTTACTGAGGCCTTGTTTCTGTTTATCAATTACAAATGTATAAAACTATGCATAAAAGTTACTTTGTTAGGAGATGTTTGTGTACTGAATGTTGCTATCGAACGTTATCTGAGCTTGGTGTGGATGTCTATATCTGTCTGAACAAATGCAGCTACAATTTATGGATAACCAAACCAGCTTATACATAAGGTAGGAGCTGAATGAACCAATCATAACAAATTTTAGATGCAGCTATGGTTTAATTTAATTATGCCATTCATACTATAAACCTAACCTTTACACTAAAAATTAGAAAAAAGTAAATATGATATAGAGAAAAGTCATATTTTACTGCATTTCCTTCTGATGGAAAGCAGAAACCTACAAGGAAAACAGATTGTTCTTTGAATTCTTTGCTATTTCCACACACATGATCAGTAAATTACCAAATAAATTAATGGTGACTGCCCTGTTTTCTATTCACTTTTATGAGTAAAGGATGACATGGAAAATAAATTCTCAAAGGAACAGGACATCATATGCTAAAATAGTATCAGCTGAAGCAAGAATAGAAACATGGATTTTACAAAGACAGTCAAGGAATGAGAAATGACATCTGAGGTAATGTATATTCTTATTCCAAAATAATATTCTTATCATGCCTTATTAATAAATCTGAAATAAATACATTTTCTAATTGACAAATAATACTTTTATTCTTTTATTACTCTTATTTTTACGAACTTATTTCTATCTCATCTCCAAAACACAAGTCACTATTTCCAGTGTAAGAACAAAATAAAAAATAGCATGTGGATAGGCATTTCAAACAAAATGGAATATGGTTGATGACTGATACCCAGAATTGGGTCATAAAACAGCTGAAGTGAACCTGGAACTAGGTGACAAGCCAATAATAGTGAAAGTTGGTGCTGCAAAGTAGAATGGCAAATTACAACTACCAGGCTCTAAGAATAACAGTGGGTGCAAGATTGGCTGATAACCTCAGTGGGAAGTAAAATCGGATTTAAATTAGAACATCTCAGCAGCTTTAAAAGAAGGACAGTACTAAGTAAGCTAGGTCAGATGAGATCCCTGGCCAAATTAAAATCAGGAAGCCCAAACAGTGATATCTGGTTTATGGGTCTTCAACCTTTATGGTCCCCTGGGTACATTGTCATGAGAGGTTTTACAAAATGATGGTCATGGGTGGAACAGCAAATCATGAAGAACCAACGTAACAGAAGGCAAAGTGATGCTATTTCTCCCTAGCTGCCCCACAGATATTTTCTATCTAGTTGGTACCCTCCAAACAATACACTTAAGATCCATCATTTTTAGTTTCAAAGAATGTGATTGTGGTTCATGTAGGATGCAGAAAAGGTCTGACAATAAAATTCAGTCTATAACAGTGGTGAAATCCTACTGGTTCACACCGGTTTGGGTGAACCGGCAGTGATAAAAGCTACTGGTTGGTCTGAACCGGTATTTCCAACGATCAGCTGTATCATGCAATTTAAAATCACTAGAAAGCAGGAAATCCTGCTTTCTAGTGAATCAAAATTGCACAGCACAGCTGTTCCCCCCCCTCGCTGTTCTACTTACCTTCCCAAGCCTCCTTTTTCCATGCGCAGCGTGCATTTGGTGCATACTGTGCATGTACGCATGCACAGTGTGTGTTTGGCATGCAGTGTGCGTTTGGCATACACCTCGTATGCGCGGACTGCGAACCAGTGGCAAACCGGGGAGGATTTCACCATTGGTCTATAAGCTTCCCTTTTATTTATTTTTAACAAAATCTAATATCAAATCAAGTAAAACGGGGGGCAAAAAGATATGTTGTCAAGTATATTGATACATGCACACACCACAATGGATTCACAGGATTGGATTAAAGCAATCCCAGATGACATAGATCCAGACAGCAAGCATAATTATTTCAAGTTGTTTTGTTTGATAGCATTATTTGACTCATCTACTTTCAGGCTCAAATGTTGCAAGTCCATAAAATGTCTAAAGAATAATAAAAATGCAATGCAGCTTCCTACAGTCGTTAAAATGCCCGTTATTTCATGCTCCACAATTATTCATTTTTAAAATGTCCTAATATACCAGGTTTCAGAAAGTCCTCAATACTGCATGCGGTTGGTGGAACAGAACATACTGCTGTTCATAGACTTGAACAGCATATTAAACTATGAACAAAGCCAGAACCAAATAAATCATATTATATAAACTAGATCATCTTCCCTGGAACTGAGGCTAATGGGTCTTGGAATTCTAGTGAAAATATCAGCAACAAAAATAGATATACACATCTCAGTGTATCACCTATTTTATCCTTATTGTATCAATAACACTGTCTTTATCTTCCATGTAACGTTAAATTGTTAAGTTGTTTAGCCAATTCAATTTGTCTTGATTCCCTCCCCCTCACCCCACCCAATCAGTAGCCATTGGGAGGTTTTCAATTCCAGGCCAAAAAGGGGGGGAAATCAATAGAAGACGCTTTCCCCCTTACAACAAGTCATTTAACTATTTTGGCTGACTAGAATAAATATCTTAAGCTTGAGCTATTGTCAAATTAGAGAAGGCTTTGCTACCAGGTCACTATTCCCTCCTCACCAATTAAATATTTTGCTAGCTAGTTAGAATGGCCAATCAAGAATGTTTCCTTCTGGAGCTGAACCTTTCAATAATTACTGCTGTTTCTTAGCAACATCATCTGTATATTCCGCACATCCCTTTAGATTTGATTTCATAGTCCTTTGGGAAACCATTACCGCCTGTTTGTTTTACTTCATCTCACGTTGATGCAGAATTAGGGTTCATTAGCATCGTGATAACGTTTGTTACATCTGTGTCCAATTCAGTATTCACCAGGCATTGGGGGGAAGAAATAATCCTTATAAACATCTGATGTTTATATCCCTGATGTTTTTGATGTAGATCTTGCAGGGCTGATAACAGATGCTTTTTCAGGAGGAATCTATTGTATTTGATGGGTGTGTTTAATGGTATTTCCTAGATTAGATCGTACAGGTTTTTTTTTAATGTTCTTTTTCTCATTATAGTTGAAATTGAGAGATAATCTCGAAAAGCAAAACAAAACAAAAAACCCTACACCTCTGTACCCCATATTAGAGAAATATTGTCATCCCTTTCAGGTGTCTGCTGTTTCAAAATGGCATAAGAGGCTGGCTTCCATAGAAAATATTGGGCTTTTTTATTTTTTACAGAATTTTGGGGGGCTTTTTTATTTTTTACAGTTTATACAAGTAGTCCTCAATTTACAACAGTACATTTAGTGACCGTTTGAAGTTACAATGGCACTGAAAAAAAGTGACTCATGACCATTTTTCACACTTATGACCACTGCAGCATCCCTGTGGTCATGTGATTTACATTCAGATGCCTGACAACTGACTCACATTTATGATAGTTGCAGTTTCCCGGGGTCATAGGATCACCATTTGTGACCTTCTGACAAGCAAAGCCAATGGAGAAGCCAGATTCACTTAACAACCAGATTACTAATTGAACAACTGCAGTGATTTACTTCATACTTAAATATGGCAAGAAAAATTCTAAAATGGGGCAAAGCTCACTTAACAAATTTAACAAACGTAAATGTTGGGATCAATTGTGGTCATAAGTTGAGGACTACCTGAAATAGGGTAGTTAGATCAGAAATGAATTAAAAGAGGGAAAGTCTGACCTTAGTAATATTCTGGGATCCTCCATACCTCTTGTTCATGAACTGTGCTCTTTCCTGAGCCAAGATTCATTCAAAAAGCAGATACGGTAGCTCAGACTGCCTTGCACAGTATTTCTCTTGGAAATTTCGCAGTTCTATAGAGAACATTCTGTACCTCTAATAGTCCTGGACATTTAATAGTCTATTGTTTCTCCATGTGAGGACATGACCTCTAGTGATAGAATTCTTAGCATCTCACAAAAAAACAAAAACAAAAACAAAAAACAAAATGAGGGCCCAAGATGATAACAGCATTTTATGTGTGGCTCAGTTTATTAAGTTCAAGTAATCCTCGACTTACAACAGTTTAGTGGCCATTCAAGGTTACAATGTCACTGGAAAAAAATGGCTTATAACCGTTTCTCACACGTACGATGATTGCAGCATCCCCATGGTCACGCGATTTAAACTTGGATGCTTGACAAACTGGTTCATATTTATGACGGTCGCAGTGTCCTGGGGTCATGTGATCCCCTTTTGTTGCCCTCTGACCAGCAATGTCAATGGGGAAGCCAGATTCAGTTAACAACCACGTTACTAATTTAACAATCGCAGGGAGTCACTTAACAATAGTAGCAAGAAAAGGTGTAAAATGGGTCGAAACCAGGGGTGGGTTTGCTGGGGGTTTGCAGGGGTTCGGGGAGAACCTCTAACTAAGATTCTGTGCAGTTCAGAAAACTCCCAAATCCAACTCCTGGCTGGCCCTGCCCACCTCACCCCTCCCCTCCTAGGAGTCCCCACAGGGCCCATTTTGGATGCAGGCAAGTGCAGGGCACATGCTGTTTCCGGCCTCCAAAGGGACTCTGGAGCCTGGGAAGGCCATTTTTGCCCTCCCAGAGGCTCGAGAAAAGCCTCCAGAGCCCAAGGAGGGCAAAAACGCCCCCCCCCCTGTGGTGCAGGAGGCCAACTAACCCACGCCCACCCAGCAACCAGGCAGAGAACCCCTTGCTAAAATTTTTGAAGCTCCCCCTTGGTCGAAACTTCTCTTAACAAATTTTTCACTTAGCAACATAAATTCTGGGCTCAATTGTGGTTACAGGTCAAGGACGACCTGTATACCCAAACCAGTAGAAATACATTCCCTAAATCATGGGTCAGAAACCTGTGGCTCTGGAGTCGCATGCGGCTCTTTGGGCCCTCTGCTATGGCTCCCTGTCAGGTGATCCCACCACTGGCTGGCCCTGCCCCTCGCCCTCCCCTCCCAATCACTCCTCGCCTGGCCTGAGAAGATGGAGAAGCGGCCAGGGCAGAGACAGATACAGAGAGAGGAGGAGAGAGAGAGACATAGAGAGATACAGAGGGAGAGAGAGAGAGAGAGAGAAATACAGAGAGAGGGGGAGAGAGAGACATAGATAAGAGAGAGGGGGGAGAGCGAGGGAGGGAGGGAGAGAGAGAGATGTCAAAAGGATTTTGTGGTTCCCAGTGTTTTTTAACAACTGGCTCTCTGCCCTAATGACCGGCTGGGTAGGCATGGCTAGGGGGTCATGTGACTGGTGGAAGTGAGTGATGAGTTGGCCATGCCACTCAGGTTTTGTGACTCCCGGTGTTTTCTTTCCTGTGGGAAACGGGTCCAAATGGCTCTTTGAGTATTTAAGGTTGCAGATCCCTGCCCTAAATCATGGTTAGAACCATGGCTTGGTGTGGTAGGGGAATGCATTTCTGTTGACCATTTTTTATGTTTTATAATAAATTGCAAATGGATTGCTAATGCTTTTAGCATAATAGCTAATGTATCGCTATCTCTGCTTGCTGGAGACTGTTAGATGTACTAAAATAAAGGTTTATATCCACAAATAAAGAAAGGAATATGCTTCCCCGGAGTAAATCAGTCACCTACAATGATCTCTGGCCACATTCACTGAATCCAGAGATACTCATGAGCTGAGGTAATGGAAAAACTGCCTGTTTCCTTGCCTTGCCAATAATTGTAGCAGTCTGCTTGAACCTTGAGTTCCTTTGATGAAGCTGCCTTGCTAATTAATTTCTCATATATTTATTTTTTGAACAGAAATGAGAATTATGAAGCATATGTAATACAATGTGGAATTTTAGAAACAGACGTGAAAATAGGCACAGAGCAGATAATTTCCTCCTTGTTATTATTATTATTATTATTAAAAGAAAAAGGGTGCTTTGAAGATTGTATTCTTGGAGAATTTTAGTAGGCAAAGTGAATAGAAGAATGGAATCTTGGAAGAAGCCGAAGGATGGCTTAACTGTATCTTCCCCCAGCACCACTACTGTACTTTAAATGTACAATTCAGATCATTTAAGTAATGTTACAAAAAAAATGTACTTCTGTCATATGTCTCATCTCAGAGTTCTGGCTCAGGGACTGACTACCTTTTTGTCCAAAAGACAATTTAGAACAGATGCTTCCAACCTTGGCAACTTTAAGACTTGTGGACTTCAACTCCCAGAATGCTAGCTGAGGAATTCTGCGAGTTGAAATTCACAAGTCTTAAAGTTGCCAAGGTTGGAGATCCCTGATTTAGAATGTTGAGAACAGGTTGCAAAAACCCTCTCCAAAAATGGATGCCATGAAAGGGTTGGTCTGGAGAGCTACCATAGTGGCTACGACTAGTCACAAAACAATCGTTTTCCAGAAGGCAAAGTGAGGAACTTGTGCCCTTCCCTGTCTTTTAACCATCCAACATCTTCTAGCATCTCATTTATCACTTAATTTGCATTTTGGTGGTAAGTGTAGTTAGATACACTTGTGAACAATGCTCTGGGCTGCAGTTCCCTATCATTCTTCTTTTTCTAAAGATGTCTGGGGATTCACAGACATTCTTGTAAATAAGGATGTAATTACAGATAATACTTTGCTTGTTCACAAAATGTTTTTCAGCATCCCAGCTTCATTTATTTATACATACATCTATACATTAATTTTAATAATATTCTTTTACTTAAACACCACATGCAGCATTGGCCTGCCCATATATCAGGGTTGTAGAATAGTTAACTTTCCATGTAGTTTCAAATCATGGTTAATGGCTTAAAGTGATATGCGAAACGAATGGTAGCTTAATAAACCAGATTTTTTACAGAACAGGTTTGGATCTAGGGGTTAACCAATTCAAAGAAAGCATCTGGGTTTGTCATTCATTTCTAGCCTTTTGACAAAAAGATGGAAACCTTCACTTAGGAAATAGAAAACAAATGCACAAAAAGGGGACTCTGTAGTTTGGGCTAGGGTTAGGGTTAGGGTTAGTTTGGCAAAAACATTACACTTGATCGATCATAAGGTGAACATGAATCAGCAGTATCAGTGGTGGGTTTCAATTTTTTTTACTATCGGTTCTGTGGGTGTGGCTTGGTGGGCGTGGCTTGGTGGGTGTGGCAGGAGAAGGATACTGTAAAATCTCCATTCCCTCCCCAATCCAGGGAAAGTTATTGCAAAATCTCCATTTCCTCCCGATCCCAGCTGGGACTCAGGAGGCAGAGAATAGATGGGAGTGAGGCCAGTCAGAATTTTTACTACCAGTTCTCCGAACTGCACAATATTTCCGCTACCAGTTCTCCAGAACTGGTCAGAACCTGCTGAAACCCACCTCTGAGCAGTATGGTGTAAATGCAGCACACGGCTGCATCAAGAGAAGTACCGTATAGTTTCCAAATTGCCAGAAATAGTTATTCCACTGTTTTATACTGGTCACAATTTATAATAAGAACTCTCCAGTTCTCAGCACCATGCTTTAAGGAGGATTCAGCAAACTGGAACTGATGGAAATGCAAAAAGCAGGGAACTGGAAACTACTGTACTTCCCCCCCTCCAAAAAAAAGTGGGTGGAAATGTCTGTGCATCTTAATAGACCAAATATTGTGGTGGGGGGGAGGGACTTAGTGACACCATTGCCACCGTTCACCAATGCTGGGGAATGCTGGAGCCTTCGCTGCCAATCAGCGGTTGGATCGGCCTCCCGGAATACCGCCAATCAGGTGTTCTACATGGCATGGATCGCCGGCACCGCATGGCAGCAGTGGCAATAGGCGATAGGTGGTGGTGATAGGTGGTGGTGGTGATAGGCCGTATTCCAGGAGGCCGATCCAACCGCCAATCAGCTGCTTGGCAGCAAAGGCTTCAGTCTTCCCCGGCGGTGGCAGCAGCTCATCTCAGTTGACCGGTGGTGGGCACAACAGAGCGGAGCCTTGATGAGCCACGTGCTGGGGCTGCAATAATGTGCTGAAGCTGACCAGCACATTATTGTGCTGGAAGGATGCTAGCCAGATGAATACTGGAAAGATGCTGGGAGGCAGAGGCAGATTTTTTCTTCTTGTTTTCCTCCTCTAAAGATAATGTCCATCTTATGATCCAGTGCATCTTATAGTGCGAAAAATACGGTAAGTCTTAAGTAGAGAATTTGAGGAAACAAACTGGGTATGTTTAGCCCTAAGAAGAGAAGATTGAAGGGGAATAGGATGACATTCTTTAATTACAGGAAAAGATGTCACACAGACATCAGGCCTATCATCATAGAGTTCAGGACATGGAATAATGGCCTAAAATTACAAGAAAGCAGATTTTAGCTGAACATTAGGAAGAACATCCGAACAGCAAAAACATGTCAACAATGGAATCGCTTTCCAAGGAAAATGAATGGGCTGCTCTTGACCAGATGTATATAATCAGAAGGCAGATAGACATTTGTTGGGAATGTTTTCATTTGTGTTCTTAAACCAAGCAAGTGTTGGAATTCCATGGCCTAATTTGCTCTGTCCAATTCTTTGATTCCGTACCCAGAAGGAGGAAAGAAAGATGTATTTTTAATTACCTTTTAAAGACATATTTCTGCTTGCAGCACAACCAGAGATGGAGGCATTGAACGGAGCAAATTATTAGTAAGGGGATGAGACATTTCAAATCTCTTACCAGCTGATTTCCATACCAAATGGATGCAGGATCTTACCTTCTTAATTTAAAACAGATGTTGCACATTCTAATAGAAAAGCTCATAATAAAGTTCATAATAAATATTAAATATAATTTAACATTAATGATGTACATTGAGAGTCCGTTTGGTGTAGTGGTTAAGGCATCAGGCTAGAAATCAGGAGCCTGTGAGATTTAGTCTTTCTATCGCTACAAAGCCAGCTGGGTGTCCTTAAGCCAGTCAATTTCTCTCAGCCCTAGAAAGAAGGCAGTGGCAAACCACTTTGAAAAACATTTCTAAGAAAACTAGGGAATTGTTCTGAACAGAAGAAAAAAGAAAGTGAGGTAAAGTAGATCAGGTAAGCCTTTGTCTGAAAGGTTTTTTTTGTCAAGGTACCCAAATCACAGCTTGTCAATAAATGCCAGAATTTCACATAGCTTGACTTGGCTGTTACGCTTGGACTTACCGGTAGCTTTTCAGTCACATATCCCCAGTAAATGGTCCAGGTAGATAAATTTATTGCAAACCAGAATGAAATCATTCTCAAAGTCTGATTGGTCTCAACCATTTTAAATCCACTGCTTCTCCTCCCACCCTCAATCCCAGATTCTGTGCTTTGGGTTGATTGTTGATAAAACTGATATATCTGTTTAAGAATGGTTCTCTCTCAATTTACCTCTATTTTTTTCTGATCCATGAAGCCCCTAGAAGTGGAACTGACCTCAGCAATAACTTGCGGTTGAGTGACACCTGTGTGCATTGTTTTATTATGGAAAATTAATGTTATTCATCTTTACAATTGAAAACTCATGTGTGACATGAACTTTTGCCTGGAATGGGCTCCCTTTCTTGAAACATAGACTGAGATATTCTACTATGAAAAGCGGTTGAATCAGAGACAGGCCAACTGTTTTTTTCTATGCTTCCTTTCCTTTTTATCCTCCTTTTGGACCCACAAAAGGGGCCTGAACTCATCAGTTCAGGGCTGGTTTTTGTCTTCCTTGTTAGATTAGAAGAATATCGAGTAAATAGTAAGGCTTTGGATTTTACTGATTCAAGCCTTCCCAAGGTCTCCCTAATTTTCTCTGATGTAAGGTAACTGGTGATGTAAGGTAAGTGATGTAAGATAAGGACTGTGGACATTTCTCCACGAACAGGGAGTTTTATGAGGCAAGAAATTATTCTCTGTTCTTAAAAATCTTATGATGCCCCTTTCAGGGACCACTGGATTGCAGCACTGTAGATTATTTTCTGTTTTTCTAAATATGCCACAGATGAATATTATTGCTTGGAAATAAGAGTTTTGTACGTACAGCTCCTCCTTGACTTAATAACCATTTGATTAGTGGTCTTTCAAAGTTACAATGGCATTTTAAAAAGTGACTTCTGATTGGTCCTTTTACAACCCTTGCAGCATCCCCACAACCATTTGATCAAAATTTGGGCACTTGGCAATCAGCATGTATTGTAGAACTGTAAGGTCATGTGATCATCATTTGCAACCTTGCCAGGTTCTGGCAAGTGAAGTCAATGGCGGAAGCTTGCCAGATTCAGCTAATGATCGTGTGATAATCCTTAACAACTGCAGTGATTCACTTAACAGCCATGGCAAAAAGAGGTCTTAAAATTGGGTAAAATTCACTTAACCACCTTTCTTATCAACAGAACATTCCCAGTTGTGGTTATAAATCAAGGACTATCAGTACCATGTAAGCTTTGTACCCATGCACTGGATATGCAAGAACTACCTTGGGTTTTTCATCTTTTTAGCCTTACCTGGCCAAAGATTTTTCACTACGGGTAGTCCTCGACTTATGACCACAACCGAGCCCAAAATTTCTGTCGTTAAGTGAGACATTTGTTAAGTGAGTTTTGCCTCATTTTACGACCTTTCTTGCCACAGTTGTTAAGTGAATCACTGCAGTTGATAAGTTAGTAACCCGGTTGTTAAGTGAATCTGGCTTCTCCATTGACTTTGCTTGTCAGAAAGTCGCAAAAGGTGATCACATGACCTTGGGACACAGCAACAGTCATAAGTATGATCCAGTGGTCAAGCATCTGAAGTTTGATCACATGACTATGGGGATGCTGCAAAGGTCGCCACTGTGAAAAGCGGTCATAAGTTACTTTTTTCATTGCTGTTGCAACTTTGACCAGTCACTAAATGAATTGTTATAAATCGAGGACTATCTGTATAAGATTTTTTTGAATTAATCATTCATCTCCTAAGATTTGTCAACTTCACTCCCTGTCAAGAAAGAAAAACATGATACTGCAATTTACTGATGCTGATAATACTGATTAGTAAATTGTACTAAATTTAAATTAGTGCAATTTACTGATCAGTATTAAATCTACTATCAAAAAGAAAAGAAAACAGACATAAAAGCATGATAAATATTATCCTTCTGGAAATAGTGGAATAAAATCCTCTACTGGGTTTAAACAGATGGGGTAGTGAATCTTTCTGAAGCTTCGTTAAGAGTTAAGAGTCCTCAACTCTTTTTATTTTTGAATTTTTTTAAAATTTTCTTTTAATACAAAACATTCCATCGTTCATTAAACAGTGTGTCGTCTGGGTACAAATTTTTTGTGCCATAACAATTAAAGCTTACCACTATATTCATTATTTATATCTATTCTTATTTTAATATTAATGCTTAATACTTAACATATCTATTATCATAACATTTCTCTTCTTAACTTATTTAACTTTATTATACATTATATTTATTCTCTAACTATTGATAAAATAAATCCCACATATTGTAATAATCAGGTTCTTCCTTTCCTTTAATCGCAAGTGTTAATCTATTCATTTCTGCACATTCCAATATTTTCTTAATCACATTTTAATCTGCAGGAATCTCTTCGCCTCTCCAATTCTGTACAAATACAATTCTAGCCACAGTTTTTACATGAATAATCAAATATACATTTTCTTTACTATAATTCCCTGGTAAAATCCGCAACAGAAATATCTCAGGTTTTAAATCAATATGCTGCTGTGCCACCTTCTCCAACCACATACGAATTCTTGCACAGTATTTTTTTGCTTCTACACACATCCACCACATATGATAATAGGGGTCCCCAACTTCTAAGCAGCAATCCACTACCAGGCTGTGGTCTGTTTAGAACCGGGCTATGGAAGTGGCAGACAAGTCTGCATGATTGGCGGTCATCCATGCCTGCCACTTGCCCGGAACCATCCCCTTCCCACCCCCTTCTCAGTCTACAAAGCCAGAAAGGTTGGGGACCATTGCTTTAAAGTCACTGTCATTTAAAAAAACAACAACAAGCGTTTGTTTATTAGATTTGTTTGCCGTCCATCTTGCTAGAGGTGACTCTGGCAGCTTACAAACATTAAAAGCCAATAAAATATTGAAGCAATCAATATTGTAATAATTTGCAATTAAAAAGAGGGGGAGGAAGGGTTCAGGATGCCCACAGAGGAGAAGTGGGGTTTTGTCTTAATTCCCTCAGCCCCCTCCATCTTGATGAATCCATATTGGGGCCACAGGCCAACTGGCAGAGTCAATTCTTCAAACTCTTAGTCAAAAGTCAAAAGGATAGGTGCAGATCTCACCTTGGGAGCCCCAATGTCCCAAAGGGCAAGAGTCATGGCAGAGAAGGCTCTTCTCCTGGACACTGCCAGCCGAAATTCCTTAACCAATGGGATCCCCCTTATGCATCTTCTACTGGCATGGGTGGGGTGAGCCAATCCCAGTGGGGTGAGATGGTTCCTCAGATAGGTTCTTTTTATAGATCATGCCCTGAAGCTTGTGCAAAAATCTTCGATTTCTATCTTAGAAGGAGGGGAAAAAATAAAAAGACCGATGCCTACTTAGTCCCACTGGGAGCAGAAAGGAAGCAAACTGTTATTTACAGAGAGATTCCAAGCACAAAGGAGGGAAGTAAGACAAAGATTATTGAAAATATGTGAGACTGGCTGAACTGTGACAAAAAGCTTTGTTGTTACTCATATCAGAGTAGATGAAGAAGTAAGGTGCAAGATGAAACATTTCGTTTTCAAGCTGTGGTATTTCTCTTTGGTTACTCAGTCTGTATATATATATATAATATATATGTATGTATGTATGTATATGTATATATATATATATATATATATATATATATATATATATATATAAACATATACATACAGCCTCCTTTGATTTGCGGTATTCAGAAAGTAAATTGAGACTTCATGATCGTGCCCTGTATACAACAAAAATGGTGACTGAAATAATATATGATCCTAAGGCATGACTTAACTTTAGTTTATTGAGTAAGTGCTCTCTCCGTATATCCCACCATTATTATTTTTATAAATAATTCAAAACAGCAAACATACCTAATACTCCTTCCTCCTCCTATTTTCCCCGCAGCAACAACCACCCTGAGGAAAGGGTTGGGCTGAGAGAGTGGGACTAACCCAAAGTCACCCACCTGGCTTTCATGGCTAAGAAGGGACTAGACTAGAACTAAGAAGGGACTAGAACTAGAACTAGAACTCACAGTCTCCCGCTTTCTAGCCTGGTGCCCACTAAACCAAACTGGTTGCCTATTAGCCATAGCAATAGCACTTAGACTATTATTATTATTATTATTATTATTATTATTATTATTATTATTATTATTTAATTTGACTTATATGCTGCCCTTCTCCGGAGACTCAGGACGGCTTACAATGCATTAAGCAATAGCCTTCATACTTTTGTATATTTATACAAAGTCAGCTTATTGCCCCCACAATCTGGGTCCTCATTTTACCTACCTTAGAAAGGATGGAAGGCTGAGTCAACCTTGAGCCTGGTGGGATTTGAACTTGCAGTAATTGCAGGCAGCAGATGTAAGTGGATGTTAATTACTGCCTTAGCCTTAGTCTACTGAGCCACCAGAGCTCAGTATTATTATTATTATTATTATTATTATTATTATTATTATTATTATTATTATTTATTAAATTTATATACCGCCCTACTCCCGAGGGACTCAGGGCAGTGAACAGCCAAAATAAAATACATGTAATACAGATATTAAAAACATTTAAAATATATTAAATATTATGGCCCAAAAAACCAAATTAAAACCAATTTTAAAACCCAATTTAAAATTTAAAACCATTTTAAAAAGGTTAGGCTAGCTTCATAGTGCTTTACAGTCTCTCTAAGCAATTTACAGAGTCAGCATATTGCCCCCAACAATCTGGACCCTCATTTTACTGATCTTGGAAGGAGGGAAGGCTGAGTCAACCTTGAGCCTGGTGAGATTCGATCTGCCAAACTGCTGGCAGCCGGTGATCAGCAGAAGTAGCCTGCAGTACTACACTCTAACCACTGCACCACCGTGGCTGAGTTTTCAGAGCATAAAATTGCATCGATGAACATATGAAGCCCAAAACAACAAAATAAAAATTAAAACATCCTGTGAACTCAGGCAATATGGGGCTATTTGGATGGTCAAGAGAGAACCTTCAAAACTCTTACACATTTTTCTACTCAAATAGAAAATCAGGATAGTTTGTTGCTTACTCAATCTATACTTCTGAAGATATATCTTCTCAATAACAAGGTTGCCAAGCCAGGATAAGCTTTGACCTCCCAGTTGCATCAGCAAGCTTTCCCAAGCCCAACAAAATTATGCCCTGGCTGATCTTCATCAGGCCATTCCTTCTGATGATCATCAGTGTCAGCATTTAAGAATGTACTGTGTTCCATGTGAGTTATTTATTCTGAGTCTTTCAGCGAGCAGATAATGGAAACATCTTCCCAACAAAGTGATGGAACCACATATATATCTGTATTATCTGCTGTTTCTTGATTGTTTGATGCCAGATTGATGTTGGAACAAAGACAACGTTTCCCCAAAAATATAGAGGGAGTGCTTAGGTTAATAATAACTTGTATTTCAGTACAGTCATTCAATTTCTCATTTTGGCTTGAGCCTCGTAAGACGTTTGGCTGCTGTTAACCCTTGTGAACACAGCAAATAGCAAATGGCCAATTTGTTGGCCATTGTTTAGTGATTATTGCTGAACTGCAACTATAGGAGACACACTTCTACATTGCACAACATTTTATTTATTTATTTACAAATTCCTAATGATAATCCCCCATCTGCTGCTCTTTCTTCAGTATTTATCCACAAACGCTTTTGTGTCTCCTTTTTCTTGCAGTTATTCTTGCATTCCACGTAACGCTCAAGAATTCTCGTCCAGGTTTTTCTTGCATAGAATTAACAAAAGGGTTTACAATTACAGAAGGGTTTAAAATGGATAAAAGATTTTAGGAATGCTTATGAACAAAGTCTGATTCTGCATTATAGGTGAGTTCCTCTACTTGAGATGTTGACTTGCAGATGTTCACCCACAGACCCGGGCAATGCTGGAAGAATTTGCCTTGCTGAATCATATCCAACCCAGGCTCCGGAGTAGCACAGCATAGTTAGAGACTGAAAGAAATGTCAAAGTTCAGAATGATTAAAGGAAGTCTCAAAATAGCCAACTCTTCCTGTCAGGGTGTGTACCATTTCCTTAAAGAAGTTCATAAGGCAACCTCTTTAGTTGGTCACATAGACAGTGATTTATTATTATTTTTTTTTGCAGAAGATTAAACAGAGTTGCAACCCTGCTTTGGAAGGGACACTGACAAATGATTCCTCACCACCTCTCTTAACTTTATTTTTCCAGGCCTTGGTTCTGATGATAACAAATCCCATGATGCATTTGCTGAAGACAAGCATTCTTAAGATGCAAAGGGAATGAACCCAGAGGTGGGTTTCAGCAGGTTCTGACCAGTTCTGGAGAACCGGTAGCGGAAATTTTGAGTAGTTCAGAGAACCGGTAGTAAAAATTCTGACTGGCCCCACCCCCATCTATTCTCTGCCTTCCAAGTCCCAGCTGATTGGGAGGAAATGGAGATTTTGCAGTATCCTCCCCCCGGACTGGGGTGGGAATGGAGATTTTACAGTATCCTTCCCCTGCCACACCCACCAAGTCACGCCCACCAAGCCATGCCAAGGGTTGATTCAGTGGTGGGTTTCAAATTTTTTTTACTACCGGTTCTGTGGGTGTGGCTTGGTGGGCATGGCATGGCATGG
>WNWU01000004.1:42685716-42801453 GCA_012654045.1 Ptyas mucosa | reverse complement strand
GCCATGCCATGCCCACCAAGCCACACCCACAGAACCGGTAGTAAAAAAAATTTGAAACCCACCACTGAATCAACCCTTCCCCCAATCTGTTGGCTTTTGTCTGTATTTGCTACTCTGGGATAGTGCTAGATAGAATCAGGCCCTTTTCATTGGGTTTTAGAACCAGTGTGTATGAGGAGAATGAGTACTAATAGTAAGGTCTTCTTTACTTACAAATCAGTGGTGGGTTTCAAAACTTTTTACTTCCGGTTCTGTGGGTGTGGTGTGGTGGGCGTGGCATGGCATGGCTTGTTGAGCGTGGCTTAGTGGGCATGGCAGGGGAAGGATACTGTAAAATCTCCATTCCCTCCCCACTCCAGGGGAAGATTACTGCAAAATCCCCATTTCCTCCTGATCAGCTGGGACTCGGGAGGCAGAGAATAGATGGGGACAGGGCCAGTCAGAGATGGTATTTACCGGTTCTCCAAACTACTCAAAATTTCCACCACCGGTTCTCCAGAACTGGTCAGAACCTGCTGAAACCCACCTCTGTTACAGATACATAACATAAGAAGAAAAGAGCAGGGAATGATCTACTACCACAAGGATTAACAGAAAATAGAGTGGGATCTACTATTATAAAAGAAAGGATTCCACTATTAGCAGAGCCTGTTTGGTCCAGCATTTTGTTTTTTTTTTAATAAATCAAGGTCGCAAACATATCTAATACTCTTCTCTTATTTTCCCCACAACAGCAACCCCATGAAGTGTTAGTCTAAGATGAAATGATTTGCCCAAATTCAACCAGCTGGCTTTCATGCCTAAGGCAGAACTAGAATTTACAGTCTCCTGATTTTTAGCCTGGCATTAAACCAAATACCTTGTTTGCACTGTAGTCCTTGAGAATCTCTCCTCTCGAGGATATTCATGCCTATGTTTTTCTTATATACAATGAACAGAAAGGTTTAAAGTGGGTAAAAGATTTCTGGTTTTGAACAAAGTAAGACTGAATCTGGAAGAGAATTATGTACTCATATGAACATATTGTTGCAAAAATGTATGCACTTTTACTGAAATATGAGACAGAAGAACAACAAGTGAAAGAATGTATGATAAAATCAGCTAAACATTTTGGCTGTGATACACAAATTGACCAGTGGGAAAATGTGCAGTTGAAAGGATTGCACATTATGTTTTTTAGCTGTAATTTTTTTTTTTTTATAAAATGAGGTATCGTTGGAATTTGTCAGCAAGAAATTGTCAAGAGGAAATGTCTTGGAAATGTGAACAACCTGAAGTAACATTTTATCATGTTTGGTGGACATTTTTAAAATGCTGAAACATTTTGGATACAAACACATGCATCAATTAAGAAGATTTTAAAGATTTTTAAATTATAACTGAAACCAGAGATTTTACTTTTGAGATTAATGGGCAAGCAACTAAAAGATGTCACAGAACTTTGTTTTCATATGTGATAACTGCAATGAGACTATTATATGCTCAAAAGTGGCAAGGTTTAACAATACTCCAACAAAGCCGAGGTGGTGCAGTGGTTAGAGTGCAGTACTGCAGCTACTTCAGCTGTCTGCTAGTTCAGCAGATCAGCGGATCAAATCTCACCGGCTCAAGGTTGACTCAGCATTCCATCCTTCCGAGTTGGGTAAAATGAGGACCCAGATTGTTGGGGGCAATATGCTATTTAGTATACTGTCTATTGGTGTAAGCCGCCCAGAGTCCTCGGAGAGTGGATGGCATAGAAATATGACTAATAAAATAAATAAAATAAATAAACAAAGGAATGATTGGTGAAGATGATGGAACTTGCAGAGATGGCTAAATTAACTGCTTTGAGTAGAGACAAAAACAATAATTACACTTATGGTTGACTGGAAATCTCTTACATGAAACAGAAAAATGCACAAATGTTTGTAGTTTGATTTTTTGGGGGAAGGAAAGAGTAATACCATTAGAAAAAATAAAGTTTTTTTGTAATCATAGAGTAAGAGGTAATTTTGTAATTGTATTGATATTTGCTACAAAGGAAATTTGAAATTTTCTTTTGCTTTTTATTAGTTTACATTAATTTTTATGTTTAGTAAAACTTTAATTTTAAAAAAAAGAATCTCTCCTCTCAGTTCTATTCTAGCAGCCTTATTTACTCCCTTAAGTAAGAGACCCAAAGGCCTATAGCTTCCACATCAAATTGCAGTGACACCAACATGATGCCACATATGCAGTGGCATCATCCAGCAAACAGCACAATTGTGTACTTGCATGGGGTGACTGATGCAATGATGCATCAATTGTGGCATTGATGTGCTTACATCACCATATGTATGACATTGTTGCTCTTCCAGTTCCTTGTGAGGATCAGCAGAGCTCAAGGTTAATTGTACTAAAAGCATCAATCTTCCACTGAATTATTTCTCTAATGAACATCTAATGAACTTTCTATTCATCTACTGAAACTCTTGTGTCTGTTTGATTGTTTGAAATCTTCAATTGGGCGAAACAGCACATCAGAGGGCAACAATTTCTGAATCAAAGAACCCAGGGGTGAGTTCTACTTACCTTTACTACCAGTTCGCAACGGGGTCACATGAGCGCTTGCTTCACTCGCTTCTGCGCAGAAGCTTCCTGATGACGTCAGGGTCGGTGGGCGGAGACTCCCACCGGTTTTACTACCAGTTCTATAGAACCGGTCCGAACCGGGGGCAACCCACCACTGAAAAAACCTCAATAGAGTTAACTTTCAGAATGTGTCCAAAATTTGGGACCCATGATTCCTATGGGATTGAATTTGGCAAAAAGGTATGGCTGCTTCAATGCTGCTGCGTTGCAGCACCACACCATGTTGCCATGGTCAGCTTCTATCATGTGATTGTCATTTTCATTGCTCCCTGCCAATTCCCTAGAAGGAAAGTCAATGAGGAAGTGGCAGGAAGTCAGAAGTCGCTGTTGTTGCTACTGCTTTTTTGCCTGCCTAGGATGATTCTGTTTCTCTTTTTAGATAAAGAAATGTGTCTCTCAAACAACGACCAAATGGTCATCTGATCAAGGATAAAAATGAAAATGTTGACTATACCAAGTTGTTTATAAGATAGTTGGGTCTGTTGTCTTGGTTCTGTATGCACACATTTCCATTACTGAAGACTGAACGACTCCTTGCTGGCCTTTAAGATACTGTAACTGAATTAAAAAATAAATCACTTTAAAATTGAGCTCACTCTTTCTTGGAGTCCAGATCATTTAAGACAATATAACTTCCTCTCTGGCCTCAGGATAAACATGTTGTTGCTTTCCCTCCCGCTTTTTTCCTTTTGCAATCCATTTCCATTACTGGCACTGACTAAAGGTTCATCTTTAGTCAGACGCCCGTCTTATTCAGTTGTTTATGTGAATCTCATCCTGTTTCACTTCATCCCATGCTTTAAAAAAAAATTTTTTTTTTATTTATCTCCAATGATCTCTACGTGCATCGGCCTAACTTTTTCTCAACAAAGAAAAATGATGTAAACCAAATGATTGAAGACATTATTTCAAGAGTTGAAAGGCATCTATTGGAGAAGGGAAATTAGGACAACTGAGGGAGGCTTACTCAAATGTTCACTAAATGCAGGAGCCAAGAATCTGCTGGAAGAATTCAGGCCATATATAAGCCAAGTCTGGCTGTAAGAGCAAATATTTAAACAAAACTCCATAAATTGGAATCTCCAAATAAATATCTGGCCAGATATATGCATCATGCTAACTCAAAATGTTGTTTACTTGGTTTTTTTACATAGTTCGTTGGGTGAATCCTAGCTATTGTGGTTTATAAAGCATGGATTATGGCAGTATGTTGTTTTAAACTTGTCAGTTGTGATTTATTCATTAAATCACGGCTCAGCGTGACCTCAAAAACTACCCTATGTGTGCATTATCAAATGTTATCCTATTGATTTCATTTAGTCTCTTCCCTGACTTCTACATTTGATGCCTGTTGGCATTCAAGTGTCATGAACCAGTTGGGGTCTAGTAATTAAGGCATCACACTAGAAAGGAAGAGGCTGTGAGTTCAAGTCTAGCCTTAGCCATGAAAACCGGTCACTCATTCTCTCTCAGCCTGGCTCATCTCACACCACAGTTGTTGTGGTGGGGAAAATAGGGGAAGGAAGGTGTGTTGGATATGTTTGTCATCTTGAGTTATTTGTAAAAAAAACAATGAAGGTGGGAAATAATTTTTTTTTTAAAAGTAAAGTAAAAGTAGTTATTCAACTCCTTGTGAGGTTTAGGTTCTCCTGGAAGGCAAACATTGTAACAAACTAAGTATCAGATATGGCTACTCATACATTTCTAATCCCAGGTATGTATGCCCATTTTCCTACAAAAAAGAAATGATCAAAAATAGATAAGAAGAGTGTTCTTTCCTGATGCCATGTTGTTCTACACCAGGAATGCAAATGGGTGGGGAGATACTTGGGCTGCATACAACCAATGCAATAAAAACTCGTATCTGTACAGCTCTAAAAAGTGTTGAAGTGGAAGGATTCCAAAGAACGGGAACATCAGCATGCCGGTTAACCGTAATTATTAAGATATTTCTCCTGTTTGGTCATTAAGATCAGTCCAGGAAGGGTATGTGGAGGACAACCATTTTGGAGAAGGTTGCCTTTTATGGTTGTACTGTTGTTATGCAGCTTTTATGTGTTTATTTTATTTAGGTTTATTTTAGACTAAAATTTTAATACATCGGGGGCAGTACATTGTTGATGATTGGACGGGATGCATCTTACATGAGCCACATGAAATCCATTTAATAGAAAATAGCAGGCATAAATAGCAGCAGCAGCACTACTGCTATTTCTACTATTTATGTAGTAGTATGGTAGCTGTAGTAATAGAAATAATAGATTCTTTTTAAAGGAATGTTTGGCATTCTCTTTATTTTCCTTAATGACTCTTTAAATCTTTTAAGAAGTCAGTTTTATATTGTGCTGATATTCAATTGCTATTTTGTTTTTGATGCATATTATTGTATACTCTATTTTAATATTTAAAAGCAGCTCTGCAAGCTTTTTGGCTAAGAATATATAATAGACACTCTATCAGAAAATTAAAATGCCCCTGCCAAATACAAATAAAACCAAATAAAAGGAGGTTATACAAGTTTATAATCAAAATGTTATAATCAATATAAGGTTGCATTGTAAATTAAATTTCCCTGGAAAATGACCAAAGCTATATCATTACGGCAAAGAGCAATTTTTAATGAAGTGCAAGATTGCACACCTAATACGGAACAGATGACAGTTCTCTGAGCTGCTAAAAAAATAGAACCTACCCAACCCCCAACTACTCATTTGGCAATTATTAGGACTTAATTGTCAAGAATGTTACATGAAGCATTATCTTAGTGTAGCCTTTAGCAGCTAATACAACACCCAATCAGTTGGACAATCAGTTGGACAAGTATTACGTGATGTCTAAATTATTCTGTAAGATGAAACTCAATATTTCAGCTTGTCAAAATTATATGTGGGTGATAGATGTCGGATGAACTGCAGCGAGCTAGATAAAAATTCAGCTGCGGAGAATCCATGAGAATTAAATGTAAGCTTTGTAATGGAAAAATAAAATAGAAATAAAATAATTTCAGAAGCATGGGTCTACACTAGAGCTTAGGATTTTCCATCCCTGTTTTATTTAGAATTTGGTGCAATTAAATAAATCAGTTGTGGTTTCGTTAACAAATAGTGATTAAAGCGATATGAACCATTACTAGACTTTTTGTGAGAAACTGAAATTAAAAGTTGATCTGGGCTTTGATGATTAAATAAGGGATTATGGAAATAATGTAGACAAATGTCAATCTTAGAGTAAGAGTTTGATATATTTTTTTACTTATATCTGTACCAAAGAAAGTTGGAAGTCATTCTTTTTCAGTTTTCCTTTTTTTCCCTTTCTTTCTTACACTTTCACTCTTTTTCTTTCCTGAGCCTTTTCTTTTTTTCAAATCTGTTTTTTATTTGTTTATCCCTTAGCTTTGTATTTTTTTGATGTACGAAAGGTCAAATATTCAGCCATTATAATTTTACATTTCTTATTTACAGAAATCATATCAAAATTTACAATGAAATCCACTGGGAGCCATCTCATATAAGGGAGGCTCTGAGTCCCTCTAACCAAAACGTGTTTATCGATAGAAGAGAATATTTGTAACTCAGGGTTGAACTGTGGGTTCCTTGGTGCTCTCTGAGCTTGATGGCTTTCTTGCAGATGTTTCATTACCAAACTAGGTAACATCATCAGTACTAGAAAGGAATGGAGTTTGCTCTTATTTTCATATACTAGTGCAGTGATGGCTATCCTTTTTGTCGTCATGTGCCAAAAGCGTGGGGAGCGTGGGGAGGTCACCCACGTGTGTGCCCACACCCATAATTCAATGCACCCCGCCCCCACACATGTGCGTGTGAACTCCCACGCCCCCCTCCATGCTTTTAGCATACAATGGCACGATGGGCCCAGTAGGCCCGTTTTTCACTCTCCCCAGGCTTCAGATGCTTTCTAGGAGCCTGGGGAAAACAAAAATGGCTTTCCTCACCCCCTGGAGGCCCTCTGGAAGCTGGAAACAGCCCATTTCCCAACTTTTGGTAGGACCAGAAGGCCCAAAAATCAGCTGGCCAGCACACACATGTGCGCTGGAGCTGAGCTACAGCAACGCTCGCGTGCCCACAGATATGGCTCCATGTGCCACCTGTGGCACCCGTGCCATAGGTTTGCCATCACGGTACTAGTGGCTTACCCTGTCAGTGTTAATCAATTGCTTCACAAAAAGTGTTTTGATTGGTGCCGGGTCTCTACAGCCTCAGGCAGAGAAGGGCTATTCTGCACCCCTCCCTCAAATGTTCTTTAAAATACAGAGTTTCCCAGCATTCCTTTAGGAACCTCCAAAATGCAAACTGTGGTTACTCATCCTAAAATGAATCCCCTTTATCTGAAGCTTCAAAATTTGCTGTTTGCTGGGGAGGTGTGTAGCTAAAAGTTAGTCTACATTTAGTGTACATCTGACTTCGGGGATATTTCTTCATAACCAAACAAAAGTGTATTTTCTCTGCAGTTCACACCCCTTGCTTGCTGGATCTGGATGTCACAAAGCAAAGCCCACATTTTGTAATTAACCCCCACGCCCCGTTTTGACTGGTAGAGTGCTGCAGGAGGCTGAGTGCTGTCACGCCCTCTGGCCACGCCCACCCTGGCCATGACCACCCAGCCGGTCATTAGGGCAGAGAATCAGCTTTAAATTGTTTGAATTCCACCACACTGGCTGTAAAGTACTGTGAAACAGTATATAAGCCTAAGTGCTATTGCTATAACTTTTTCTTAAGATTTTACTTTACTTTACTAAGATTTGCTCCTATGACTATGCATCCACCTTACTGCAAAATGTTCTCTATTGTCCCTTTGTTTTTGTCCAAAACAGAGGTCCTTGTTGCCGTTTTGCCCCACTATTCATGGTAATGAAGCTTTTCTAATTCAAAAGTGGGGTCGCTATAGTTAGGTAAGTACAGATCCTGGATAAGTTTGGAAAATCTACCACTCTCCCACATTCTGGGACTCTTAATTGGGGCAGCAAGCAGGAAATGCTAGGTGATCTTGACAGATTCAAGAAAGGCAATAAAAAAGAAACAGTTGTTGTGTAACAAACAGGAAGCATCTTAAGAAAAAAATGAGCTAGATGGACCTACGAAGTAAGCTGAAGAAGAAATGTTACACAGAGGGGCAAAGGAAAAAAAAATGTTCTTTATATAGAAGTAGCAATATAGAAGATGTAATGGTTCTTGATGAACTACCCTGCACTTGATCCCAGTGACAATCACAGTACAACTATTAGCGAGAAAGTGGTCTCAAAGCAGTGATAAGGCCGTTATTGTAATATCTGGAGCACTTTCAGACAATCCTGCCTCTTCAAATAAGTACAACATATATAGGTTTTTGCTCAATTGCTCAACGGAATTACCCTTTTCCGTTAGATGGAACAAAGATCTTGCTGTTCAGGTCAACTTTTCTAGCAAACAAAAAGTTACATGGGAACAATTGCTTTTTATGGAAAACAAGGCAGGAAGGTGAGCTTCTGGACACAGCTGTGTGTAAAAGATTTGGGTACCTGCAACCATTGCATCTATCAAGAGTCTCTTAACTCTCTTTGCCTGAGAAGGAGATAAAAATGAAGAATTGGAAGGGAGTAACTAGGTTCACTTCTATTGTAGCATTAGGAAAAACAGCTATAGACTGATAAAAGGGCACGTAATTGTGAAAAGCATACTGTATAAGCTGAATAACAAATAATGTCTCCAATACTCAGAAAACTATTCATGATAGAGATTTAGTTATGTATCAGTGATGGGTTGCTATCGGTTCTATCCGGATTGACGAACCGGTAGAGCGGGGGCAGGAGGCTCTGCCCACTTGCGCCCATGTTTCTGCGCATGTATAGAATCATTGCGTGAGTGCGCACATGAGCAAATCAGTAGCGACGGGTTTTGCAACCCACTACTGGTATGTATGTATTTAGCCAGCCTATGAGGGATTGGAAGCATGGACATATAAATTATCTATGAATTCTGCCTAACCTTTTGCTGTTATTAGCAACAAATTAGCACTTGACCTGGAATTGTCACTGTAAGCGGTTGGTCAGTTGTTTTATTATAATACCCTGTGAATTGGATGTGTAAATTGGCCATTTAGAAGGTCAGGCAAATGAAACATAAATCTCTGTGTATAATAGCATGTTCTTCTATTACCCCTTTGATTTACTCCCTTCAGTTGAAATTAATTATACAACTAGGATTTTAAAAACTTTTTTGAGTAGATAATTGAGCATCGCTTTAAGTCTGTAAGCAGCTTTTGCATGCCACACAATTGTTTTAATCATCTTAAGCAGCATTCTATATTTCTACAGGGCAGGTTCTATTATTTGGGCCTTACCAGGTAGCAACAATGTGAAGGATGTACTTCTGATAATTCTATTAACCAGCTGAACTCACAAATTAGGTTGTCTCTCAGATTGACAGCTATTTTTATCATCATTGCTTAATTGGTAGTTGAAAAAAAATATTTTGCCTTTAAATGATTAGTTTGCCGTGCCTTTAAAAAAAAATGTATTGTCATCCTCCAAAAACCAAGAAAGACATCTTGTGATTTTTCCAAGCATATTTTACTGTTCCTTACCTATAGACCAGGGGAGTCAAACTCGCAATGACATGTCATCACGTGACGTATCACAACTTTTCCCCCTTCGCTAAACTGGGGGTGGGCGTGGCCATGGCGTGACGCATCCGACCCGCGAGACACAAGTTTGACACCTGCTATAGACAGAATAGTGCTAAAGCAAACTACCACTCCTATAAGCATATTGGGAATTGTTAAGGAGGAGCAATCTTCATTCTGTTTTCCTCAAACAAGTCTGAACTGAATTGTCTCGTTTCTTTGGAATGCACTCCCTCCTTCTGTGAATCCAGATCAAATTCCATCATAATTATAAATCTATAATCAAGAAGACAAAGAAAACAAGGATCCCACACTTTTCATTGTAGCAACCATAGCTTCTCAAGCAAGCTGGACAATATACAGAGGGTTTCACTGTGACTTCATCTATTCCTGACCTACAAATGATAACTACAAAAGAAAATAAGTGGAGTCATTTATCACTTGAAAAGTCATTTTCTATTATTTACAATCGTTTAGACTGACTGACTTGGCATATGTGATCAGAGCTTTCTGGGGCTGAGGCAGAAACTTGATGCTCTCACTTGGAAAATGGTGAAATTAGAAACCTTGTTCACTGATTCACATGACAAGAATTGCTCAGTTTGAAAATTCAGATTAATGTCCACCAATGCTGAAATACTGTTGAAAAGAAATACAAATGTATAGAGTAAAGTGACCTATTTACAGAGCCTGTTTCATGGAAATATGAAACATATCTAAACATCTCTTATAGTGGTATATTGTAAAACTATTCTACCTAAATCTAATACCTACACATGGAAATCCTATGAGTTTATACATTGGAGTGTAATTTAGGGTACATTTAGTATTTTTAAATCCCTCACAGCAAGAACATGCGGTTTTTTTTTGGTTCAACTCCATATTGCATATTTGTATGGCTTTTCAATATTTTAATCCTTAGTTAAAAGGATAGATAGATCCTTTTGCAATATCAGATTTTGCCCCAGCAGAATCAAGCCTTTAAAAAAAAGCGGTCTTGTTTTTCTCACAAAAGGTTCAAATCCATGATTTTCAGAAGATTTGCATTGTACAAAACAAACGAGATGAGTTTGAACTTTTTTTTAAAATACACAGGCATTTTGCCCACTTAATGTTTGTTTGGGAAGTTTTAAGGAATAATTTGTTCTCATGTATATACTTCATCTGAAGAGAAAAACAAACAAATTCAGGCAAGACAAAGTGGGGGGAAAAGTTAAAAGGATTTTTGAATGGATGTGCCAGGCAGCTTAATAAATAATTTTATGTCTGCTAAATTGGTACAGCATTCCAGCTAAGCACTTCATATAGAATATCCAACGAATTAAATAAAGCAAAGATATTGTCAGAACCTAGATAGACCTGGCAAATTATTGGACTCTTGACTGAAACAACAAAACAAAGTGATCTTTGTATTATTAATGGTGCTTAGAGAAATAGTATATAATAATATAGATTTTTTTTCAAAGTCAGTATTTATTTTTTTAAAAATGTTTATACTTGGCTTTACAATACTGGGTCACTGAGGAAGGAATCAATAACTTAAAAAAATAATATAGTTCTTCTCAAGATTACACATGACCAAGCTGTTTATTTTTATCTTTACCTCTTCAGAAAATAATAAATCCTGTTAATAGTATTAAAAACATTTAAAAAATTCCTGGTCCTTGCAACTTGAGTAATATAAAACTTACCTTGATTTATTTATATTGTTGAGGAATTAGAATGTTACTTTTTTGGATAACTGTTTCCAATTGTAATTTTGAAGGTTGGTAAAGATTTTGATTCTCACAGCTATCACCTGCCATGTAAGTTCATAAATGTATATCAGGCCTAGATAATATTAAATTACTAACTGATCTTTTAGTTAACCATTCAAAAAACCCTGAAATCATAATGTTCATCATTCAAATAATGTTAGTAACAGATTGAAGGAGTTTTAAGTTTCTTGGAGGGTGGGAGAGAAAATTATTGAGACAGAGAAAGATACTGGTAGTCATCAGACACATCTTTGACCTCTACATATTTTGACCTACATTTATTTACAGAATCCAAATGCTCAATTCCGAATTCATTCCAAACACAATTAGAAAGCTATTATGTGTACCCTCTTATATCATTATTCTAAATAACTCTTTTTGTAATCATAATTCTATCACATTTCCAGCATTAAAAATGACAAAGCATTTGGAAGATGCTGGGATGGGAGTACAATTCTGATCTTTTTTCACATGGTAAATTTATACTGTGAGACAATCTCAGTTTAAAAAGTGCAAATAAATAATTATTGTTCATACTATTTCTATTTAGACCATGTTATTGCCAATCAAGTTTTCAAACTATTTCAGCTACTGCAAGAAAACTTTGCATTGGCAGTGTAAAAATGCAGAATCACCACATACACAATTACAGCAACTTTTGATTTCACAATTTGATCTAGAAGATGAATTAACTGCATCTACAACTCTTAAATTACGAGTTGCTGTCATACTATTCATGTTGAAATGTGTCCTAAATGTCTTCCAATTTGTAGTATTTTTTAAATTGGCAAAGAATATTCAAGTGAGTCTTTTCTTCTTTCTACATGCTAAAAGCAATAAAAATATAAAAAGTAAAAAGCTATGACCCAATTTGGTTTGGAAAAATTGATATCACTTGGCAAACTCAGGGATACACCGTCTAAAAAAGACACCCTAGATTTATTAACCAGCACATAATTTAATCTTGTATTTTCTGTTGAAATATTTGTATTGCTCTAATATTTTTGCAAACCATATTGCCGGAACAAGAAAAAGCAGGCATTTCTTTAATAAATAATAAGTAACATAGAAAATGATGAACATTGACTGCAGTATCTGCAATAATAGTGAATGTCTACAAAGTAAACTTTCACATAAGTTTCTTTTGATAGCAACTTTACATCCCTTTTCAATTTTTGGAGGAGTCTTGACGGTCCATTTAGGATTGCCTTCACTCTTGTGCATCTCTTTTCCACTACTTGTTCAGTGAGAATGTTTACATGAGCTTCACATATATGCAGCTGCCGTCACTCCAGATTTTTCTGTAACAAGTGGGAATGTGACCTGCCCATTCTTGAGTCAGCACAACACTAGGTCAGCCTAACATTTCCTTATCTCCACAGCCAATTCTTCTCTGCGTCTATTGCATCAGTTCTCAATCACTGCCAGGAGGGTGGTGCCCTGATTTGGGACAGTGCCACTCTTTTCATGCAAGGTGGTCAGTTTTTTCCTCTCCTTTTCATGATGTCGCTAGCCAGTGAGGAAGACATCCATCAATCATGGTCCAGGACAATGTTTGGACTCAGCCAATGTTCTTTAGGTTGGTTTGTGTATACTTCCTCCATTTGGTCCTCTTCCAAATTAAAACTCTGCTAAATAGACATACAGAAAGATTACAGAGCAGGAAATCCCAGGGAGGAAGGTGGCAGTATCCACCATGATTGCAAGTGGCAGAACTGAAACTGACAAGATGCTGGCAAGCACTTTGACTTTAAGGGGAAGAAAATTAAAACTGACAAACAAGCAACAATGACTCATGATCAGAGGGGAAGGGATGGACTAAGGCCGCCAAACATTCCCCAAACATGTATCGGATTAAGCCACAACAGGCTAGCTGATCTCACCTACCAGATGGAAGATGTTAGAATAAGAGTAAAATGATACTTTTATGTGTCCTTCTCATGGGCTGGAGATGAGATAAAGGCTAAAGTGAACATTATTCTCAGAGTATGATTGTGCCTTCTTCAAGGGCAAATGGGGGCAGAGCCTGCATCTACTTTGCTTCCTTGTTCCAATGTTAGACACATTATAAAAATGGATTTTAGCTACTGACATGGAATTAATGCTTTCAACAGAAAAATTAACATGAGAGAAGAAATACAGCGATTAAATGCTCTAAAGAGTCAAATTTAAGAGAACCAATTTTATTCAGTTTTCCCTCCCTACTCTTAATTCTGTTCTGTTCCAGATTGGCCTAGTTCCATTAAAAGACAATTCTTCCGCACTATTCAGTTATCAAAACAAATCTTTATAGCATTATGTTATCTGGTGGAACTTCCGTTCTATAACACTTTTGCTGCATTTGAGCTGAATTTAGCTCTGCATTTAAAATGCAGAAAGGGAAGTTCAAAAGAAAATAATGGTTGATTTGCTTAAGAATGGCCCATTTCAAGTAACAGCTATGACAGTGATCACATATTAACCACCCAAACTCCATTCTTATATTAAGTTCTTTTTTCCCTAAAATCTCAATTAAGGAAATTCTTAATTATGGAGTTATTATTTCAAAAAAAATAACAAAGGACCTAATTGTATGACAAATACAAATTTTGAAATCTCCAGTAAAGCAATATATTCATGAAGCACTTAAGGCTGCCCAACTTGCAATCTTAATCAAAGACCAAGCGGACAATTTTGATTTGACTCTGAAGTCATGCATGGTTGTCTGTCTGCATGGTAGAACTCGTAAAATGGAGTGAAGATAACTACAGATACTCAAATTAGATTCCACCACAACATGGCAATGGCTTCATATTGTCAAGACTGATGGGATAAAGAAGCAAACAACAGTTGGGATTGACAGGAGCTATAATTTAACAGGTTTGGAAGATACCAAGTTAGGAAAGCTGTTCTCCACCTTTCAGAAGATAAGATACCAGTGGCATCAAGTTATATCAAGTTATAAAGTTGTGATACATCAAGTTATGTTAAAATCTTTGTATTGTCTTTCCAGTCAGATCCCATTATTTGCTCTCATAATATGGAACTCTTGTTATAAAAATTGCAGTTATACTTAATTAGAATGGAGGAAAAGGGAGAATATGATAGGATTGACAGTGTCCTGACCACCAATCTGAATTCCAGATTGTGTTCCTATGCATTAAGGTAAAACGTAGCATAATTACCATCATGTTGAACCAATTCTAATACTGCTGAATAATAGGAAAACTGATTCAGACTAAATGGACATAAATTACTGTAATGTTTAAATAGCTGATTATATGCAGATATATGTAATAATACAGTGACTTCTTCAATCATTTGCCGATATGGGTAGCATTTGGAAAAGTTACCACTTTTGAGCAAGCATGTTTTTTTTAAGTATATTTAGGTAATATGACTTTGCACAAAAATAATTCTAAACTGAAGCCCAGTAGTAAATTTTCCTAAGCTTATTTCATGAATATTACGCATCACTGTTAAAAATTATACATTTAAAATATTACAGATTTTTAAAAAAAACTCTACTTAAAAGGCACTTGCTATTTGAATTAAAAAAAACATTGCTTGCAATATGCAATACAGTTTTAGGAATGACAAAGGCTTTAAATACATCAAGAGTATTTTTTTTAAAAAGCATCTGCTCCTTTGACTACTTGCTTTGAAGGAACCCTTACGGAGATTCTGAGATTTCTCCAAAGAAAGTGGCCAAGATCCTGCAGCCATTTTGAAGTATTTCTCTGATGAAAGTAGATATTACGGGCAATTCATGTAAGGTATATAATATATACTATATACACAATGAATCATAAAACACAAGCCTCTTCTGGCCCTCACCCTACAAATACAGGTAGTCCACCACTTACGACCACAATTGAGCCCAAAATTTCTGTTGTTAAGTGAGTTTTGCCCCATTTTACGACCTCTCTTGCCACAGTTGTTAAATGAATCACTGCAGATGTTAAATTAGTAACACGGTTTTAAGTGAATCTGGCTTTCCAATTGACTCTGCTTGTCAGAAAGTCGCAAAAGATGATGACATGACCCCCGGGACACTGCAGATATCATAAATATGCGTCAGTTGCCAAGCATCTCAATTTTGATCCCTTGACCATGGAAATGCTGCAATGGTCATAAATGGGAAAAACAGCCACTTTTTTCAGTGCCATAGTAACATTGAATGGTCACTTAAATGAACTGTTGTAAGTCAAGGACTACCTGTATAGAACACATATCCCAGCATAAATGTCCAAAATTTACAATCTCTAATCAGTAATATATAATACTGTAAGCATGAAAGAAATTGCAATTACGGATATGCATAGATATACGTGTGCCCTTTCATCTTATTACTCTGGATAGGAATAGTGCATACAACTCTGACATCCTTTCAGATGTTGTATCTTGTGTAATTACAGAAATAGCACCCTCCACGTATAGGTGATAAGCCACCCCTTGTAGTATGCCCTTGGTAGTAAAAGTAGACCTTTGCCAGATTATACAGTTAGGCCGTATCAATTCTCCTCTTCAGTGTAAGACAAGACTTCAGTTCTATAATAGATCTCTACAGAAAGTCACTAGTTGTACTGACAACTTAAAATAGTTTGTTTATTAGCAACATCAGCACTTTGGTTTATAGAATAGATTTAAGACTCTGAAAAGAACATTTTTCCTCTTTGTGTCCTGGAAAATCTCAGCAATGTAGAGAATGGACTGCTTGTAAGACTCTTTTAGCTTGGGATGTTTTACTTCAACCCTTGACTTGTTTATACTTTTAAGCAAAGAATGAAGATGAGAGACAAGTTGGCAGGGTCTGAACTTTGGTCTGCATTTCCCATCTTAGCATAAGGATTTGCCTTAACAATAATGTAGTTTTCCATTAAGTGGAAGTTTTTTGTTTAATAGCATCAAGACCTGGGATTCCCAGCTTCATACAGAAACACTAGGAAATACTGCATAGCCTAGTCTATTAGCTGTAGTTCCAAGAGAATTGCATTTATAAGAGTCTCTAGCAAACATTGTTTCTCAAGGTTCATGACAGTTAAGCCACTATAAAACTGAGAACTGCTTGTAATATAGACAGGTCCTCTGAGTGGAGGAAAAAACTCTTCAAGACTGTTGCTGAAAGATTAAGAAACAGTTTCTGTTGATGGAGGTTGTTTCTGTTTTACGATGATGAGATCATGTCTGAACTGAGTAATGTAACCCTAAAGAACCCCAAAGAAGGCTTGAATAATTCAATGGTTCCGATTCCAACATAAATGTGTGCAGAATTGAGCCGTGCCAAACAAACATACATGATCAACGAAGTTGGAATGTATCAGTAATTCATATGTATTCTTGTTTTTTTTTAAAAAAAAGACAATTGATGGAACTGACAATCCAGTGGTACCGATAAGGGGGTCAGACAAATTAGAAAATAAATCAGCAACATGCCTTCAGTACCAATTGAAGGGGGTCAACAATGGAAGGACCTTCTGTCCTCCTGCTCTGGTGGGGATTATACTGAATATCACTCTAGGAAAAGAACATGGGTGTTGACAGGTCTGACTCGGGAGGCTTCCCCCTTTTAAGAAAAAGAGCACGAGATTGCAACACGTATAATGCGGAAGCTGTTTTTAACTAAATAACGAGGTTTATGAAGATTTCATTTTTTTTTTGTCATAGATCGGATGCTTAGTTTGGTGAAGCTACCAGGAAAGACAAATCTAGATACTCGGCAAACACTAAATGTAGTGTTTTCAAGTCAGATTCCTTGTGAAGGTGCTTGTTAAAATAGTGGGAGCAGAAACCTTGTCGTGGACTCTGTGGTATACGAGAGAGGGTAGAATCAAGTCCACTCCATACTTAGTTTAGCTATACAAGCGCTTAATATCCACTTGTTCAGTAATCATTTGAAGTTACGACAGCTCTGAACAAAGCAATTTGTGACCGGTTCTCAAAGTTTCAACTGTTGCAGCTCTCTCAAGTGAACAAAATTTGGGCCCACCTCATTTTATAACCCTATCTGCTGCCACCAGCTGTTTTATCACCCAGCCCTGCCCGCAGTCATGCATGCTGCACCATGCCCCACTCCTTTATTGGCAGAGAGCTTCTTTTGTGCCAGTTCAACCGGGGCTTCTTCGCATGCCACAGGACCTCCGTTCATGTCCTGCACATGGCTTCTATTTGTATAACAGCCAGGGCTGTGCCCCACCCTGGACCTCCATTCCTGCCCACCCAGGGTCTCTATTTGTGCCCTGCCCAGAGCCTCTAGCTGGGTTCTTTTTTTTTTCTGTGTCAAGCTTCTTTTACAACTTTTGGCCATGATGGAAAAGGAGATAAGGGTATATACTGTAAATCTGAGCCTATTATTCTTTCCCATTACAATAAACTAAAGACTTACTATGATGCTTGACTGCAGTCACAAGCAATTAGTTGTGAACACCTTGCATACCTCTAATACTAATCCACCTAGCAATTTAATGATTTGATGATAGATGTTCAAGTGCAAATTACAACTGTAATGACCAAATTCAGGGAAGACTTATTCCACATGTAGACATCTTTCTGGATTATTCTCTACAGTGCAGAGCTATGTTTACATTTTCTTTGTAACATACTGGAAATCCTTCTGAACGGAATTATTTCTCTCCAACCAAGCATGAGTAGTTTCGTAAGACTAGAAATTCCTTAAGTCACGACTTGCATGACTTTGTTTACTATCATAATAATTGATTTGCATGCTACGTTTTCATGGAAAAACAAGTCCAAAATATTTCACAACCACACATTTGTCACTTCATGGGAATCTAGGATGCTGTACTTTTTTAAGAATGAGAGAAGCAGAGGAAATAATTAATAGAATTTTTAACCCTCCCACTCAGTTAAATTCCTACAATTCTTTGTGGGAAACCAGGACAAAGAAAAAAAAACCCTTATTAATAAAACAGCATAAATTTGATCTTTCCCTCTCTTTGAAATTATAATTATGACGTAGATGCACCCTTAGATAATTATGAAGGTATTCATGATAGATTCATGATAGAAACTATTTTGTGCAAAATCGTATCTGGTTGCAATTTGCAAAGACTTACTAATATAGATTTAGGAATCAGTGTTTAACATACAAAAGGAGAGATGAAAGAAAAGATTCATAGTGTCAGAACATAATCTCCAGACTCATGTTCTGATTATAACTAAGAATACTAAAGATGGAGTCAAGAAACTCAAAAGAAATTTAAATAAAACTGAATCCTAGCTAAAGTGCAATTTTAATTCAGTCTTTTGAAGAACAGGTTCTATTGCCATCAATAGCAGCATAGGTTTGATGAGCACAGAACAGTCATCAGCGAAGAAGTATCTTTTATCAATGATCGGTTACTTTGCTGTTTTGCTATAAAGAAATTCCAAGGACAGGGCAATCTGACTTGCAGAAGCCACAATTATCTGAAACTAGAAAATAAAGAACACTTTTTTCAATTTTAAAGCATTTAGGTGATTTTTGAAAAGCAGAATAGAAAGAATCCCAGTTGCTACAGCAACCATAAATTATTCTACTTAAATATGTTACCTAAATTATTTATTTTTAAAGATGATTATCTTCGTTTGAGCTAGGGCATTTTTTAAGGCAGATGTCAGCAATTTGATCTCAACAAAGCAGAGTAAAAAGTAGAGATACAATATAAGGCCAAAATTAAAAAAAATAAAATTGTAAACATGGAAGTGGGTGGGGTAGAAAAAGAAAGCTTATATAAATATAAACATTTACATGTCATACATATATTCCAAAAGGATCCATATATAAAATGTCAAAATACATCAAAATAAGATAAAGACTTGAAGGCATATTAGTTATGTACAAGGCATTTGGCAGAAAGTTTGCACGGAGTACTGAGAATATTATTCAGCCTTCATCTGTTCTCTAACATCCAAAGGCAGAGTTTCAAATAAGGTGTCTTCAACCACAAGTCCACCCTTTTTAAGAGCTCTGCAGTCACCAAGTTCATGGGGAAGAAACTCCAGGTGATTTCCTTTAATGTCCAAGTAGGATAGCGACACTAGATTTCCAATTTTAGGTGAAAGAATAGACAAGTTATTTTTCCCAATCTTCAGTGTCTTGATTTTTTTGCAAAAGTACAGCTCATCTGGCACACTCTCTATTTTGTTGCAAGAAATGGAAAAATACTGTAAACTTTGTAGAACCCCAATTTCAGGGGGTATGAATCGTATGTCATTGTTAGATAAGTCTAAATACCTAATTTTGTTGCACAGGAAAAGGTGGGATGGGAGAACCTCTATCTTGTTGTGACTAAAAGAAAGCCGTTCTAGACTGGTGAGCTTCTTTATGTGCTCAGGGATATAGGTTATACTGTTGTGCCATAACTTTAAGATTGTAAGTTTTCTAAGATGTTGAAAACTAACAATTTCCTCTATAGATTTCAGATTGTTTTCCTTGAGATCCAGCTCCTGGAGAGCGTTAAGGCTGAAAACAGCATGAGGAATGCGCTCCAGATCACAGTGCACCAACTCTAATTCTGTCAAGTTAACCATTTTTTTCAGGTTGTTGAGCATTACTAGTTTAGTGCCATCATTATGAATGCACATTTTTTGAAGGTGACTTGAAACATCAACTACAGACTGTGGGACTTTGGACAGGTTGCTTTTAATGTGCAGGACTTTAAGGTTCTTCAGCTCTCGAAAAGACTCCAAAGTTATATTTTTAGAAATGTCGTGGCATAAAGAACCAATTAAGATCAATTCTTCTAAATTTCTGAGCCCGTACATCCAAGGTGGAAGTTCTCTGAAGTCATCAAACTTGACATTCAAGACTTTCAGGTTTTCTTTTAGAAATGCCAATGCTGCACTATGGATCTTTGCAGAACACTGGTATAGGGAGAGCTCTTGGAGATTGACGAGTTGCACGATGGTAGCTGGTATCATGACATTATTAATAATTTCAAGTTTCAAGGATTGAAGCTCTGTAATTTCGAAGACTGTATCAGGAAGTCCAGACAGCATAAACAGTTGCAGTTCCAAACGGTTATGGGCATTCATTTGCAATCTTTGCCTGAGTTTATCGGCAGTCCACTCATTGTTTAAATTCAGCTGCTTCAGTTTGTTTTCACTGACCTCTGAAAGAAATACAGCAAATCTTTTCGAGTAAAGAGGATCATACTGGTCTATCATGTGGAGCATAAAAGCAAAGTCATTCCTGACATCTGGGATATCATCAATTCCAGTCTCTTGCCGGACGTACTCAAACGAATATTCTTTCAGAGAGCGGTAAAACAGCCAGTACAAAGTGTAAAGGCATGTCAGTCCATAAATACTTACAAAGCATAAGTAGCAGAATGAGAGTTTAGAAAAAAGATGTGCCATTGTATGATTGCAAGAAAAGTGCTTATATCCTGTCATGTCTTGAATGTCAACATTGCATTCTACTGTAAACTCAACTTTTGAAACAAGCGCACTGTTATATGCAATAATGATAAGAAACTTGATCACTTTCAGCACTGTTTGGCGAACATACATAGCATATAGTAGGTCACCTTCCTCAACATGGAGACGGAATTTCTTCACCTTCTCAAATAATGCTTTAGCTTGTTCTCCTTCTTTTTTATCCAAAGCTCCCGGAGTTCCTTTATCCACAATGAATTTTTCAGATATGGATTTTAAGGACTGCGTCCTGACCAAATTGCCTTCTGTGCTAGGCTGGACTGTATTTGATCGGCTGATGTTGTTCTTCCTGTTGTCTTTCTCCTCAGAGTCTTCTCCAGAAACCTCTGACAAAGCCCTTGTGGTCCAAGGAGAGTCAAAACATTTCCCCAGAATGGAAATGAAATGTTCAATTTTTGAGCTGGACCCTGGGAACTTGAACCAAAAGTTGCTACATAGCATGAAGATCAATGTGTGTATAAGGACAAGGTATGGAAAGTACTTTGCATACCAATGCAAGGCACGCTCGTAGCACATTTGATTTATAAAGCTGTACTGCTGGAGGTCTAAGTCAGTCTTTAAGCCCTTCATTTCAACAGTGGCAGGAGGTGTGGATGGCTTGGGTGGAAGGAACTGAGCTGCACTGGAGTCCATATCTGACATATTAAGATGAGATATATTCGGAGAAGGCTGGACTCTTTTGGGAAGGCATATGATCTTATCCTGCATCACCTGAAATGCACACAAACAAAAATAGTATTTTGAAAATACATTTTGAGGCAAGTTTCTCTTTTAGCAAAGGAAGAAAAGGTCAGACACCTACAGACTTTGAAACATCTCTACCTATAAAATTTCTAGATTTGGAATATGAATCATGCCACTCCATAATCACCAGAAGTTCTGTAGACCTCAGTTGTGTGTAAAAATGATAACTAACTATAGTGCTGTTATATTCTTCTGGCCACTAACATTCTGACCATCTGTTTCAAAGGCTATCCTTTTCACTTGGTGTTGATTGTTGAACTAAATAACCATACGAAAGAAAATCACAGTATTATAGATTTTACAGCATGTATATATGTTAGCCTGTCCATTCACGGCAGGTAATAGATGTTTCCCCTCTCTTGCAATATATATTGCTATCTGAAGTCTGCAAGTCTCCATTTCACCACAGACTGTGGGAAAGGAGACATAGAAATATGGTGGTTTAAATATTGAAACATTTAGAAATATAGATGCACCTTTTAGTAAATTTGGCAGATAATCACAGCCTGAGGTTTCAGATTGGAAGCCTGGATGGTTTGAAAGGCATAAGATTTCAAAAGCCATAGGCAAAAAGTTAATACTTTTCTCTACACCAGGTTTTTCTTCCATGAATAATGTTTTGGAACATATTTCCAACTGTATTTCCTAAAACTAGAATCAGTTTGGGAGGGCTGACTAACAGCATAAATCAGGGCTTTTCAAATATTTTATATTCCACTATATTCATGCAGAATAAAAAATTCCAAACCATGAGCCTCTGTATTTGGGTGGCATGAGTTACTCAAAGGCCCCCTTCATAAAATCTAGCATTTCAAAAGGCACCCATGTTTACTTCCAACGGAAAAATTGGCCACAGATGATTAAATCTTTACAATGAACAGCAGCTTTGCTCCCTTCTCTTCTGTAGCTGTATCACTTCCCATCTGGGCATTCCAGCAGCCTGGGAGAAAAAACGGCATGCAAACTATGTCTTGTAGTTGCTTAGCAACAAGGAAGCAAATCACAGGGATTTCTCTTTACCATCAAAATGGCCAGATGGGTGTTCCAGATTGTTGTTATGGGCATCTCTTCAACTGCCAACAGGGGCATGCATTTGTATATTCATTAAACCCTACATTTATTCGAAGGAGGGCATGAAGCTAACCCCAGCAGCTTAAGGGCCAGGCCTCCTTAACTTCAACAACAGGAATGGACTGCCAGACCAACCTATTAAAAGCAGCTGTAATTACACTTTGCTCTATGCCCTCCCAAGCCTCATAATAGATGGGATCAAATGAGGTAATCCTGCAGAGGGAAAGGACAGTGAGCTATTCTCCATCAACCTTTAGGAACTATACAAGTCAAAAGGTCCATGTAGTGGCTTAAGTATTACCAGTTCCAGTGTTAACAAAATTTTGTTTTAGACCAGTTCTACCTCTGCACCCATATGGTGCAATTTATCAAAAGAAGGATGATTGTGAATTTAAATTGACTTCCAACCTCAAAAATAAAGATGAAAAATCCATCTTCCAATATTATATTCTCAATATAAGATGATCCTCATATTTTAAGGGGAAAATATTAGAGTGGGGGAAGTTTTAGTTTTCTTTTTTAGGTAAACAGAGAACTACAATGCCCAATTACAGAATGTTTGAATGCATGCAAGTGTTTTCAAATTCTTTGTTTTGGACCACAATACTCTGCAGAAAATAATTCTTTATATTAAACAATTAGTCCCATGATTAGTAATAAGGATACTGCAAATGAGGCATTGGTCTGAATTTCTGATATGATCTGAATAATCACAGATTTGTGCCAGCAAAGCAGTTCTGTTTTCAGAAGAGGAAATGAGCAGCAGTATAAATTCAAAAATTGGCTTTCTTTCTTGTTATTTTCCTGAGTTTTACTCATTAGCACACTGTAGCTCAGTGGTCCTCAACCTTTCTAGTCCCACCAACTGGTGGCAGGGAAGGAAAGGGGATGGTTTCGCACATGCATGCCACTTGCATTAATACATCTTCAAACACACACTTGCCCACTGTTTGCATAGCCCGGTTCCGAATGGGCTCTGACCTGGTTCTGAGCCATGGCCCGGAGTTTGGAGACCCCTGCTTTAGCCTTTTTACCCAAATTACAAAGTCAAAACAAAGCAAACCACATTAAGTCTTGATCTGATATGTGATATGGTGCAATGCTGTTGATGATGTATTTTCCCCGATATCTGTTAATATTGTTCCTGCAATTTGTATCTTGCCATGATAGCCATGTTTAAAGATTGCAGGAGGCAAAACAGTGCATTTTCAGGTAAAGGCACATGACAGGGTGCTGTCAGGCACAAGCAATCAGGGCCACTCGTGAACAATCTCAAACAGAAACTTTACTGTCAAGTCCCCTATGTTACAAGAATCTTGCTAGACTAATTGCATTCCCTTGGTCAGATAAGGCTTCAGGGATTTTGTGCTGCTTTCTGCAATACAAGGACTCCAAGCTTGTCCCTGTCTTAGCATGTCCTTTCAGTCTAGCTACAGATTCCAGAAGGACAGAAGACATCTGGATCTCTAATTTAGGTCCAAGTCATTGACATCAGGACCTTACATTCAGAGTTTTTATTTAATAATATTTCTACTCTGGTTGTAATATTATGCCAAACCAGATTATCAAATTCCACCTACTCTCTATGTTTGCGGTTTCTACTACCTCCTGCTCCCAATGAATAATTTTGTTCGCATATCGGAAACAATTTACATGGACTCTTCTGATCATGGTAATACATACACTGACTGGGAAAAGCCAGAAGTAGGAAGTTTAGTTAGCACTAGGCCTCTGGCCAAGAATACAGTCTTTTAGAGTCAAGAATTTAAGTCTTGCATATAACTGCTACTGACTGCCAATTCAAGAAAGACAGAATACAGTATGTGTGGAAGGAAAGAGAGAATAAGAACAACTTAATGCCATATATAGCATTTGAATGCTATTTGTATCACAGAAATTAAAAAATTGTTATGTTCCAGGTTTTTCAACTTTGTTTTTAATCCACCAAATTGAATTCCTGTAAGAGAGAAAGAGGAAACACTCTGGAATATATGGTTTCAATATAAGGCAAAGTCCACAACAACAGTCAGTGCAAAAAAAGGCAAATTTATTATCTAGATCAGTGCCCCCCAACTTTTGGGCACCAAGGATTGCTTCTGTGGAGAGAGGTTTTTCCATGGACTGGAGGAGGCTGCTGCCTGCATCTCATAGATGGGGCTTCGGTTTTTTTGTGCGGTTTGGTTTCTGGCATGCCGCAGACTGGTGCCAGTCCACAGACTGGGGATTGGGGACCCCTGATCTAGATGACTTTGCCTTTCCAGAACGTTACCTTCAAAAGACTATATTTTGCCTCTCATACTCAGATATCGATACACTCAAAAGTACCACAAAATGGAGAAAAGTATTTTAAATCTGGAAGGATATTTGGCAACAATACACTCAGAACTTTTAAGATTGTCTGCTATTATAAAAACGGGTTTAAAACAGGAGATAGAAGGGAATACAACCAAGAATCAGGCTGCTTTGGATATTAATTTTAAAATGACAAGCTATATTGGCAAAGACGTTAAACAGGACTTACTGTACCAATGAAAGGGGCTGATGTTTTAACAGTTAAAAAAGATACACAAATCATAGATCAGAAGAGTAATTTGGATGTGTGGATTTCAACTCAGAAAAGTGACTTGGACAACTTTTTATTGTGGATCTACAAAAGAGATGTGTTATATTTATAAAGGAGTTTGTGAGAAAAGATAAAGAGAGAATGAAAAGAAATCAAGATTTTTAAAAGGAGGATCATAAAGTTGACTTTTTCAATCAAGGAATATATATATGTAGTGTGTGTGTGTGTGTGTGTATGAAGGTTTTTGTTGTTATATTTTTTAGAAACAGTGATAAGCTATAGTGTTAAAATTGAAGGACAGTGTTAAGCTTGCAAAGGAGTTTCTGAGAAGAAATACAGGAAAAATTATAAATTAATTTGTGGGACAGTATTTGAAGGGATTAAAGATCAAGATTTTCAATATGTTGTTGTTTTTGATAGCTTTTAATGGAATTTTTCTTAAGTCTGAATGACAAGGATTTAAGGATCTATTTATAGAAATGTGATATGATATGGAAAGGGGCTTTTGTTGTTGCATTTTTAGAGAAAATTATAAATTACTGGGTTAATTAAAGGAAAGGAACTCCTTTAGGAAAGGAAAGGAAAGAAGTTGGTTTACTTGTTTAAGATTGTGTGGTGTGTGTCTATTAGTAACTGAATGGATTTTTGCTCATTGATTATTGAGTATTATTTGCTAATAGATTCAAGATGAGATGGGATGAAGAGATTTTTGGTTGAAATGTTAGAGAAATTAAAATGCTAAACTCTTGTGCAATTATCTTCATATCTGTTCCAATCTAAAGTGACTTATAAGAAATAACAGTGGAATGTGTTTTTTCTTTGTAAACTCCTACATAACTGTTATATTTTGTAAACCTTTAATACAATCTTTACCCTTCTTTCCTTCAAATTATTTTTTTTCTCATTCTTTAAATTTAAAAGAAAAAGTTATGCTCCACTCCCCTTCCCAATTTAGCACATACCAAGAGCATGAAACTTACTAGTTTTGATCTAAACATTTAGATCAAAAGGGCCAAACAAAATTGTATTAAATTAAATCAAAATAAAAGTAAATATTTACTACCTATGTATTCATTAAGTACCTTTTTTGTCAGCTGGATTTAATCATGTAGCAATTTTTAGAGTTGTTGGGGTTGCATACAAAGCCTGGAGCTGCAAACAACTCTGTGACCTCAAGCCATACACTTGAAAATCTTTTCCAATGTACTACAAATGTGTGGGCGCAGGTTATGAGAACACTTCATTTGGACACACACATAACTGTGCCAAAGATTTGTCATATGTAGGAGAAGAGCAGGCAAAGCTGGGGGACAGAGTTAAAAGTAACACCAGTTTAGAGGCCTTGCGTTAGCACAGGAGATCCAACTCCACCTTCCTATGAATTCCATTGGCATTTATCTAGCACCAGTTAATGCTGACTGTTAGTTGACTAGATTTTTGTGTATAGGCTTCAATAAATTGATTATGCTGCAATCTACACAATGGTCCTGGTTCTTTGTGACTAACTTGGATAGGATCAAGTTTATATAATTTAAGTGTGATCAAATTATATAATGCCAAGTGTAGAGTAGGACAACCAGACCTTATATTAATATGATAGCTAAATAAAAAGGTATTTGTCAAGGCAAAGAATCAGGACTATTCGTAAAGTTGCAGCATAGATTTATACAAACCTATGCACAAGAATCTAGTCAACATGGTCAGCCCTCAATTGATCCTAGATAAGAATTAAAGATTCTAAACTGATGACATGTTTAACTCCACCCACCACCTCTGCTTGCTCTTCTCCTATATCAGTGATGGCTAACCTTTTTGCCATTGCGTGCCAAAACCGGGGGGAGCGCGATGGGGTCATACACATGCGTGCCCACATCCATAATTCTATGCGCCCTGCCCTCCCGTGCTCTCCCTGCTTTTGGCACGTGATGGCACGGTGGGCCCGGTAGGCCCGTTTTTTGCTCTCTTCAGGCTCCAGAGCCTTTCTAGGAGCCTGGGGAGGGCAAAAATGGCCTTCCCCAGCCCCCCAGAGGTCTGTTTCCTGACTTCTGGTGGGCCCAGAAGACCCAAAAATCAGCTGGCTGGCACACGCATGTGTGCCAGAGCTGAGCTCGCGTGCCCACCGATATGGCTCCGCGTGCCACATGTGGCACCTGTGCCATAGGTTCGCCATCACGGTCCTATATCATATTACTTAAATGACCACATGTGATTCTGGAGCCCACTACTCCAAAAGCTGAGCAACACTACTGCAAATTGGTCTGCTATGTTACTTGAGCAGATGAACAAATAATTCTAGTATCCATGATCTTAAATCTTTTTTTTTAACCAGCATTTAGAATTTGAGACACATTACAGCCTTGCTTCTATGGCATTATTCATTTTTAATTTGGAATCCTGTTTATTTACCTGCAATGTGCAACCAAACACACCAACCATCAACATGGCAACAGAAAGATAGTCTGTAAATACATCCCACCATGGCTTCAAAACACGGAAGGCTGGCTGCTGTTCAGAGAATTGGCGGAATTCAGTGATAGGAATCATTGTTCTGAAAAAGAACAAAAAGGGGAATGTGTGAAATGGTTACTTTTTTAAATATGAAAAATAAGTTGCTGTTTTATTCAGTGCAACCCTAACATACAAACATACATAGAGAGACGGAGTCAGTCACCCTACACAACATTTTCTAAAACTTGGCATCTTCCAGAAGTGTGAATTTCAATTCCCCTAATTCTTAGCAGTGATGATATTGGGGGATTCTGTGCATGGAACACTATACATAAAGAGAGATGCCAGGCTAGGAAACAATAGTTTAGAAGTGGTGATGGAATTTGAAGAACTAGGGAAATGTTAAACGTTTCCCAAATTTCTTACTGATCACATGATCTCCTAGGGAATGATTGATTGCTCAAAGCCTCTTAAGGAAGGAATTCATCAGACACTGCTTCAAACCTGGATGTTCTTTCAATGATAAGCTAAACAAATCAGTAACCAGAACATCTGTATTCTAATCTGTCTGACTAGGCTTCCACCATCAACCTCTTCTACTCCTTACTTAACTTTTACAAATTCCAAATTCTGTTTTCACTCCACTGATCTGCCTGAAGTACCTCATTTCAGAATCAAGTGCCAGCCCAACTGGGAAGAATTCTATTAGTCATTTTGGTTCCAAGCCAAAAGTAGAAATAATAAATGCTACATAGATAAGGATCAACAACAGGGTAGCAAATTTGTTTGGTAGTTGTTTTCTGCCAATTCAAAAATGAGTGAATAGCAATTTAACTCAGCAATAGGAAAGCCCTATTCTCTTCTTGCCCAACAACTATAAGGGAAGAAGACAAATCAAGAGCATTCAGGACAGTCAATTAAGTTAGAAAGGAAGGAAGGGAGTTTCTTGGAAATATGACTGATGACTTAGCAGGAGCAAAGAGAATAAAAGCTTGGGACCCATTCTCTCTTTAACCATTAAACCACAATTTGAATAAACTACAACCGTCTGTGATCAGACAGAGTACTAAGTCTTAAATTATGTTTTTCAAACTTTGCATTCAAAATTCCAAGCCAATCAGATAAACCACATTGAAGGTTAGACCTAATGTGTGGACATTCAAGAGAAAGGAATTCATATAATCAGAAATAATTATTCATTTCTTAGTCTCCAATCCCATTCTCCAAAAGTAAATCTTAGACTCCACCCAAGAAATGCACAAATTATAGTGGTTTATGCTCATCAAGAAACAAACATAATTTCTTCTAGCTTTGCTTTCAGTCTTTCTATATTGCATCCTGAGCTGTTATTTTAAAATCTACCAGCCTAAAAAACTTTGGTACAGATAAAATTAGATTATATATAAACTGATGGTTTTTTACCCACTTGTAAATCTCATCATGTCTTCTGACAGAATAAGCTATATAGAAAAGCAGCAGGATCTTTTATAGTACAAATGTTGCTTCTGTCCCAATTAACCTGAATCTTCATAGGGTAATTTTTTTCCAAGATGACATTACAGTCCACTCTCCAACGGAGTAAACAGAAGCACAAACATGGTTAATGTTTGGTAATTAAAGGCCTGGAAGTAGGCTTAAGTCAGGACATAATACTCAAGTGGGGGTGAGTAATGAGGAACTCATGCACAGACACATCTATCTTGATTTTAAAATAGTTTTATCTTTGAATTCTGTTTTTCCCCCCAATTGGTCTTTGTCACATAAATAAAGAAAAGCTATGAGGTTGGTAGTACAGATAGCATTCCTTTAATAATGAAAGTATATGTTGAATTTCAAAAGATTGAGAGGGCCTATGCACCAGGATATATTGTAAGTTAATCATTTACCTACTGCACATTGGCAACTCAGGAATCACTCCTGGATGAGGGTTTGAGATTGAAATAGGTTGAGTTGTAGTTAAAAAGTTGATCAGGAAGAACACAGAATAAGAGAAAGCGGTTGTATCAAAAACAAATTTCTAGCAATGGCACTAAATTCAAGTTAAAACCTATGCATCCTCAGTTTGCTTCATGCTAACCTGCATTATTAATAATTCCTATATATGTATTTTCTTTTTGTGACCATAGTACTGCTATAGAATTCTTTCAGATGAGTCCAATTATCAGGCTCAGCAGTAAATCTCAGGTCTCCAGACATTTAATCCTTAATTCGGCTTTCAGCTAGACTTGGCAAAAGACTCCCAGACACAATTTAGCTAGACTAGTCTCTATTGCAGACAAAAACACAACCACAATAGATGAGTATATATACTACAGTGCAAAGAAGTCAGAAGCCTAGCTATCTATTCACCTATGATTCTTTTTCCCACCTTTGTAAAGTGACAGGGTACTTGATGGCTTGGGAAGATGGATGAGATATTAGAGCCAATCTGAAGCCCATAAACCACTGGTTTCTGCCTCTGCAGCTCTTATATATAGTCATTATACTACATTATACCATTTTTGCTAGAACTGGCCATAAAATAGATTTAAATTTCTGTGGGGTTGCCCACAGTACCACTGTATACGTGTGAGATACCCTGGGATCTTGGTTGATCAAAAATTTACTAAACTATAGTTTGCTACTCTTGCCTTTACTCTGAAACTCCCATTCTCATTACATCTGATCTTGCATGACTGTTGAAATTGTCGCAATGGCACTGAATTTTTTTACACTTTTTCACACTTATGACCATCACATGATCAAAATTCAGGTATTTGTCAACTGAGTTATATTTTCGAAGGCTTCAGTGTCCCAGGTCACGTGATCACCTTTTGCAACCTTCTGACAAGCAAAGTCAATGGGGAAGCCAGATTCACTTAATAACTGTGTTACTAACTTAACAACTGCAGTGATTCACTTAAAGACTGCAAGAAAGGTTGTAAAATGGGGCAGAACTCACTTAACAAATATCTCACTTAGCAACATAAATTTTGGGCTCAACTGTAGTCATAAATCGAGGGCTACCTGTTGAAGGCTGTGGAAATTTTGTGCGATGGATCCCATTATGCCATTTTTTCAGGAAAATATAAATTTTGTATAACACACAGACAAAATCATTGCATGGGGACATAATACAAACTGTTAGCCACTTCATGAGCACTCTGTCAAATTTGTGTACCGAGAGCATAGTACACCATTTGTACATAAAGACTTATATATGCAAGCTTCCCTAAAGGATCTGCAAAGCCATCACTTCTGGCTTAATGCCTGAATTGATTTCAGAAAATCATTTGGGGATAGTTGCTAATTCGATGAAGTGGAAATTTTTGAATGCACACCAAAGTTATGATTCCACATAACTCCACATAATATCAGGGGGCATAATTAAACCCATAAATGGAGTACTTTGTTCTTTGGGATTTTGACTCTAGGCAGCAGGTTGAGGAGATTACATGACAAAATGTTCTTTCTTAACGAAGAAACAGAATGTGAAGGAAAAGTCGAGAGATTTTTATTATCTACTTTTTCTGTCTACTGTGTGTGAATCATGATAGGTCTGCATAGAAGCAATCTGAAATAGTGTGGTCTGGTAATAGAAACACATTATTATTCATTGTTTTGAAGGAGTGGCTGATTATTCTGTGCATTTGAAAGCTAAATGGAGTCAATTACTTTAAAGAGAAATGTAACGACGTTGTTAAACTTCAACAGAGCTGAAGAAGTTTCTTGGATGCGAAGTGAAACGTTTTCAAAGAAAAAACAAAGTCCAGTTGCCTTTTGAAAAAGCACCTTTGGGACAACCATGACCTGGATGACTGAGAATCTCCATAGACATTTAGCGATACACTTTGGGATGAACATTGTTAAAGCATTTATTCTTTTTAGTTTACACTACATATAAAAGATAGGTAGGACATACTCCAGCAAGAATAAAATGTCGCTGGAATTTCTGGACTTCCCATTTATATAAAAACTGTACAGTAAAGTACTTGTGCCCAAACACACTTTTTATTGCCTATCCCAACTCTGCCTTCCCTAACCAAATAATCTCTAATCATTTTAGTATTACAATCAATCTTACTTTTGAACAGATAGATTAATAATCACATTGTTGGCTCACACAAAGGTCATTTCCACACTAGGGATTTAGAGCATCTCCTACAATTGTTCAACTATTGTGCCAAAACAACAGCAGTGAAGCCAGGCTTTATATCATTTCAATAATGTTTGGGTGGTGCTGTGAAAACACTATAAATCACTAGTATGAAAATGAGCTACATTTCTTAGACATGTATAGAAGCAGTTACTAAAAGGCACATAGCTAGATTACAGCTTGAAGTAAACATCTATGTTGCTTCTTGTGATGTAAGTTTTATTTTCCACTCAGATCACCTTTGTTCCTCTCTAGATTTATTTTTAAGACAAGGAAGAACCCATTTACTGTAATAAGCAAGAAAAGTGATATTCTGTAGGAAAATGTTTATTAAATACAAATACCAATATTTCTTTGTCTCAGCACATGGTTTATTTTTCAGAAGTTGCATGTCAAATCAAATGCTTGCATTTCTTTCAGGATGCCCTACAAATGCTATCTAATACTAAGGCGTCAGGCAACAATGAACCAGCCAACATAATTATTGTTACATCACAGTACTCCCCTATTTTTTATTAATACAAAACAAGCTCACTTTACTGTAATGTGCATATCGATTTATAATTCACAGTGTCATCTGGAAAAGTCACTAGGAAAACAGCACTCAGAATGGCTTCCTGTATTAGTCTTAAAAATCATTTATCTTAATTATGGAATCCAGAGTCTTGTTTTAAAATTTATGGATTTGATCTACTATACAGTAAAACATGCGTGACAGTCAAGGATTACAATGTTTCAAGTGAATTTAAAGTGGTAGCACCAATAGCTAATGAGATGACATATAAATCAAGGATGAGCATTGTAACCTTGTAAATTGTATTATTTACTAACTCTAAATAATTACTAGTTATTTATTCGTTAACTATTTTGGCTGGAAAAAGTAAAACCATTATTTCTTGTTCGCAATTACTGTTGACTTCTTGCTTTCAATTGCAATTTCCTCTTGTTAACTATTAATCTAACACAATTTAATTTCTGGATCTGCTTGATTGAGCAAAATGGGCATTCTTCTTTTCTCTCTTTAGAAATTCTGGCTCATTCTACAGTAGAGCCAAATAATACTATCTACTATTATGATTGAAGGAGCTCTGTGGGGTGATGAATGTAAGAAATAGTGTTAGGTTTTGCAAGTACTTTCTGTTCAGAGCAGGATGACAAACGCTGGCAAGGCCATCTTGTTTTACAGATTTGTGGGTTTTTTGCCAACTTGTCATGTATTTGATGAGCAACCCATTTTTGTTGATCATAACTAGAACATTCCACAGTTTAAAAACATCAACATTAAACGACATATCTATAAATGCTTAAAATACAAAAAATTGTTGTTGGAAAAACTGGAAAGCTTTAAAAAAATTGTTTAAAGATCAGCTTAATACCTCAAATTATTCACTTTTAAGCCAACAGGCCAAATTTCCCCTCTCAGAACACCAAAAAGAAACATCTCTAATCTCAGTAGCATCTGAATATCGCAAAGGCTCAAGGCACATCACATTTGGCCCACAGAGCAAAGCATTCCCCAAGGATTCTAGAATATTCCAGTGACGTCACATGTTATTTTCACATCAAGTGTTTGAACAATTTTTCAACCAGACCCCATCATCAGGGCAATTTGCTAATTTGGGTATTTCCTTTTAAACATGAAATATTACCTTATACAGTACAAACATCAGAGAAACCTTGCACATAAAAAAATAGTATGAAAGCCAGAAACATTTAAGTACTTGACAGTATTTGTTTCATTCTCTGCATTAGCCAATGGCATATTCAGGATGCCAGAAGTTACAAAGAATCATTTTAGTTGATCAAGACTCATGGAGAAACATATTAAAAAGAAAACAGAACTAGACTAGAATTAAGGATTCCCAAATTCAAATTAGCATTTAAAATCAGACAGGGCATCATCACCTCTCAAATAATCTACCTCTCAAAGCTATTATAAAGATTACTAGGAGGCAATAGGTGTAACATACCATGCATATATTTATTGCCCATCTGCAATTTCATATAGGTAATTCTAGGTAGCCCAGAGATTTTAAAAAAAATATTTTAATACAAATGAAAATAAACATAATAGGGAAATGAAAGAGAAAGACAGAGAAAGGAAAAGTATAGGAGAAAGGGGAAAAAAGTATTGATTTCCAACTTTTTTCAGCTCAGTAGAATACAAAGAAAAATTATAGCCTCTACTTTTTACTTTTGCATATTTAGTAAGTATTAGCCATTTCCATGGCAACAAAGTAAACAGTAAACAGTAAATCCCAAAATCAAGATTTCATTTTTTTTGTCTTGAGTTCACATATTGCCTAGCTACCGATCACATTGTCACTACCAAAAGATAAAAACTAGGTCCAAAGTGTGACACTTCCTCTAAGACGTTTGTTAGGCCACAGATAACTTTGGGTCAGTTGCATGCTAACCATGAATTCCTCTGTGGAAGAGACACTACTCTGTGTCTTGCATCCAGGGTCACTAAATAAAGCCAGGTCACTAATAAAATTTCTATCGACCAAGAGTAATATACAGACTTCTCCAACTGAAGTCCTTAAAATTATATCATAATGCCTGCTCATGATAACAAATACCTGAATTAGTTGCAAGCAATGAACTGAATTGGAAATTAAACAGATTATACATCTAGCTGATTTGTCCAGACACTATCCTCTAAAGATGCAATTTAACTGGCATATTTCAAAATCAAAAGGTCTTCTTATCAAGACCTTTCCTTGTAAGAAATGTTAGTTTAAGATCACAGGAAGCTAAGGAGGGGTACAATTGATTTCCTGAAATACGGGTTTTTATATAAAGGATACATTCTACCTTACGTCTGCCCTTTTACAAATTGCCTGTAGCATTTTTCAGCAGCCCTTTAAACACATGGATTAATAAAATATTTCTTCAGGCATCCAATGCATCTTAGGCATTTATTTTCTTAAAAGGAAATTTGGACTCCAGAGCGTGATCCTATTTGTGCTCAGAAGTAAGTCCAACTCAGTTAGAATGAACTCATGCATAGAAAATGCATAAAGTTATAGCAAGAGTGAGCATCGTGTTTGTTATTATTTCAGGTTTACAATAACAAATCTAGGAAGTAACTGAGCTGAAAGATAGTAATAGGCTCAAAGTTGTTTGGTAAATTCCATAGTTAAGTAGGAATTGAACCTTGGTCTCCTCATTTAATATCTTAACTTCTACACCCAATTTGCTGCTCTCCAAATAAGTTTAAATTACAACGTCTGCAATTATTTACAAGCACTGAAAATTCTAGGACTGTAGTTGCAACAAAACTGCAGATATCAGGCTGGGACAAGAAACAATGGATGGAAATTAATCAAGGAGAGAAGCAATCATAGAGCTTCTAATTTAGCATTTCTAAGGCACCTTTCTCCAAATGTATTAAGAGGACAACTTTCCCAGTGAGTATGACATATTTTGGGGTAGGCCCGTGATGGCGAACCTATGGCACTGGTGCCACAGGTGGCACACGGAGCCATATCGGTGGGCACGCGAGCTCAGCTCCAGCACACATGCCTGCACCAGCCAGCTGATATTTGGGCCTTCTGGGCCCACCAGAAGTCAGGAAACACATTGTTTCCGGCCTCTGGAGGGCCTCTAGGGGGTGGGGAAGGCCATTTTTGCCCTCCCCATGCTCCTAGAAAGGCTCTGGAGCCTGGGGAGAGCAAAAATACAGGCCTTCTGGGCCCACCATGCCATCACGTGCCAAAAGCGAGGGGAGCACGGGGGGGCAGGGCGCATAGAATTATGGATGTGGGCACGTGGGCGTGTGATCCCACCGTGCTCCCCCCACTTTTGGCACACTATGGCAAAAAGGTTAGCCATCACTGGGGTAGGCTGTCCAAAAAAGCCATCCAATATAGCAACCATGCATAGAACTGCTATTTTTTTTTCACAGACACACCATCCTTTAATAAAAGCAATTGCTACAATTTTCTTATTCATCTCTTGTCTTCAACTGACATGAGTGTCTGTCCTGTTTCATTTGTGGATCTGCATTGGAAATCATTTCTGATTCTTCATGTTTTAACTCTGCAGTACTCTACCTTCTAAGAGTTAAGATAGAGAAACTGAATGAAAGGGGAGATCAAACATCTGTTGGTTGGATTTTGACATATCTTGTTCTTTAAAACTTGTTACTGTGGTTGTAAACAACGGTATATGGCTTACCATATTATTTGAATCCAGACAATTGTAGCTTGTTAGTCAAACCATGGTAAATATAGTCCCAGTTTAGTGTGATGCACAAAGCCCATGTAATATACTATTTGAAATACAAAGCTCTAAAATATTATGAAGTATGGAGAAACAAACAATATTGTTATGAATGTAGTGCTAAGTACCTTCAACCTACTATTTTTCCACAATTCAGTATGCAACATCTCATAAAGCTGTAGATAATTAAAACACACACTGGGAATATTTCAAACCATGCCCAAAGTTATGTTTTATTCTTTTTAATATATGTATTGTTTACCATAGGTTTATAGGCTGTTTTTGTTTTAATATTTTAAACATTAAAACAGAGTGAAAACAAATGCAGGGGTAGATCAGAATTTGTTTAAAATACACAACAAATTAAGACTGAAGTTTAGCATACTACTATAATTTAAAGTAGTTTTCTAGCAAGTTGATAGAAAAAGTTAATGGAGATAAACATCATCTTGTTCTGGATACTCTGCCAAGACCAACTGTGTCGTAAGGGCCACAGCTGTCAGAAAAAGATGAATCCTCATCTACTAAGCAGAATAACCTATTGTGAGTATCAGTGCTATTGGTTAGCAAAACACCCTTATTGATTGCATTCCTAAAATGCATTTCCCCGAATATGGATCTTAATACAGTAGCTTATATTTGATATGGTGGGATTTACTTCTCAGCCCATATAGATAGGAGCGTATTTTTTAAAATTGCTTTAAAAGAAACAGAAAATGAAAACAAAGCAGAAAGATAGCTATAATGCAAATATTAAAACTACACATAAAAGGTGCTTAAAAATGAAAAAAAAAGAAAAGAATATATATTTATAGCAATTGAGATTTAATAATTATATACTTATCCAATGTAAATATTATCCAAGTACATAGATGTTAATTTCCAATACATTTATAAAACTATCTTTCTTTTTTTAGCCTACTGAACTTTGTATAAATGAGTTCCAAATTTCATTATACTTGTCCATACAAAATCTGTATCTATAGCCAATTCGCTCATAGATTGCAATCATAATCAGGTCTTCAATCCATTCAGTGACTGGAGTTATAAATAGGCAGGGGTGAAATTCAGCAGGTTCTGGAGAACCGGTAGAGGAAATTTTTAGTAGTTCAGAGAACCAGCAAATACCACCTCTGGCTGGCCCCCGAGTGAGATGGGAATGGAGATTTTGCAATATCCTTCCTCAGAAGTGGGGGGGATAGGGATTTTGCAGTATCCTTCCCCTGGAGTGGGGTGGGAATGGAGATTTTGCAGTATCCTTCCCCTGCCACGCCCACCAAGCCACGCCCATAGAACTCGTAGTAAAAAAAAATTGAATTCCACCACTGTAAATAGGGTTGTATTGTTACAAGGTTATACGGTTTTTCTCATCATGAAAGAGTGCATCACTTCAAGAATTTGAAACTCTAACCCAGAGAAGGTTCCCTCTGTCCTGAGAGAATGCCTCACTGAACTGGGGATGGAGGCCATGTTTGATAGTTACTCATTGGTTTTCTCTGTTAAATGTCTTTTGTAACTTCTGCTTTCAACTTAAACATGCTTTCATTCCAAGCATCTCATATAACCTAATTCAACAAATAGGAACAGAATGTGGCATACAGTCAAGACTGCTCTAACTAGATAGAGGATGAAAACAATATCAATTTAAGCTATTCTTTTCAAAGAAGATTGTCAAAATTAAGTACTTATGCTCAATGTAAACACTCTTAAATATTTGTGGAAAAATAGAATTGAAATAGTAAGGTACAAAGGTAGTTCATGCTAGATACTGTCTCTGGTAAAATATTTAACCATGGAAAATATTCCAAGCAACATTGACTCATAATTTAATAAAATGTGTGCATATGTATGCACATATTACACAGACACATACGCCAAACCTAATTTACTTAAATATCATTGAGTTCAGTCCTATTTTATTAATTCTATTTACGTATTTCAAAACATCACGTTACTGGAGATATTTGGCTAAGGGACAGAAATGGAACCTCACTCCGCAAATCCCTCATGTGTATTTTACTCAGAAGCAACTCACACTGTTCTTTGTATTCCCAGATATATGTTCAGATAGTCCTCAACTTACAACCACATTTGTACCCAACATTTCTGTTGCTAAGTGAGGGATTTGTTGAGTTTTGCCCCATCTTACGACCTTTCTTGCCACAGTTGTTAAGTGAATCACTGCACTTGTTCAATTGATAAACAGTTGTTAAATGAATCTGGCTTTCCCATTGACTTTGCTTGTCAGAAGATTGCAAAAGGTGATCACATGACCCTGGGACACTGTAACTGTCATAAATATGAGTCAGTTGCTAAGTGTCTGAATTTTGATCACAGGACCATGGGGATGCTGCAACGGTCGCTAAGTGTGAAAAATGGTCATAAGTCACTTTTTCAGTGCTGTTGTAACTTCAAATGGTCACTAAACAAACTTTGTAAGTCGAGCACTGCCTCGACTTACAACAGAATTATACTTCTACTCCTCTGGCTTTTTTGCGGAAAGTATTCCAAGTAAAATGTTTTTTGATCAAGAATAAGAAGCCAGTCAAAATGTAAGGCTTAATCCTCCCACCCCATAACACACAGAGAAGATTGTCATCCCTGCATCCTAATATTGGAACAGAACTGCTTCCCGTAACAATTTATCTTTATCATGTATTATTTTGTCTAAAATTAAACTGCTGAAATACTTGATTTAAAAGGATTCACTTTTGTCATTATATGCAGACTTACCACACTAACAAACTCACAAAAGAAGTGGCAATCAATGCCCTTCCAGAATATTATATTACCAGAAGTCATAACCAAAAGCTAAAGATAAGCTACGGAAAGAAGCTTTTTGATGTATCATCGTGCATACTTCCAGTGAAGAGAAAATTTGATTCCCTGTCTGTTCAGCAAAAACCCAAAATAGTTACTCATACTTATGGTTCAAGTGGAATACTTTGAACTACAGGCAGTCCTTGACTTGTGACTGGTTGCTTAGATCCAATGGACCCCCAAAAGGTACTCACAACCTATATTTGAAGTTTGATGATGACCATCCCCCCATGCAGTCTCATGATTGCATTTTGGGTACTCAGGAAGCAGCCTGCATTTATAAACATTGCAGCACCCCATGGTCGCATGACCACAATTTATGATTATTACTTTTTTTTTTTTTGCCAGTAACTAGTTTCACTTCTGGTTTCCAACAAGAAACACCCACTGCAGACAATGGATTCACTTAACAACCATGGTGTTTGCTTTACAACTGCCACAAAAAATGTCATAAAATCAGGTCAGTCAGAGTGTCTTACAACTGTCATGACATATGATGAAACTTCTGGACTCCACTGCAGTTTTAAGTCAATGACTATCTGCATTTAGGCTGATTCAAATGGTCCAAAGTATCTCCGTGCACAGTTCCAACCTATTTGCCGAATATAATGAATGACAGAGGTTATGTACAACTATCTTATTCTTCCAACTACATAATGTGTATCTGGGAAGTAAAAATGTGCCAGGACCTCACACAGATCCTTTATTCTTATCCCCTCTTGCTTGAGCAATGTAAGTCAGCCAAAACAATTATGGCTCGCTTCCAAACCAGAATTGGAAAGTGGATCTTAATTTTTGTCCTGAACCAAACTACTGGGTAGATGCACATATATCACCGGGTTCTCAGAATAGGGATCCGCAATCCCCCAGGCTGTGGACCAGTACCAGTCCATCGCTTGTTAGGAACTGGTCTGTGAAAGTAATGAAACTTTATCTGCACATATGCAGGATCTAGGTTGCATGTGAAATTATTTTCCTCCTCCTCCCCCTACCCCCGGTCTGTGAGGAAGACAATTTTTCTTCCAAAATCAGTCCCTGGCACCAGAAAGGTTGGGGGCCACTGTCTTAGGTAGCCTCAATGGGGAGGGGAGAATGTACAAATCTGCCTCTACATTTATGAGATGGGGGTGAAACTAACTATCATCTTTATAGCTTTGGATGTCACTGTTGGTAAAACCTCATTACCTTTCACAGTTCCTTTAAAAAAATTATCCTGGTAATAAACATATAGATAGCCAAAGTTACGGACTCTAATTGGAACTGTTGTACGATTGTAGAGGGAAAGTCTTGTGACTTTCAACTACAATGTCACACTCGACTACAATGTCAGTTCTGCTGTGGTTATTAAAGCGAATCACCCATGGACATTACGTACAATGTCATGTGACTGCAACTTGTGACTTCTTGCTGTATTCCCTGTGGTTTTTGATTTTTTGGAAGCCAGCTGTGAAGGCCTCAAATGGCGATCAGGTGAGTATAGGATGCTGTGACCAATGTAAAATGGGTCTTTACAAACTTCTCTTGTAGGATGTAAGGGTTATGCCAAATTCAGCTAATGAGACTTTCCCTCCAAATTTGGATCTCACTAAAATTCAACAAATATTTATTCATGGAGCTATCAGCAAAAGCTACACTGGAATCACACTTTCACACCAGTTTTCCCCCCACCCAGGCATAAATAGGAATAACCTGCAGAAATTCATAGATGTCAGGCTTTTATCCAAGCCACGGTAATACATTTTTCGTCTAAGAATTAAAAATGCCACCTTGAAATTTTCACAAAAAGGCAAATGATGAAACATGGAGAGAATAATAAGGATTACAGTCTACAAAGTTTAAGAATCTACTCAGTAGTGGGTTTCAATTTAATTTGCTACTAGTTTGCTCGTGGGTGCGCGCGCCTCAATGCTTCTGTGCATGCACAGAGACGTCCAGGCAGGTGGGCGGAGCTTCCCACCGCTGCCGCTACCCGTTCACCCGATCTGAGGCAAACGGGTACCACTGGATCTACTTCTTTTTATAGGTGTGTTTAAAACCTGGATTTCTTTCTTGCAACTTTGTTGAAAAGACACATAGCTACTCTTGGGAATGGATGAGGGGCTTTTCTGTTTTGACCATCCCCAAATTATTTATAAAGCAGACATCTCTGTTCCAAGACATCCTATTTCCTGCTTTGCCAGCTTCCTCCTTAACAATAAGATATTATTTTTGTGTTTCTGTGAAGGAAGATCAAAAGGGGTAACAATGAAAACATGTTGTAAAACAGATACAAAACCTTGCCAAACCCCACAGAGCAGAGCAAGACTAAGAATACAAGAATGCACAGAATTTTGCACAGCTAGTCTTCAATTTACAACCATTTGAAATCACTGAGCAATTGGTTGTAACTTGAAGATTAACTGTACAAAAGGTACTTATCACCCAATTCCAAAGTTCCAAGATAAAACATGACCACAATTTGGGTGCTTGGCAAACAGCCTGCATTTACAGCCATTTGCAGGATCCCACATTCACTTAATGACCATTGCAAAAAAAAAAAAAAAAACCATTGTAAAGTTGGGTTGGTTATATAATGATTCCTTTACAACTATCACAATTTACAACCATAATTGGCAGGGACCATAACTGGCATGAGTCAAGATACTATCTGTAAAATATCTTGGGGCAAGTACAGAATCTTGAAAACTGTTAATAACAATTTCTCAGCCTCATGTATACCATATTTTTCGGTCCATAAGTCACACTTTCCCCTCCCCAAAAGTGGGTGGAAATGTCTGTGCGTCATATAGAGCGAAGTCCCGCCCACCTGCCAGCCCCCACCCATGGGCCGTTTTCGGCCTCCGCACATCCAGTTTTTGTTGTCCGCGCATCCTGTTTTCGGCTTGTTCCAGGCGGTGGGCATTGCCGCCGCCACCGCTATTCACTGCTGGCAGCGATTCCTGCTGCCTGGAACGGGGAGAAAATGGGACACGTGGAGGCCAAAACGGAGCGCACGGAGGCTGAAAACAGGACGCACAGAGGCGGTGATAGGCGGCAGCGATCCCCACACCTTGGAACAGCTGATCGGCAGAATTCCTGGAGGCCAATCCAACCACCAATCAGCTGCTTGTGCTAAATCAGGCTGCGATAACATGCTGAAGCTGTCCAGGCTGTTTGTTGCAAGGACGCTAGCCAGATGAATACCGATGGATGCTGGGAGGCAGAGGCAGAGGCAGATTTTTTTTTTCCTCCCCAAAAGCTAGGTGCATTTATGGTCTGGAGCATCTTAATAGTGCAAAAAATACAGTAACTGCAGAAGAAACTTTTTGAATCTTTTCAGTAACATCTTTGCAGATTTCTCTTCACCTGGGGTGAGTTGTAGTTTGAGAGAAGCTGTCAACGAAACCTGGGTGGCTATGCCTTCCCTTCCTCTTTCAGGTTCCCCCCAATCTCTCCTACACCTGTAAGAAAGAACCCCATCTCAGAACAGTGTACTATGCAACTGATTCAGCTGCTGGCATTTCTGCCTGAAGTTGAAAAAGCTCTATCTGAAACCAAGGACTTCAGGGGAAATTAACACTAACTGAAATGTGAGCCAGTTTGGTCTAGTGGTTAAGGCACCAGGCTGAAAACCAAAAGACTGAATTCTTCTCGTCCTGCCTTAGGCATGAAAGCTGGCTGGGTGATTTTGGGCCAATCATTCTCTCTCAGCCCAACCCACCTCACGTCATAGTTGTGGGGAAGTTAGAAGGGGGAGAAGAGTGTTCACTGCCTTGAGTTACTTATTAAAATAATAATAAAGGCAGGATAAAGATAAATAAAAGTTAGTTTTCATATAAGACAATTACTTTCCTCCACCTTGAGTAGAAAAATAATTGTACACGAGCTACAATAAACTGAACGGAAAAGCAGGAAGAAACATCAGTGTGTTCTGACTGATTAAAAACAACAGAAAAAAAAGGAAATGATTCACAAACCACAGGTGCTTAAAAGAGCTATGTTTCCAATCCTAAATAGGCCCACAAACTAGTTTTCAAAACCAAATATAGCTTCATCTTCCAGCTCTGGATGTGTCAATACAAACGAATGTATTGACCAATGTTAGTCTATAAAGAGAATACTGCAAGTTTCCCAGGAGCTGAAGCATGGCCAGCCTAATCAATGTCACCGAATGTCAGTTTCTTTCATAAGCTTCCTTACATTGCATGAGACACTGTGATAAGAAAAGGAATGGCAGAACCTGGTGGCAGGGTGAAAAGAGGAATCAGCCTAGAATCCCTATGTGGCCACAAGCAAACTAAGTTCGCCCCCCTTGAGTGCCGGTAACTCTTATCTAACTCTAACCAGGTGCCAATTGTTAAATAAGATTTCAGTCCAAAGGCTTTTAGCAATAAATCAGCTTCATTGGACCTTCTCCTGTGAACCTGGTCTTTCACATCTAACACTTACTTAATTGCAAACGTATGCTGCCACTAAGGAAGTATGAAATCAAACCAAGCCCTTGATGCCCAATAAAATAACAAGAAAACTAAATAGAGATCTGTGATATACACTGCGATTGAGACCAAACATCTCTCTTGGTGCCTACTAAGTTTCTGCTCCTGTGCTGAGAAAAAAAATGAGACTTTTTAAAAAACAAAATAGTTTTTCATAGGGCCCAGAAGCAACATAGGAAATCATGGTGATAGGTAGATATAGTCCACTGCTATATTTAGAAGCTTGCCCAGAAAAGAAAGGAAGAGGGAAGAGGAGAGAGAAAAGATTAAAAGGGAGCTGGGAGTTTGTTGGAAAGACAGATAGGATGGTTTATTTTTATTTTATTTTATTTTATTTCCAATTTCTATACCGCCCTTCTCCCTGAGGACTCAGGGCGGTGTACAGCCAGACATAAAAAACATGAAATATAAATATTAAGACATTTAAAATATATATAATATGGCTACAAAATTTAAAACTCACAAACCAATTAAAATATTAAAAATATTTAAAATTTCTTCTTAAGCCAGCCCGGCTTGTTGGAAAAAATGTGTTTTTAGGGCACGGCGGAAGGCACTGAGGTCATGAATTCTCCTAATCTCCGGGGGCAACTGGTTCCAGAGGGTGGTTGCCCCCACAGAGAAGGCTCTCCCCCTGGGGGTCACCAGCCTACATTGTTTGGCTGATGGCACCCTGAGGAGGCCCTCTCTGTGGGAGCGCACGGTCGATGGGAGGTCATCGGTGACAGCAGGCGGTCTCGGAGATAACTAGGCCCTATGCCATGGAGCGCTTTAAAGGTGATCACCAACACCTTGAAGCGCACCCGGAAGACCACTGGAAGCCAGTGCAGCTCGCGCAGGAGCGGTGTTATGTGGGAGCGCCACGCTGCTCCCGTCACTACCCGCGCGGCCGCATTCTGGACCAGTTGGAGCCTCCGGGTGCTCTTCAAGGGGAGCCCCATGTAGAGAGCATTACAGTAGTCTAGGCGAGAGGTGACAAGGGCGTGAGTGACTGTGCACAGGGAATCCCGATCAAGAAAGGGCCGCAACTGGCGAATCAGGCGAACCTGACAAAAGGTCCCCCTGGCTACAGCCGTCAGATGTTCCTCCAAAGACAGCTGCCTATCCAGGAGGACTCCCAGATTGCGAGCCCTTTCTGCGGGGGCCAAAGACTCGCTCCCGATAGTCAGTGATGGAGTCAACTGACTATATCGGGATGCCGGGAACCACAGCCACTCCGTCTTGGACGGGTTGAGCTTGAGTTTGTTTCTCCCCATCCAGATCTGCACGGTTTCCAGGCACTGGGACATCACTTCGAGGGCATCATTGGGGTGGCCTGGGGTGGAGATGTACAGCTGGGTGTCATCAGCGTACTGATGGTATCTCACCCCAAAGCCACGGATGATCTCACCCAGCGGCTTCACATAAATGTTGAACAAAAGGGGCGAGAGGACCGACCCCTGCGGCACTCCACAAACGAGAGGCCTCAAGGTCGAGGTTAAAGTGTGTCTGGTGCTAACAAATACAAAAGAAGTTTTTATGGTGGCAATATAGGAAGATAAGAAGAAAAGCCAGTATAGGAAGATGAGAAGAATAGCCACCCAACATCAAAAGCCAGAGTTCCCATGCAGGCAAATCTTAACACCAAGGCATCAGACCTGAGTGGAATCTTGTACTAGTTCACAGAACAGTTACAGAATCAAAAGGAGCAGACAATCAGGAAGTTAGGTCCAAGGCTGGAAAATTATTTACCTACAGAAGTCTGACTCTGTAGGTATGTGTCCATTTCTCTGTGTCATCCCTCTTTCTTCATTAAGCCAATGAGATTTCTTGGCTCACTGAACAACTACACCCTCTCCTCATTTAGTGTCCACTATCTGTTCTAACAATTTGGTCATTAAGCAAAATGGTCACTATATGAACACATGTCTAACATATCTTGAGAGAGAGAGATGCTGCAAAGATCACTGGTTGCTGCTGTCTCATTCATACAAAGTTATCTCATAGTGTTTCCTGTGCCTGACTCTCTTTTTGTCCCCTCGCAGGACAGAATGTCAACTGCTTAGACAAGCTATCTCTCTTCCTGAGCTGCTTTTCTCCCTAAAAGGTGTTAATTGCAAGCTAACCAACTTAGGTCCCTGGCCTTAATTAGTTGAGTAGAATCCTCTCCTGGCTGGTGCTGCGGCCTGAATCAGTTTTATACTGAAGACTTTTGTTGTCAGGCCCACAAAATTTGGCCGTAAATGAATGCATTGGTCATAATGGATTCCACCCCCCACCCCCTTATTACCATCGTATTTGTGAATAGTTGCTGCTAAATGAGGAGTGGCTGCACTCACCTGACCTTTCTACATGTGTGAGAATCTTTTTGGGTTCAGGGTCTACTTCAGGTGACTCGATAGACTGCTGGGCTTCTGCAAGAGGGGGGGGCTGGTTACTTGACTGTTCCAGAATTGCAGGCTCATCCTTTAAAAGGCTCTTCTTCCTGAACTTCATCTGGGAATCTACTGGCTCTTGAGCGGCAAGGTGAAAATCCAACAGTGCCTCTTCCTCCAATTTTGAATCAGGCAGGTCCATACAGAATAAGGGAAAAACTGATAATTGTGGATGGGCTGTGTTCATCGAGGGAGTCATTTGGTGGTCATACAATTACCAATTTTTTCTCTGTAACGATTTGAAAAAAATAAATCCAAATGTCCTCACTATCCCCCCCAAAAACAGATAAAGTACCCAGACAACGCTGCCCTACTAGCCTTTTCTATGGTGTTCCAGTGAGTTATAAAAATTGAAACCTGCCAATAAGCCTATCAAAAACATACGTCCTAAATTGAAAATTCAAAATCTTCTGTTTTACAACATGAAGTAAGCTTGCCTACCAAAAGGAATAAAACATTAGCGTGTATATGGGAGCTTTTACAGTATGCTCAGTTTCCTTAATGGATTTACAAGCGATAAAGAAAAGCTGGCAGCCAACACCCATCTCATATCAACAAGAATAAAAACAAAACTCCATTACATAGCTCAAGAAACTATTTTTTAAGTGAAAGGAAAACAACCAGACTTTGTTACCTCAAGGCTTTTCATTCACTCAGTCACATCCATCTATTCATTAGGGTAGTATTTCTCACAAATCAGGAAACCGCATAAATAAAGTGATGGCTTACCTCTTAGATACGGTTATCTTAGTTTGTAAACAACAGTTAAAAGACTGCAATGGAGTGTTGGAATGAAATGTTCCAAAAGCACAATCCTTTGCATGCCTATTCAAAATATATAATTAATGTGTCTTATTACCAGATTAACTGTAAGATTACAATTTTAAATGAAGAAGGCAGGACAGTTGCACAGTAAATTTTCCACCACTCCTGAAGTCCCGCTTTATCATAATTTCCACTACATCCTTGGAAGAAGCAAGAAGCATAATATAAGGCCTTTGCGATGATACTGGACTTCAGTTCCCATAAACCCCAAACATTAGCTGAGGATGAGGAAAAATAGAATCCAAAGGTTTTCCATTGGTTAGTTAACATTTCCCTATTTTTGTCTCACTACAGTCACTGTAGTGACTATTTAACATTGCCCTAATAATTCCGTTTCCCCCCTTTTCCCATTCCCAGGAATGACAATAACTATTCAATATGAGTTGGCAGCACTATTCTATTTTCATCTTTAACAGCAATATATATAAATACACACACATATATACACAATACATACATATATATATACACACACACATATATACACAATACATACATATATACACACATATATACACTATATATATACATACATACATATATATATACATACACACACATATACACACAAACGCATACGCACGCGCACACACAAACACATATGGTGGATTGTATCAAGAGGAGTGCTTTACAGCATAACTCATTGCTCTCTTAGATCCTGTGTAACCCATCCGACATTGGAGTACCTCTCCCATCAACCACAGCCACCCAGAGGTATACAGTAAGGAAGCGAGATTACGAAGGCGTCATGTTAAACCGAATACAAATCAGCCCGCCCGAAACTAAAGCTACGCATTGCAACTTTTCCACTCCTTCCTATTCCCTTCTAGCGAAGTTGTCGGCCCTGAAACTGCAACTTTTTCGTCTTCGGCTTCTGCCTCCGTCGCTTCTGCCTGCAAAAACGCGTCGTCGGCAGCGGCGGGAAACGTCCCGCGCCGTCCCCAGCCTCAGCAAAAGAGGTGGCCGCCACCCTCGTCCTTCCTCCCACCCCCCGCTGCCGTTTCCTTCCCTCGCTGAAAGCTGAGTCTAGGGGAAAAAAAGTTAACTACGACGAGGGACCGGTCGTTGTTGAAAAGTTTTCCTCCAGGGAGCCACGGAGTCGGCCCAAACGGAGCAACAACGCGCAAGCGGAGAGATGCATTTCTCCTGGGAGAACTAACGGGCCGCTCGTTTTGTGGCACGTCAGGCGGGGGGAGACGAGAGGCACGGCTCGAGGCGATCAAGGGGGACGGCTTCCCGGCTCCCAAGAACAGCCAAGGCTGAGGAGGGCAAGGTTGGGCAAAGGCCAAAGAGGAGCCAGGTTTCCTCCGGCTGGCCGCCCCCCCTCCCCCTACCACCACCTCCCCGCCACCGCCTTGAGAGAGAGGAAACGCAAGCAGCCCAAAAGCCAAAGAAGACAAATAAATGTCCTTTACTCGTTGAAGAAAAAAAAAAACAACCACTCAGGATGGCATGCATAAAAAAGGCCGAACCCCCCCCCCCCCCTTTGTTTCCCTTTTTCCCCAGCGCGGGCAACTGATTAAAACCCCCCCCCCCCCCCCATTTATTTTCGGGGAAAGCCCCCCCCCCCCCCCCCCCCCCCCCCCCCAAGGTCTCACATGGAGAAGCCCATCCGGAGTTGCCGCGTTCCGGCTCCTGAGCCGCCAAAAGGGGCCGCCAAGTGGCTGCGGACAAGGGGCGCTCCATCTCCCACCCACCCATCCACCCTCCACGATGGGTGGACTCACCTCGCTGAAAAGAGCGCCCCGCGCGCGCGCTGGTAGGGGGAAAAGACAGAGAGAGAGACAATTCACGGGCAGCGGCGGTGCTCGAAGCCGAGGCGGGCTCCGGCGCCCTCCATAGCAGCCCAATGCGGCGTCCGGCTGATGCTCCGCGGCGAGCTCAGTGCGGAGAGCGGTAACTCGAGGCCGCGGTCCCCGGTCCCTCCTTTCTCTCCTCCTCCCGCCTTCTCCGCCGGCCGCCACCTCCGGGCCACTCCCTGCTTCGACGCTGAGGCGCACGTGGCTTCTTGGAGGCTGCTACTGCGCAGGGAGGGCGGCGGGAGGTTTCCGCCCTTTGCCCTGGCCGGAGGTGGACGGATGGAGGGCAGATGCGGCGCCCCGAGTTCGTTCCAACAAGGGGAGGCTGTGGTTTTCGGGAATGCCCGCTCACTGCGCAATTGTGCCGGCGCTTGTCTCCACTATTAAGAACTTATGCCCAAATATGCATAGGCAAGGTTGCAGCCGAGCTGTGCAAACCTATATTGGGGGTTTATTCAGGAATGAACCTCACCGACTTCGTTGGTACTTCATCATCATCATCCATCATCATTCGAGCCATTGTCTATTCACTGCAGGATAAAGGCCTCTTCCGCATGTTAACAACCAATACGGTCCTGAGCTTTCCTTTTCCAATTGAGCCAGCAATGATCCAACTTGTTTTAGGTCTCTCTCGTGGGTGCCTTTTATCAAGTGGGCTGCCACCAAAAAAAAAAAGGGGGGGGGACTCAAACTATTCTCCAAAGCACCTGAAGGCAGGAAAAGAAGCAATGGATGGAAACTAATCAAGGAGAGAAGTAATCTAGAACTAAGAAGAAATTTCCTGATGGTTAGAGCAATTAATCAGTGGAACAACTTGCCTCCAGAAGTTGTGAATGCTCCAACACTGGAAGTTTTTAAGAAGAGATTGGATAACCATTTGTCTGAAATAGTATAGGGTTTCCTGCCTAGGCAGGGGGTTGGACTAGAAGACCTCCAAGGTCCCTTCCAACTCTGTTATTCTCTTCTATTCTATTGGAATGGAGAGACTTCCCCAGTTTTGAAGTGGGATCCATTCTATGGCTGCCTTGGTCCACCTGCCTTCAGTTCTTGCTATGTGACCAGCCCGTTTCCATTTCAATTCACTGATATTTATTGCTAAATAAGTACAAGAACACAATACAGCCTGCCTTTAAGGATTGCTTATTGCCCAGGATTAACCTCCGTTATATTTTTTTGCAGTCATAAAGGTGACTCCAGTTCAGAAGATTTATCTGTACAGGGCTAATTGATTATATATGTATATATGTAGGAGTGTGTATATATGTATGGTATGTAAGTATATATGTATATAGAATAGATGTATATAGATGTTGTTCAACTATAACTCCTATTTTCCCTCATTGTTCATGCTGGTTGAGTCTGCTCAGAGTTTTAGCAACATCCAGAAAGCCGCAGATTCTCCAGTCTTCACTTGAAACTGATTTTAGCCTTTGCCAACAAGTGATGAAAAGCTGTTGTTATTTCTGATGGATTACAGTAAGATACCGGACATCATGCAGCAACTACGAAAGGACCTGCTATGGGGAATACGTTTCCCTTTCCTCCTGTTGTCTCTGGAGGAAGGGGGTAATTGGGATCCAGTTGCTTTAGCTCCGCAGGAATGATGGGAAACACTCTGCTGTCAGCCATGGGGATTGAAATCATTCTATGAACTAAGCCAAAACGTAACAAATGCCAGACACTGTGGAAAGCATTCTCTATATTTATATATATATGTGAATGAAAAATGACTGATTGTATGTATTGTGCTAATATGGTTTATTGTAGTTTAATGTATTGCATACGCCCAACTGCTGTGATTTATAAATTACGGTATAGCATGATTTTTGAACTTGACTATTGTTTAAACCAACAAAGCATGGTTAAAATAAATCATGCTTTAATGTAGTGTAATATATATGGTACTATGTGTTTAATAAAACAGTGCTTACTCTGGTGATTTTTTTTTTTTACTTTGCAGAAATAAGTTGGTTTACTCTGACAATCTTATTCTAAAACTTGCTTTTAGTTTCGGATGGTGCTGCACCATTTTTAATTTTAGAGAAAACATTTCCCAGTGTTATTTTTCTTGAAACTACTGTTTGTGGTTATGGAGAGGGAAGCGTAGAATCCAGAATTAACATATTCCAAATTAGGAATCGGCTTTTTCATTAAAACATGTTTAAACATGTGCTGTGACTAAAATATGTTTAAACATGTGCTATGAGTAAGATGGCATGTAGCTTGCTTCTGACATCCATAGTGTAAAGAGAAAATGACTATGCCGTAAATGATGTATGGACTAACATATTTTGATCACTTCCAGTTGAGTAATTTTATGCTGGGATTTCTAAAGGGAAATTCCTCTGTAAAATTGGTAGCTTTTACATTAGCTGCAGTATCTTTTTCCACTTGTAAACATGTCTTGGTAGTGTCTTTTTTCTGTTGTACCCCCATAATATTGTCTTCATCTTAACCTTATGACTAAGACAAGCTTAAGCCATTATTTACTGTGTCCTTATGACAGCACCATCCAAGGGCAGGCTGAAAGTGTAGAAATCTGTTACGCTTGTTACTATCTTTTGGGGAAATCAGATAACCGCAATGACTTCAAACAGGCAGGAGAGGCAAGATAGTGATTTACTATCGGGATAGGGTTACCAGATATCTGAATAGGCAACCGAGGACATGGACAATTAGAAAGAAGAACAAACGATGGGCACGCTATCTGTTTAACTTTCTTGGTATCTGCAACAAAAATTACAATGAAAAACTGCAAAAAATATACTTGGGTTTACATATATGTGAAAATTATTTTTTTCAGCATCAGAAAGACTGATCGTTCAATTGCAATATTTTTCCAACAAACCTTTATTTTCAAGAGCATATGCTGGTGACAATGTAGAGTTAACAACAATGCACTCTCCAAATTTTACCATCGAAACAATGAATCATGTGACTTACAGACTACAAAGATTGGATTGAAGGGGTTGGAATGAAACTGACTGATGGAATCAGGAAGTAAAATAAATAGTGCAAATCTAGACCGCTGAATCTGTCGGCAGATGATGGGAAAAATAGGCATACAATTTACAAGCTTGCAATAAATGAAAGTTTGAATACTTTCAGTTCATGTTGTGAAAACAGCCCAAAAAATCCCCCCCAAAGCTGGAAAATATTTGATTTTATGACTGCTGGGAGGACATGAGGGCAAAAAAGAGGACGCCTTCATTTTGCCAGATGTCTGGTAAGCCTACAGTGAGGATAACCACTGTTTTATTGTGATATAACTCTCTGGCAAGTTGAAAACGAGGAAGACGATTCTAATATTTTCATTTCAGTGTTCCTTGGGGTGGGAAAGAATTCTGTGCATTTGTAGCCTGTCATTTCAGTTTATGTAATTAATCAAAATATTTTTTGTACTATGATAAATGGGGAGATTCCATGCTAAACAAGAGAACTAATGTAAATGTTCACAATTTTAAACAGAGGTTAGGCTTGAAAGTAATTTGTTTAGAGAATAAAGCCCGTATTTCAAAATCACAAGTAAATATTGCTTTAGGACAAATCTTCCTTTAAAATCCCATATTTTTCTTCATGTTACAGTGATTTCTTGTATGTTTGAACCAGGTCTTCACCACTCCCATCAGCTCAAGGTTGCAACATTCCCTATAGCAGTGATGGCTAACCTTTTTGCTATCGTAAAAAGGAGTGGGGGGAGTTTTCCATACCTACGCGTGGCCACCTATAATTCTATGCACCTTGCCCCCATGCATGTGTGCACGACCCCCCCCACGCTCCCCCCGATCCTGGCACACGATGGCACGGTAGGCCCATTTTTTTGCTGTCCCCAGCCTTCAGAGCCTTTCTAGGAGTCTGAGGAGGGTGAAAATGGCCTTCCCCACCCTCCTGGAGGCTGAAAACAGCCTGTTTGCCAACTTCCGGTCCCACCGGAAGGCTCTGGAGGCTGGGACAGCAAAAAATGGGCCTTCCGGTCCCACCGGAAGTTGGCAAATGAGCTGTTTCCAGCCTCTGGGGAGTGGCACCGGAGCTGAGCTCGCGTGCCCACCGATATGGCTACGCATGCCATAAGTTCACCATCACACCCCTATAGCATTGTACGAGCTCTAATCTCCAACTGGACCCATTTTGGAACTAATTTTCTTCCTTCAACAACAACAAACCCTGCACCTCATCTGAAGGACTGGGGCAGTGCTGGAATTCAATTTTTTTTTACTACTGGTTCTGTGGGCATGGTTTGGTGGGCCTGGTGTGGCTTGGTGGGCATAGCAGGGGAAGAATACTGCAAAATCCCCATTCCCTCCCCACTCCTGGGGGAAGGATATTGCAAAATCTCATTCCCACCCCACTCTGGGGCCAGCCAGAGGTGGTATTTACCGGTTCTTTGAACTACTCAAAAATTCCGCTACCGGTTCTCCAGAACTTGTCAGAACCTGCTGAATAGCACCCCTCGACTGCGGGTATTCAAAAGGGATGCTGGCATGACCCCTGTGAGCCAATTTTTGCAGTTGTGTTGTAAAATGATGACTATAGTCATTGTATTATATAGATCTATGGCCAAAAGCATTATTTTGTTCTTTCATATTTTGTATATGCTTGATATTAAAGACTAGTTAGTAAATTAACACTGATTAGGTACATACAGCATGCTAAGACAGAAATAAACAAATTAATCCTACTGCTTAAACATAGCCTTTGTGATTTGTAAACCATAGGTCACAGCTTAGGGTATAATGTAAACCCAGCCAACTCAGGATTATTCAATGAATTATTGCTAAAATAAACACAGTTTTGCACAAACTCTGGCCCAATGGTGAGTTCAACACATATCTTGCTAAATCATGGTTTCAAGAGGGCATGGGGAACAGCAGTTTCTCTTGACTAAATTGCCAGATAGTGTTCAGTAGGGCATCAGCAGAGCTTTTTATCTGTATAAATAATAAAAGAGCCATATCTGGCAGATGCCAGTGTATGAGTGTGATAATTTTATATTATGTTTGCAATCATTGGACCCTTGAGACTCTGAACTTGGAGAGAGTAGTTTGACATCAGTTTTTCCCTTCCCCAATCATTGCCAATCCCCTGATCAAAAATTCTGCCATTTAGTGAATGTTGAAGGGTGCTGCTGCTGATGTTTGAACTGCTAAGGAGGGAGGTAGAATCTTGTAATGATTGGAAAGGATTTTGGAGATCATCACCTCCCTTAAAAACCATGTAACTATCCAATACCATAGCATAATGAGATGGTTTTCCACCCTTTCTTTAAATATTCCCAGGGAAGGAGAGTCCATCCCCTGCCTTTTTCTATATGCTCACTATTTCAAGCACCTGTTAGGGTAATCTAAATATTTTTCCTCACATTATGAATAATCTGTTGGCCTAGCCTTTTTTCCCAAATATTCTAGTGCAGTACACATTGATTTTATTCCATTTTTCAGTTAAAAACAACAGTGCAAGCACATAATTTTCTGAAGAATTCCAGTGCTATAGCCTGGTACATAAAAAGGAACATGAGAAAATAAGTTCAGCCAAAGGTCAGGGGACTTTTTGTTTTTTCTTGGTTAAAATTTCTGTGCAGATTGCTCTTGCACACAATGTATTCAAAACTACATTTTACAAATACTACACATCTACATGCAAAGCACAGATCAGATTTTTTTTTAAAATGTGTTTTATGAATCTGCTTTGCTTCACCAGAAGCTCAGGAACTGGCATTAGCAGGTTGCTATAGACTAGAGGACAAGCGGAAGTTTAATTTCTAACTTTACTTCTTCCTCTCTCCCTCTCCCTCCCTCCTGATGAAGGAAAAAGAGGAGCCTTTGTCCTCTTAGTAATGTGAACCGAGCACAGAGGAATAACATATTAATGGTGAGGAGGAAAGTAAGCAGCATGAATAAGGGATCCTTACCTAAGAAGTGTAACAAAATGGGGCTCTTTCCACTGCCTAGTAGTCAAATTGCTTCTGAGACTTTCTCTGTGTGTATATGTGTACACAGTAAAAATCACTGGATTTTCAGATGTTCCCTAGTTAGAAATCTCAGCATCCCCCACCACTGCTCTTTTGGACTGCAGACGCTTAGAAAAATATTTAGAAACTTAGGGCTTTATCTAGGTTCTCAATGACCCCCCAAACATGCATAGAGGTGCCCTAGATGTTCCAGAACAAATCTTGAAACTGCAAACATTAGTATGTGGGTTTGAATGTATGTTTCCTTAGCCATAATTATATTTCTGTTTTTAAAATGTACAGTATGCTTCTTAGTTGTGCACAACTATTTGATTTAGAATACCATATACAATTGTATAACTGTAAATATATGAGGATTGTCAAACCCCTACTGGTTTGAATGCCAATGCCGGATGGTGGTTGAGTGGGTGGGGCTGAGGGATGTGGTCTCACCTATAAATTGCGCTGCGAGGTGGTAGCTCCCAGCGCTGACTTTGCAACGGACTGTTACCTACTCAATTTGTGGCAGGCCTCAGGGTTGAATAAACCTGTATCCAATGGTTCCAGAGTGTGTTTCTATGTTCGCCAGACCTGAGGATTTGGACATTTGAGAGGGATGTACATCCTCAACCAAAATAAATTTAATCTTGTTGGAAGAAAAATCCAGTCCAGTTCCAAGCCGGGAAAAAGACGCTGAAAATAAAATGGAGGCAGACTACATAGAAAGAAGGTCTCTGTTTATTTGGGTGCCAGAAATGTCAGTGACATCAGCATGTTTTTGGGTGGCTGACTAATTGGCTGGCTGAGTAGGTGGTTTTTTATAGGGTTCTGAGGTTTGGTGATTGAGATGCTCCAGGGGGTTGTGCAATGTAGTGAGCCTTGTGTTTTTTGCTTATCCTAATTGGTGATGGGTAAATCCTATTATGTCCTAAAGGTCAAGTCCTGTTCTTAGAATTTGGGTGAGGGAGTGTAAACTTTTAGGAATCTTTGTTTTTCTATTTTTTAAAATCCCATCAGCTTCAGCCTTCTGTTGGGAGCTTGTGGCTGAAGGCGTTTTGTTTATGAATAGATTGGCCCAGTCTTTCTGAATGTATACAAAATTTCCATTCCAAAAGACCATTCTCTTCCGCTTGAGGCTGTTTTCCTATGGCAGAAAAACTGGACTTGCTTTCTGCCTTTAAGAACAAGTTTCTCCATTCTTCTTTGGAGAAATATACTATTCTGCCTCTTTTAATATTCCCCAAAATAGTTAATTCTTGGGGGAAGAGGCTTTCCAGAATCTTAAATATTTGACACACTTTTTCTTGTGCTCTGACCACTTAAAAAAAAATACTAACAAGAAACCTTGTCTACTAATTCAGGGACTTTGATACCAGTTTAAATTGGGACCTGAATTTCCATTGCTGTGTAAGGTGGTTGTTAAGTGAATCATACAGTTGTTAAGTGAATCTGGCCTCTCCCATTGATTGCTTGCTGGAAAATGGTTGGGAAGGTCACAAATAGTGGTCACATGATCACAGGATGCTGCAACTCCCCAGCATGTCGCAAATACATACTGATTGCCAAGCACCCAAATTTTTATCATGTGACTGGGGGGATGCTGCAGTGAGAGGTCTAGTCATTGGTCACTAAATCAATTTTCGTAAATCAAAGACTACCTGTATTTTGGCTCTGATAGGATTAGTTGGTGGTGTGAGCATACCTGCTATTGCCTCTTTCTTTCTGTGATAAGGGATTATTTCTAAAACTTCATAACTTCCTAATGTAAGGTGCCTGGGCACACCATGTTGTCATATTTCTAAAATGTTATCCTCTCACCCCAAAGCTAGTCAGGACAGGCATTTTTTAAAGAAAGCCCATTAAAGGAAAATGATTGCGATTTTAAAAACATTTTTTTCATGCCTGTTAGACGATTGACACACAATCATAATTCAGAAGAGCAATTGGTTGCTTTCTTATGAGTTTAAATATGGAGCGCCGCAGGAGCAGAGGTGGTATTCAGCCGGTTTGGACCGATTTGGCTGAACCGGTAATTCTGATAATCAGCTGGCCCCACTCACCCGCCCCTGTCCTATCCTGTCTTTTATTTCTTTCTTTCTAGCTGATTTCAATTGTGCGGCACAGCTGATTTCCCTCCGTGTGTTGCTGACTTGGAAGGTAAGCAGCTGAGCTTCTAAATGCTCCATTTTCAGCGGGTGCATGCTCACCGAACCAGTTGTTAAATTGGCAGCATCTCACCACTGCGCAGGAGGGCGTAATAATGTTCATGAACATCTGCACATATAATACAAAGAGGTACCTCTTGCCATCTTTTTAGTGGTACAGTTTTCTATTCTGTTATTTTTATTTATAAGTACCTATTTTACCTGGCAGAAAGTATAACACAAATCTGAAAGCAAATATGTCAGGGAAGAATGATACCACCATTCAGATTTACCCTGTGGTAAGATGGGCAAACAATAAATTTGATAAATAAATAAAAAAGAAAAAGCATAATCACTGAGTATTTGATGAAGAGCATTCAGTGTCTTCTGCCAATAGACACTTTTAAATGTATTTAACTATACAAATTATGCAAATTATGTACGGATATAATTTGAAGTAGGATTCCATATGATGGCTGCTTCAAATACATTTTTCTCTTGTCTGAGGGAAAAAAGGAAGAAAAAATGAGCTTGCATTAACACAGCAGCAATTTTAATAGAACTGAAAAATAAATATTGAGACAGAATTTCAACATTTCTGGTTGAACATAAACAAATGATTTTTCTGATAGCATAGTTGCTTGCATAATGTTTGACCTAATCTGATGCATTAAAAACCCAAATAAAATCAAACCCACAGACATCTAAACCAAAGCAGACATGAGGCAACAAATAGGAATTGTTGATGATTTAAATTTAAAAGGCTTAACATACGTTTTCAATTTACATGAAAAGTGACACATTTCCTGGAAAAGCTGTTTTACAAAACAGATTATGTAAATGTTGTTAATGGATGGAGATTTTAAAATAATTGTATTAATGACCACATTGTTCCATTAGTAATTTTTTTAAAAAGTCAACGTAAAGCAATGCATAGTAAATCCTGCTACATATTTATAGCAACAATCTGCTTTGTAACAACTTAAACATTATCTCATAATAATTTGTTTCTTATATCCAATTTTTGGTAGGGAAGGAAGTTGGAAAAGGGAGGAGAAATAATTAAGAATTACAGTGGCTTTTAACAAAATAATACATGGGACATAGGTATTCTGCGTGTTGTCACTTATTTCTGTACTTTGCACTTTCTGTTAAATTATTTAAGCTCTGTTTTCAGATGAAATATCTATTTATATTTAATTTTTTTAACAGAATGTATGATTTTGTGTTACGATTTTTGTATATAATCAAAGAGCTTCAGCGATCCAAGTTTTCAAAGTCAAGAAGGAATTGAGGGGGTGGTGGGAAATTATAAAGTTTCTGTGCACTTTCTGTCTCAATAGAAGCATTCATATTCTTTCTAGCTCACATACATTCAGGGTTAATCACATTCAGACTTAATTGGAAAAAATTATTCAAAATTAGCATTGTTCTCAGCATGGGCGTCCAACCTTTTGGCCTGCCTACTCCACATTAAGTGAAGAAGAATTGCCTTGGGCTACATATAAAATATATAATATAGCTACTGTATATACATAACAAACTTCATTTAAAAAAAAAACGATCTTGTGGGGATACATTATTAGCTATCCAGGACCTCATGTGGTCCACAGGCCGTTGGTTGGACAAGCGTGATGGACAGAGTTCAATACAAAAATGTAGATTTAATCAACATTAATAATATATGGTGAATTTGGCAGAATCAACAAGTGGAAATCTTATGTGACAACCCATTACCATTCATTTATTGGTGCTTTGGAATATTATGAGATTGTCTTTTGTAAGCCTGATGACATGCTAAGAGTTTAGGATAATTTAGGGTTAGGGTTACACTGAGATTGAAGTACTGTAAAGAAAAGTTCCTCTCTTAATCCAAAATCTTTCAGCTTTTGCAATTATAAGGAGCAATTAAAAAAAATTACAAGGTGACAAGTGCAGTGGGTAGGAAAGTGACACAGGATTTCCCTACCCAACCCAAGGAGTACCCAACATTCATCTACATAAAAAAGAACTGAAATTTTATTAGTGATTTTGGGAGGATGAAAAAGGATGATCGCAAATTGTCTGCACCTTTCCTATATTAATTTTTCAATCAATGAAAAATTAATATCTATTCTAATTAATAGGTTATTAAGGCCCAAAATGGGAAAAGAGTAATAAAAAATGTAATACAAATCACAAAGAAAAGAAACAATTAAAGAGTTCTCTGTCAATTGTCCGACTATTAAGTTTGGGGTAGAAGCTAAAATGTAATATTCGGGACAAAAACATTGAAAGGCACAAAAGAACGTACATGGTTTTCTACATGTATTAAAATCTGAATTTCTTTTTCCTGAGTGGTAACATTAAGACAAAAACAGAGCAGCAATGTTTAAGATGAACACAAACAGGCTTAGAAATTAAAGTGCTACAAAATACAGTATAATTTTAATAATATTGTTATACCAATAGATGGAAATAGAGAGAAGCATAGAGGTTCACAAAATCTTGAAATAAATAATTGACTTATAAAATGAAGCACTGGGTTTTCCTTTCCTTTTCCCTTTCCCCACTCAGCACATGACTCAGGGCAGCATACATTTTTCAATAACAATAGACTCCACAAAAAAATGACATTAAAAAGCCATTCAAAATATAAAACCACAACAGAAACATATAAAATGCTGGAGAAAATATCATCCAATGGATCACACCATTACCAGATGTGGTATTTGAGGAAAGGGAGGGACAGAGCCAGCCAAATTATTGAGAGGAAGGGGGGGGGGTGAGGGGACCCCAGAACATGATAACCCTACCAGTCTTGCAAGTGATTTGTGTATCTTATGCACAATGTTATATGAGTATAGGAAGTATTCCCATAACCACCTATACTACTGCATTTTGGACCCGATGAAGCTTCTGAGTAGTCAACAAGGACAGCTCTATGTAGAATGCATTAGTAATCAATCATAAGATGACTTAAGGCATGAGTAAGAAAGACCTTCTGATCCAGGAATGGGTACCATCAGCACAATCATGACCACTTGCTCTTTGATGAGGAACTGGTGAGTCTAGAAGGATCCCTAGGTTGCCCTCTGAAAGTGTTTGGGGCAGTGCAAACAGAAGCAAAGATGAAATTTTTTTGGATCCAGTGGTTCCACAATGCAGATATGAGTGCTTATAAGATGGATAGTGCTTCTAATTAACAAAAATGTTCTATATTTATAAGTGTATACAACCCCTGCTCCTTTAACAAATTTTAAAAAAATAGAATTGAGAAATTAAACATGGACAAGATAACTGATGTTTATCCATTTATCCATTATTTATTCAAATTTTATTCTCAGCAAATCTGTCAACATATGCAAGATCATATTCAAAAGCCCTCCCACAGCCCAGCAGCATTACAGTTACTGAACCACCATGGTGTACAGTATAAAATAAGTGCTATCTACAAATATGGTTTAAGCTTATTTATCCTACAATCATGAAGGAGAATTTAACAAGTAGTTCATTTGCTCTCAGCAGAATTTCCTTCTAATACATAAATAGTGTGATGATGGAAAGCAACAGACTGGATATCACTTCTGCTACTGGAGGAATGGGGCACAAAAGAAATCCAGAAGGCACACTGTGGCATCCGTTAAGGCTAGAATTACCAGCCTTTCAATTTCTTGCCTTTTGTGAACCATATTTTGCAACAAATATTAAAATGCTAATTTGCTTGAAGTTTTATTACATGCACTTTTTTCAAAAACTTTCTTATCTACCACAGTTTCTTTATGAATGCAAAAGGAACTCTTTACATTTGTTCCTGCTACTTATTTCAAAACACGATTTCACTCTTCTCTAATTCATTGTCTTCCCAATGGGTTGGATCTCAAAGTCTTTATCTTGTCAGCTAATGGTAGTTGGCAGGAGATGGAAATCCAGAACATTTGGAAGGCATCAAGATGGGGAAAGCTTCTTTAGAAGATAAATAGCTGGATGGAGAGAATGTTCAAAGCTATTTTTGGCGAAACACAATGTAAAAAGACAGGCTTATTTCAAACAGGGAACATCAGATTCATGATAACCTTAGAAAATGTTCTCAAGATACAATTCATCATCTTTCAATATTAAGATAACTCTTATTAAATCAAACAAGCAAAACCTTTTTTTAATGGTACATGGAATGGTACATGATGGTCCTTTTTCTACAGCAAAGAGAGTGTGGGTTAAAGTGAGTACAGTATTTTTCCTCATACTTATACCGGAGGTACTAGTGATAGGGTTCAAAAGCTGCCTGTAATTGCTTCTTATGGAAGGAGACGATTCTTTTCTCCAGTTCTGGAGTTACAAGCCAGAAAAAAGGGCTCAGTATAACAAAGCTTGGAATGTCAAGAATACAGGAGAGACATTAAAACTCCTTCCAATTTACAGATTTTGTAAGTGCGTGAGTGGGCTGGCTGCTCAATCTACACAATAAAAGAAGGACCTTCATGACAAGTCCAATGTATTTTCCTATAGTAGACACAGGGTAATGTAAAGTGGCATATACCAAAGTTACAGGATCCAAGTATTTGGAGGGACCCTAGTTCTTGCTGAATATTATTTTTTGGGGGGGTACTTTCCTGCTGAAAGATGCTTTGACCAAGGCACAAGAGCTGAGCTGCTCTCTAAGGAATACCTCCTATCCTTATGTGCCAGGAAGTCACTAGTATCAAGGGTGGCTGAGGTGGCTGTGCTTATGGAGTGTGCCATCCCCATTTGACAGACCTATCTTGAATCTCAGAGACTAGTTTGATGTAGGCTTCGATTCAGTAGGAAATCAGATTAGGCAGGCTTTGCGGCTGAAATATCAATGTTGAAAGTCAACCAGGATGTTGTTTGAGGTTGTAAAGTCCTGTTTTATTTAGGTAGATTTTGATGGTTCATCTAGCGTCTATTTCAGAATTCCGCCTGGCTGTATTATTATGACTATTTCCAATTCCATTCCTTTCCAAATTTGGCTTTCTGAGGACAACCCATGCAAGGGTTTGAACAGGGAATGACTGAAGGCTTCTAAGTATTAGCTCTAGTAGAAGTCTCCTGAAAGATACCTATGGATAACTGATAGTCTTAATAACAGCCCATCTCAAGAATTTCTTGATAATTTTGTTATTTTATCATACTCAGGAAGATAGTTCCACTCAACATGTCAGCCCTCCCAGGTGTACCAGATGAGAAACAGACCAGATGAGCTACTTCAATTTTATTGTAAGGCTACATTAACAGAATCTTGCAAGTTTGAATCTTGCAAATCTCCCACCATTTTCTTTAGAGCCTGAAAACTGGGGAGGGTCCCTTCTGAGCCTCTTTCTCTGCCTGTTATACAGCTGTGGGCTGTATCCTCTCTTTCTGGTTATTCCTTAGGGCAGCGGATCATTTCCTTTGCTCTGTTTCTCAAGGTGATTCTCATATATTACTACAACTTGCAGTCATCTAATTATTGTTGTGTTGTTATTGTTATACTGGTATAACAATATGGTATACTGTTACAGTATACTGGTATACTGTGTATTGTACAATGCACTGTTGTATGGGTATACTATGTATATACGTACAATGACAATAAACTTTATATAAAAATAAGCAGATGACTGAAGATGACTGAATCCCCGTTGGCTTAGCCACTCTGATGATGCCAGGCAACTTGTTTCTTGGCGGTTCATTCATTCAATTTCTATAGCTGCCCATCTCAGCAAACAACTTAGCTTAATGGATGGAAAGTTGACAAGGTGACTAGAACTGACGGCCAGGATCTGTTAGCCCAAATGAGAGCTACCAGAGTCAGTTCTATTTTCTGGCTTCAAATAGTCTCAGGAAGAGACTATTAGCCTCAGGAAGAGATGAATGGAGGTAAATATGTATCCAGATCTTTGGGCCAGGTGGCATTGAAAGTGTTTGTTGCCTATGCTCTCTGGGACAAGAAATGGGAGATGAACTATTCTATTTTGTGACTGGTGGAAGGTAGCAGGAGGTCTATGGTTAGCTTCCAAAAGATTGATGATTTGTTCCAAAGTGGTCTAGGATAGTTATTATCTATACATGCGTATAATAATGTTGCTATTTGGGGTAGTTTTCTCTGGAATTGCTGGCATTTTGAATGGGAGAAATGTATATTGTGTTGGAATTTGACTTTTTTATGCTTTTATGTAGGGTTTTCTTACAACTAATGGTTGAGATGTGAAACGTTGAGTTTTATATATGTTAATTAATGTTAATAGTTTATAGCTTTTTGGACTTTTTGCTGATAGGTTGGTTAAAAAGACATTACTTATTTTATTTGCCTATTACTAAGTTGGGCTATGGGATGAAGAGCTTTATATTTGTTAATTTAGAAGAGGTGTTTATGAAACTGTTTATATGCTTGTGATGAGGGTAGAAAGTTGCTTTGTTAAAAAGAGGGATGCTTTTTGCTTTTTCATTTTCGTGCACTTTTTTCTTTCTTTACTTTTTAAACTTTGTATCCCCTTTTACTGTCCTTAACAAAATTATTGGAAAAAAGATACCTGAATAATAAATTGTACCTTTAACTAAAAAAGCTGGGGAAATGTGACTTGCATCAAACCCATGAAACGACAACACATGTGTGTGTTCCCTGAGAGTTACTCTGAAAGTTCTTTGGAATGTAATTCTTCAGATGGACATAACATGAACATTGAGAAATGTTCGCTTCATAAACAACTCAAATTTATGGCATCATTAAAACAAGAGTGCTGCATTTAAAGAAGCAATCAAAAATTTATATTAAAAAAAAACAACATTTCCAGTATCTCATTCAACTCAACCACAAAATTGGGCACATGATGAAGATAGTGGATTATAAAACTATATCATACATAAGTAAAAGATTCATTTTCGCTGAAAGCATGCGATCAAGTTACTGTATTTTTTTACAACAGAAGCCAAAATCCCTCCCCCCAAGTCCCCACACACAGAGCACCACAGCCACAATAAAGATGATGTGCCCAAACAAGACTGAAATGCATCAAAATAACTACGGACTGAATCCCAAGTTTTCTGCTGTGGACAGGAATTGCTTTTCCATTCACAGAAAAACACTTCAGTCTAACAGAGGTTTCTGTTAAACCAGAGTTTCCCAACCTTTGCAATTTCCAGGTATATGGACTTCAACTCTCAGAATTGCATAGCCAGCATAGCCATTGCTGAGAATTCTGGGAGTTGAAGCCCACCCACCTTCAATTTGCGAAGGAGGAAAAACACTGTGTTAAAGGGATCAGTTTTCCTCTTGTCTTCCTTTGCTACTCAATATGCTATCACAGAAATTCTTCTAGTTCTTTAAAGTAGAACTCTGTTAGAAAATATTAGTTAGGACTCAGCTTTAGAGGTATAAATAATCTTCCTCCTGTTTTAGTGAAAATAAAAAGAATGAGTTATAGGAAAGTTCCTCCTAATGTTAGTTTTTCAAAGGACATTTGTGAACAAGAGAGAAATATATAAGTTTTGTGCATTCATGTGCTTTTCATTAAATATTTTGCTTTTCATACCCTCTATATTCTTAAGTGCTTAAACTGCTATTTCTATAATTATTTGTAACTTGAGGGACATCTTTAAAATCTTTAGTATGGTGGGCCAGAAAATGGGGGAGAAAAAAAATAGCCATGTTTTTAAAAGAAAGGAGACCCTTTATATTGCATATTACATATCTACTCAAAATTAAAGCGCTAGCCTTTTTTCTTTTAATGAAAGCAATATATTAGTATAGTAAAAAAAAAAAGTGACATGTTGAATTTTACCACTTGCATAGTTCTCTTAAGATTTGATTTTACCTTTATATCAGGTCAGTTGTTTTCCTTTAGGTATACATAATTAACTCCAGTGTTAAAGCAGCAAAAATTATTGGGAGTCTGGATTGCATGAACTTTGGTACCATAATCTGGACATAGTTCATAGCATCCCAATGAAATTTCATTATGCCTATGTGGGGAAGCACTCCTATATTTCAAAAACAAAAGTGAACGTTTAGTTCTGAAACAGATTTTATATAGGGAAGCTTTCACAAATAGTCTCTCCTTCCCTCTATATATGTGCCAACAGTAAAAGATATGAAAAAAAATTATTGGTTGGTCCTTACAACTATTTAAGAACTGCCATTTAAGGAAAAGAAAAAAAAACTTTTCTAGCCCTGAATAATGTTATTCAATCTCGGCCACTTAAGTACTGATTACACCAACCACTTAATTTTCCGCACATTAATTTCAGGTTTGAATGAAATGCATGTAGTTACTTGCCAGGTCTATATTTCTGCTTAGGATTTTAATGGTGATTTGTTATCAGGAAACTGAAGTCAGTGGGCAGACTTGTGTTTCTCTTCTTTCGTCTATATGTTTCTTTGAACCATGATTTTGTCCACATGCACACAAGTTTTCTCAATCTCAAACTTTGTCCAAGCATATCTGTATATGCTCTGTTACTCGAAGGGGAAGTGTTTTCAACAAGCATTCTTCTACAATTAGACAACTCCGTTTCAGAGAATTACATTCCTCTAGCTCAGCAGGAAGTAACTCCAAATAGTTTCCTTTGAGCTCCAGATGAACAAGGTTGGAAAGCTCACCAACTCGAGGGGACAAGTACATTAGGCTGTTATGTCCCAGAAGAAGGTGCTGTAGCTTTTTGCACTGGAATAATTCGTCAGGAAGTGCTTCAATCTAAAAGAAACAAGTAATAAAAAGTTGTTTTCAATTTGTAAATCAGTCCTGAAAACTTAGTATAAGGAATGCCCTCAAATTGTAACAGTACTCACACTTTCCTTCCTCTTTCAAAAGCATGTGTAACTCATATTAATGAAATATATATTTTTAAATAAATTCCACAATAGCAATAGCACTTAGACTTATATACCACTTCACAGTGCTTTGCAGCCCTCTCTAAGCGGTTTACAGAGTCACTGCATTGCCCCCAAAAATCTGGATCCTCATTTTACCGACCATGGAAGGATGGAAAGCTGAGTCAACCTTGAGCCTGGTGAGATTCGAACTGCCAAACTGCAGGCATCCAGCAGACAGCAGAAGTAGCCTGCAGTGCTGCATTCTAACTACTGTGCCACCAAGGCTCATTAAATAGTGAACATTTCATGTAATTGTTAATTCACTGGCATCCCAGGATAATGTTTCAAGATCTAACAGATTGGATCCTGTTAATTCACTCTTTAAAGCCTATTTCCAAACAAAGACCTGCAATGAACTAAACCACTCAGTAGCCTGCTGCAAATTTCTAAAATATGGGCAAGTATCACTACTCATATTGCTTTCCTCAGGGAATACTAACTGAAGGCAGGAGGAAGTAATTTGATTTTACAAAATGGCTTCTGCAAAGACAGGAGGGAAAAAAGAAGAAGAAGAAAATGCGTAGACACTGGCTATTAAGATTTGAGATTAAATTGGAACACTTGCTAAAAAAAATGCTTTTAAGGAAAGACAATTTCTTGTAAGTTCCCTGAGAGTTGAGATTTCATCACATTTTTTAAAAAAAATTGTTTCTTTTCTGCACCTATAACTCATCTTTTCCAATGAATACTAGTAAGATTTGGAAATGCTATCCTTTATATATTCAAAACAAGCACAGAATTTTGTATAATTTGCGATGCACCACCACTAATACAGTTTGTCTATAATTGTAGACTTTGGATCAGCAGTTCAGACCATGAAACCCTCAAGTGATATAAAAAAGACCCAGCACTCTAGAACAGCATCCTTTGAAAAATACAGGGAGCACCATTAGTTCTTTCAACTGTCAGTCCTACTAGGTCAGGGGTGTCAAACTGGCGGCCCGCAGGCCGGATGCGTCACGTGCAAGCCACACCCACCTCAGCTCTATGAAGGGAGAAAATGTCACGATATGTCACGTAACAGCAATGTGACTCCGCGAGTTTGACATCCGTGTTCTAAGAAGTTTCTGTTTGTTGCCTTAAAGTCAATCTTGACTCCTGACAACTGCCTAGACAAGTTCCTACAGTTTTCTTGGAAATGCTTTGGTCATTGCCTTCTTTTTCATAGGACTGAGAAAGGGATTGGTCAAGGTCAGCCAGCTGGCTTCACACACAAGGTGAGACTAGACCTCATGGTCTCCCAATATTTAGCCTGGGGCCTTAACTGCTATACCAAACTGGTTACTAGATAGAGCAGACAATCATCTCCACACAAAGATTAGAACTATACTTTATTGAGCTATGCTATAATAAGAGAATGTTGCAAATCAGATTGGGCTGTCCCTCATTCTTATACTCCACTGAATCAGAAGAATGTTTGCCTGAGCCATTTCCAAATATTATTGTGCTTTACATAATATTGTGTGAAGAATGTTTCAGCTGTCTTTGCCTAAGTAACAGTTCTTGCATATTTCTGTCAAGGTCATTCCTCGGGGTGCTTAGATCTGGCCCACGGGGCCACCCTGGACTGGCCCGCGGTGCCTCTGCCAGCGAAAACAGAGCTCGCGAGAGCCGCGGGAGGCACTCCCAACTCCATTTTCACTGGCAGAGGGTTGCAGGAGGCCGTCACAGCCAAAAACGGAACTCAGGAGCCCATTTTCGCTGACAAAGCTCTCGGGCCTCCACAGGCACCCCTGACATGAGTGACATTGAGCTGGCCACCGCCCCCCTGGCCCAAGGTCAAACACAACCCTGATGCAGCCCTCAATGAAATCGAGTTTGACACCCATTCTACATTTATAAGCACATTTTTAAATCAGAAATCTCATCAACTATGAAGGATGTGACCATGTGACACGCCTTCGTACAATCCTATTAACATCAAGGCAAGTTGATGTATGGTCTTCTATATATTGCTGAATCTCAACTATTGGCAGTTCTATCCAACATGGCCCAACTATGAAGGATGCTGGGAATGATATTTTAGCAATGTCTGAATTGCCACACCACTTCTTGTTTACAAGGGAATCTTATTGTGTGCCCTATGCTCCTTAAGTAAATATATAAATGAAGGAATGTCAATACAGCTGAATGAAGATGAATCAGATCAACTGCATTTTGCTGGCCATTAACATAGTTCAGAGTTCAGTCAAAGATGGGTAGAGTATAAATGAGAGGAAACAATAAGGAGGATCTGAAAAAAATACTTCAAAATGCACTTAAAAGGCAGTATTAGCTTCTACTTACATGATTCTTTGTCACAGCAAAGTACTGCAAATTTGTTAAATATTGGATTTCATCAGGAATAGAGGTTAGCTTATTGAAACTCAGATCCAGATGATGCAGCTTTTTGCAAAGAAAAAGTTGTGGTGGGATTTTTTTAATGTTGTTGTGATTTAAGTAGAGCTGTTCCAAGTTTGCTAAGGTACCAATCTGCACAGGGATATAAGATATTTTGTTGTGCCACAGCTTCAGGCAAGAAAGATTTTCAAGGTGCTGAAAGCTAATAATTTCTTCTACTGTTCGTAGATTATTTTCTTTCAAATCTATTTCACGTAAATAGTTTAAGCTGAAAATAGAATGAGGGATGCGCTCCAAATCACAGCTGATCAATTCCAAGATTCTCAGGTTTAACAGTTTCTTCAAGTTGGTCAACACTAACAGTTTTTTCCCCTCGTTGTCAATAGATAATTTCTGCAGTGAAGGCAATTGGTCTGTAACCACCTGAGGTATGCGGGAAAGGCTGTTCTTTAAATGAATTGCTTTCAGATTTACAAGGTCTTGAAAACCCTCACTGTAGAAGCCATTCTGGGGTTCTGGCACATAACATCCAGTCAAATACAGTTCCTGTAAATTCTTTAGATAGAATACCCAGCGTGGAATCTTTCCCATATCAACAGATTTTAGACGCAGAATTTTTAAATTATCTTCGAGGAAGTGCAGTGCCGGATACTCCACAGTTAATGTTGAATGATAAATGTTTAGTTCTTTAAGACTGGATAGCTGACTTAGAGACGGTGGAAGTTTAACCTCAGGAATGAGCTCTAGTGTTAGAACTTCTATCTCTGTGAGTTCAAAGACGTCATCTGGAAGGCCACTAAGCATAAAAAGATGAAGTTCCATTTTGTCTTGAGGGTTTCGCACCAGCTTGCTCTTCAGCCTCTCTAAAGACCATTCATTATTGAGACTAATTTGCTTCAGCTTATTTTCACTCACCTCAGAGAGAAATATTGAAAACCGCTTTGAATATAGGGGGTCGTACTGGTCTGCTAGGTGAAGAATAAAGGCAAAGTCATTTTTTACATCAGGGATGTCGCTGTAATTACTCTGCTCCCTCAGCTTCTCAAAAGAATATTGTTTAAGTGAACTTCTCAGCATCCATAACAAACTGTAAGTGCATGTCAGGCCATATAAAATCACCAGGACAACATAAAATGAAGCAAGCACTTTAAAAATTTCGGCCAGTGAATAAACACATTGGTATCGCTTGTAGCCAGTAAAAGTTCGAATATCAACTATACAATCGATTTCTAGGTTAATAAAGGTTAAATAATACGGAACATAAATCATTATTAAAATGAACACAATGACCTTGATCACAATCTGCTTTAGATACACTCTATAAATGACATCTTTCTGTTCAACATGTACCCTGAATCGTTTCACTTTCTCAAATATTGACTTTGCTTGTTCCCCTTCTCTTCGGTCAAGAACGTTTGAGGTGCTCTCTCTACCAGCTGTTTCTAGTCCAGTCTGTGAGTAGGACATTGATTGCCTCTTGCTCTCCAGCTCTGTCATGTTGCTTGGGGAGGGAAGAAATGTCTTCGATTTGGAGCATGGCACAGTCCTCACAGATTGCTCAGCAACTGTTTCTGATAGGGCACGTGTGGTCCAAGGGGAATCGAAACATTTGTGAAGTATGGCTACAAAATGCTCTAGCCTTGAACTTGTGCTGGGGTAGTAAAGCCAGAAATTACTGCAAGCTGCGAAAATGAAAGTGTGGAGAAGCACTAAGTACGGGAAAAATTTGGCAAACCAATGAAGTTCTCTCTCGTAACACACTGCATCAATGTAAGAATACTGCTGCCTATGAAGGTAATTCTGGATTTGAAGAGAATGAACTTCTGGTGTTGCAGAGGTGAAGGATTCATTGATGTTGCTTTTAATCAGATGCCAAGGCACTGCGCAATGATTGTCAAATTCAAGCTTGCAAGGAAGACAACATAACAATCTAGTCTGAGTGAGCTGAAGAGCCCCAGCAAGGACAGCAACAAGCAGCATTATCATGGTAAGATAGTAGCAGAAAACATCCCACCATGGTTTCAAGATGTGAAAAGATGCCTGGGCATCTGCTAAGCATCTGAGTTCAGTTAATGTAATCATGATTTGCTTATGACGCAGTAGCAACTGGAAAAGAAAAGCAAAGGAGAATGTTTAGCTGAATTAACTGGATAGAAATTAAAATTATTCTAAACAAAACTGTAGCATTAACATTTTAAACAAATTAGAAGTCTTTAAATATTATTTTGTAATCTATACAGAGAAATGCAATTTATGGTTCATTGCAATTTTGTCACAAATGAAATATTTCTATGGATTTCTCATTTTTTTGATCCTAAAAGTTAAATCCTATCTGTTATTGCAAGCATTAACTCCATTGTGGTACAAGACTTAGTATTCTGTATTCCCCCCCCACCCTCCCCCCCCCCACCCCAGATTCAATTGTGTCTGATTCTTGGAGACTGCCTGGACAAGTTTGCATTTTCTTGGAAATATTTTTTAAGAAGTGGTTTGCCTATGCCTCCTTCCTAAGGCTGAAAGAGAGCAACTATCCCAAGGTCACCCAGCTGGTTTTGTGCCTAAGGCAGGACTAGAATTCATAGTCTCCGGGTTTTTAGCATGATGCATTTACCACTACATTAAATTGGCTCTTTCTCTGAGATATTCGTATTTTTTTCAACTACATTCCATTTGCATGGCAAAGAAAGTGGATTTTTACTGTCCTATTTTATAACTAACTCACTTATTTTTCAGCATTGGAAGGATAAACTTATGCTTCAATTACTTGGTGATCTATAGAGCCAATGTTAGTAGCCACATATGAACAGGATACATGTATCTGTTTGTTTTATAGTTTTTAGCTTTTTATTCTAATTATATACTTTTATTTAATTGATTTTAATCAATTAAACTAATATCAATTTACTGTATAGTACTATAAAAATAAATTTATAATTTAATCTATTTAATCAAATTTTCTTGGGTTATTTATAATTTGGCATACATATTCCCACAGATTTCTCTTTTTTAATTTCACTTTTTTATGGTATATAATATTTATATGGTTAACTGCTAAATCAGATTATACCAAGTGTAATTTGTTTATACTATTTATATTACTCTAATCAAGGGGCAAATAAAATAACATTGGGTTCCCAATGCACTATTACTGTATTGAATTTTTTGCTATAAATTACACATTAAATGAAATGAGAGGCCTCTCACTTTGAGCAGCCCTTCCCCCTTGTTTAAAGGGATCATCTCCTAAAAAAATGAAGTTGTCATGATACAAATCTACATACTGGCACAGAAGCAGTTTCTTGAGACTGTTGTCCATTTCCCTAAGAATATTTCACTGCTAAGTCTGAGGATTTTCACTGAATTTGTTATTCATGCATGGTACATGGTCTTGTTGTATAGATATTATAATATACGACACTATAGGGCACTAATACAGGTAGTTCTCATTTAGCGACTGCCTTGGACTGTAGTGATGGGCTGTCTGCTAAAAGGCTATGGCATACAGTTGAAAGAAAATGGGGAAGCCTGTATTTGTGGAGTCTGGCAAGAACTAAGAGTGTTTAGAAAAACAACTAGACACAAGGGTAGTTTTTCCCCCATGCCATCACTCTGCTAAACAACTAATTCCCACAACACTCCTCAAACTATCTAGAAAGGCAGTGTTACCATCATTATTCCCATCTTCCCTATTACATATCTCCTTATCGTCTTATGACTATAACTTTGTTGCTTGTATCTTACGATTTATATTGTTTACTTAGTATCCTAGTATGATTTATGTTGATTTATTTAGTATCCATGGCTATCACTAAGTGTTGTATCTAATGTTTTGTGATGAATGTATTTTTACAATGACTATGATAATGATCTTTCACTATTGCTGTATGTACACTGAGAGCTTATTCCTTGTGTGTCTAATCACACTTGGCCAATAAAGAATTCTAATTCTAATTCTAATTCTGATGACTTCTGAACCTGCTAAATAATAACAAATAAAAAAGACTTCTAATATAAATGTGCAATGTATATGTTGGAAATATTAATTTGTACTTACTTTCCTAACTGAATGGCGTAAAACATAGAAGTATCATTTTCAATCAGGTGGTCTGCATCTTTTAAAACTCCTCAGGCATGCCATCTTCACAACCGTCTTCATCCTGAATATCAACATATGACAAGATTCAAAACTGATGTTGCCTATATTGTAAAACATACAATCATATACAGTACTGTATCAGAATTTTGGTGATAATGTGTCAGAAAGAGAATCTTTGTTTCTAATGTTATATTAGTAATTGGTTACATAATATATGGATGTATGATTAAACATCACTATCAGTTTCAAAGTTTAAAAATAATGTTTCTATGTTTGCTCAATCAATTCATAGAATGCAGATGAAGGATGAAACTACAAAAAGAAAATATATATGGTCTAAAAAAAAGTCCAGTTAAATCAAATTTAGAACATCAGAAAGGTTCTCATCCAAAATTCCTGAAATGTCAAACCTCTACTTAACATCTCATCCTAGTTAACATCCATTACAGTGATAACACATGTAAGGATGTATTCAGATGTAAGCATTAGGAGAGAGTTAATTTGCAAGTTACTTATCACATGAAGAAATAACAAATGTCATGTGGCATAATTAACTACTTACTTTTGGTATGATAGTTATACTACTCAGTCAGAAACATCATTCCTGACATAAGCTGCAAGTAAAGAATCAACAACAACTTCTGGAAAGCTGTTATAAAGCTAGGGTAAATAGCCTTAGATTTTCAGAAGGGCATCACCCTTTATAAATATTTTTTAAAGTCCCTTAAACCATCTTGAAGTTTTATGCTGAGTTGTGCAGTAGAATGTTTCAGATTAGCTTGGCATCTCATAATCTTAGCCTTCCATCCAGATAAAGCCAGAAATTTTGTTTGATTGAGATTTCTTTATTGTTTAAAGGATAGGTCTCTCTCATTGTGATTTATAGGGAAAGAATACTGCAAACATTCCAAAGGAAGCAGTTCTTAGACATTTAGTTCCATATCAGCTCTACTCTGGTCAGTGTGATGAGTTGTTCTCTTTGCTAAAAGTACATTTTAAAATAGACCAAAACATTAGATAACACATGTTAAAACATCGTGTTTCCCCAAAAATAAGACCATGTCTCATATATTTTTGAACCCTGAAATAAGCTCTTGGCCTTATTGCCATGCGCTCAAAAGCCCAATTGGGCTTATTATCAGGGGATGTCTTATTTTGGGGGAAACAGGGTATAAGTACATTATATATAATTGGAAAGTAAAATGAGTGGTCCGTCCATCCGTCCATCCGTCCATCCATCCATCCATCTGTCCATCCATCCTTATGGCTGAAAGAAGCCATGGAAAATTATAGGTACCACAAAAATATATTATATTTGATTTGATTACCACAAAAATACATGATATCTGAAGGCTAGCAAAGGAAAAGTCCTAGCCAGCAGAGACCTCTTTGAAGTGTACGGATGTATAGAAACAGGTACTTTCCTACCTATAGTGCCATGCAATTTATTTCTAGGTTATTTTTACATTGTACATTAGGATTTAAAGATACACTATGATACAGGGGTATGGCTGGAGAAGACTTATTGTCTATAGATTTTCCTTGGTTTCATATTCCAAGAGAGAATTGTCAGGCCCTATGAAAGAAAGTTAGGTGAATAGCATCTTTTGAAATGCAGCAAATAAACTGAAAAAAAATCCTGAGAGAATGTAATTATTAATCTCTTATCAGAAACGCACAGAGAAAAACTCTACATGCCCAATTCACAAATTTATCATGACAAAATGCTATCCATTTCCTTTTACAATGGGGTTATAGAATATAGCCTTCCCAGAAAATAATTTTCCTTTCTCCCTAAATATATTCACTTAGTTTTTATAACAGCAGAAAGGCTACAACTAAAGGTTAAATACTTTAGTAGGTGCACTTATTAGTTTTGACTAAAAGGAGTTTAATATGTGTTAAATGGGGAGAGGCAAGCACAATTCGCTTGTGATTTTAATTCCTTGGTTAGAATACCAAAGCTGCTCTAATATGCCAAACTATGTCAAGTTGCAATGAAAAAAGTTACTTGCCTGGATATTCCAGTGAAGGCAATGAATTTGAACTTCAAAATGAATTTAGATTGGAGTGCCACATGTGACTGTGATCCCAATGAAATCCATATAGTAAAAAAATGATTTCACTTGACAAGGAACACGTCCTTAGAAGGAATACTACTGAAAAAAGGATCGAAAGTATAGCTGAAACAAGCTAGTCTAGATTATATTACAGTAAATAGTTTGTCTGGAAATACAAATGAACTTACAACCGTACATTCACTGACCATTCTAAGTTATTACGGCACTGAAAAAAAAGTGACTTACAACCAGTCCTCACACTTACAACCATTGCAGCATTTGCGGTGATCAAAATTCAGGGGCTTGGCAACCGGCATGTATTTATAACAAGTGCAGCATTCTGGAGTCATGTGATCACCCTTTGCAGCCTCCTCAGCCAACTTCTGACAAGCAAAGTCTATGGGGGAAGCAGGGGTGAAATGTAAAATTTGTTACTACCGGTTCTGTGGGCGTGGCTTGGTGGTGGTGGGGTAATGTGACTGGGTGGGCATGGCCAACTTTTTTTTTTTTACTTTTCAAAGCATTTTTCCTGCAAATGCAAAAAAAAAATGCTTTGAAAAGCCTCTGCACATCAGGCAACACAGCTGGGATCGTCAGAGTCTTTTCAAAGCATTTTTTAAACCACCTCTTCCTCTGAAGAGGTTGCAGAAAAAATGCTTTAAAAGTCTCTCTGATGATCCCAGCTGAATTGCCTGATCATCAGAGCGGCTTTTCAAAGCATTTTTTTAAAAGCCTCTCTGACGATCTCAGCTGAGTTGTCTGATCGTCAGATATTTTTTAAAAAGCCTATCTGACGATCAGGCAACTCAGCTGGGATCGTCCGAGAAACTTTTAAAGCATTTTTTTTCTGCAACCTCTTCAGCGGAAGAGGTGGTTTAAAAAATGCTTTGAAAAGGCTCTGACGATCCCAGCTGTGTTGCCTGATCGGCAGAGGCTTTTCAAAGCATTTTTTAAACCACCTCTTCCACTGAAGAGGTTGCAGAAAAAAAATGCTTTAAAAGTTTTTCTGACGATCCTAGCTAAGCCACACAATCATCAGAGGCTTTTTTTTTTAACTTTTAAAAGCATTTTTTCGGCGGAAGAGGTTGTAGAAAAAATGCTTTTAAAAGTAAAAAAAAAGGCCTCTGATGATCGTGCGGCTCAGCTGAGCATGGGGGGGGGGGGGCGGCGCAGGGATTTTTGCTACCGGTTCTCCAAACCATCCGCCGCCATCGCTACCGGATCAGGCGATCCGGCCCGAACTGGGAGCATTTCACCCCTGGGGGGAAGCCAGATTTGCTTAACAAACATGGGAAAAGAACGGTGGTAAAATCAGATGGGACTCCCTTAACGATTGCCTTGCTTAGCAATGAAAACTCTGGTCACAATTGTTAAGTCAAGCACTACCTGTACTAGCCACTTGTCTTCTTTGAACAGTACTTTGCTTCCTCTCTTTTATGGCAGAAGGGTTCAAAATAGAAATTGAACTAAAAAGGTATCTAAAGCTTCATTTGCCACAAACTAGGGACACAGTCCAATTGACTGACTCCAGGTATTGCTTCAACATCAGTCTTAAAAGAAACAAAAGAAAATTATAATGAAAGAATAGTTGTTCCTGAACACCTTGGTTGAACCAATGCTAACCCGTCCATTTTGTTTAGTTCTAAAGGTTATAAAAAAGAATAGACACATTTCATTCAATTAATGTGTAATACAATTAATAGATCAGAACTCTTCCAAACAGCTTTTAGCTCATAAAAGCATAAAAGCACTTCAAAGTTCTCTAATTGAATGGTGATTAGGTTCCAAAAGTGGAACACAAAGTATCTAAAATGATCTCAATAATTATCTCCTCATTTTGTTGAGCTTTAGGTTGTAATCCTATTTGCATTTATCTAGGTCACAGGGAATTCAAGCTAAGAGTACATAAAAACTTACTTTAATATCAAGTCTCCTTTTTGGTATCGGTATCAACATGTTTCGGGATTAAGCCACAAAAACTGCAAACCACAGTGTTACCATTTACAATGCAGGCCAGCTTTCTAAGCAATATATTTTAAATATATATTGTTCACTCAAATGTTTAATACTGCCACATATAGGAATAAGGATTTCTATGTATGCTGTAGAGCAATAATTGTGGTCACAACCACAGCAAGGAGGGATGGAACTCCAACTCTTTCTCACAGAGCTGTTAAACTAGAGTGCTATTTCTCCTATGTTGCAGAATACGAAACTGATTGATTCTGTATTATTCCATTACTAAATTTGTTTTAGTTGGTCTTTTATTATGTATTGTTTTGATATTTGATTTAAATTATTATTAATTTCATTTTTTTTTTATGTTTGGAGGACACCCTGAATACTAAATGTGGAAACACAGGATACATGTTGAAGAAATAACATGTATTTCAAGGTTACAAATGAAAATTTAGTTAAGCCTTTATGCTGCCACTTTTGAGTAGTACCCATCTGGTTAAATAAAACAGAAACGTATTAATTTCTGATACCCCTTCCTGCGCCTGCAAAAACAAAGCATAGAAATATGTGCATTTCATGACCTGAAAAGTTATTTTCTTTTCTGCTGCTATTTTATAATGTAGTAAGGAGCTAAGCCACAAAAAAACCCAACAACCGGCTATATAATCAGGGAGCAAGATAAATCAGAAATACAGCCAACAAGATTAGATTTGTTCTTTGTTTACACAGTAATGGAAGTCTTAAATTTCCAGAACAGTGCTAAGACAATTTAATAGAAAACAGGCCTTCATGTGTATCGAAAATCTACTTTTGTGTTATTTTCCATTCCCAAAAACTTATCTTTAGTAATATTCACACTAATGCCAATTTCACTAATAGATAACTGGAGTCAATAGGCTACCATTTAGAAACTGTGGTATATGAAGGGCAAAGATTATCTCTACATCTATTTTTCTATCTATCTATCTATCTATCTATCTATCTATCTATCTATCTGTCTGTCTGTCAATACATCTCTCTCTCTCTCTCTCTCTCTACCTAGCTAGCTAGCTGCATACACATGGATTCCAAATTGCTTCATAATTGTATTATTAAAACAGGGTACTGTGAACCTATGATAACAAGTTTTAAATAAAAACTGGGACAGCCAATCACAATAACAAATAATGTTGCTGTTTCGTCTATGGTAGATAATGAAAGAACAATGGATTCTGACATGACCTTGCCTAAGCTTCCCAGGACATAGCTTAGTCAGCACAAAGGTGGTTAACATGATCACTGGTCTGACACAGAAAACAGACTTTGCAGATGGCTATCCTAGCAAGGGCTAATTCAAGAGGAAACCTTGAATAAAGTGTACTTGTAATCTTAACTTCCAGAAAACAAAGCACACTGACTGAGATGACATTTAAGTTCTTCAAGAACTGTTCACTGCATACAAGATTAGAAGAGTATGTGATGACAAGCCTCTGAATGCAATTGCAGAATGTGTCAACTGCTGACTTTTACTGTTTGAAGATCAACAAAATGTACTATCAAATCCTGGTAACTTTTATACGTCAAAATATGTAAAATACAAACAGTACATATTTTTAGTCTAGTATTTGACTTGCCTGTTTTTACGAAACTTGTAAACATGTTAAACAGAAATGAATAAGACCTTGTTACAATTTAATATTTTATATGCCATTTAGTGGGGAATTCAATAGGATAAAGAATGATCAATTAGCCTAAATGCTATTTAACACTTTGTTCAATCACCACATTTTTAATAATAAAAACTATAATTTTTGGCTGTAATTCTTGCGTTATTTACTGAAATACTTCCAATACTAATTATTTGCACAGAAATCAGTGGAGGGTTGCCCTTGGTTCGGACCGGTTCTATAGAACTGGTAGTAAAACCAACGGGAGGCTCCGCCCACTGACCCCGACGTCATCAGAAGTGATCTGCGCATGCGCAGAAGCAAGGTGTGTGTGCGAGTGAAGCGTGTGTGCGCAATCCCGTTGCGAACCAATAGTAAAGGTAAGTACAACCCACCCCTGATAGAAATGTATTGCTGAATTAATGAATGCTATACAGTATTCAAAAATTTTATTAAATCAAGGAAACACATTCATATAGACAGATATAACCTACCTAACGAAGAACCACAACCTAGTCCAGTTGTGTTCAACCTGCAGCCAGTAGGTTGCATGTGACCCTAGATCAGTGGTGAAATCTAAAATTTGTTACTACCGGTTCTGTGGGCATGGCTTGGTGTGTGTGTGTGTAGGGGGGTGTAATGTGACTGGGTGGGAGTGGTAGATTTTTTAAAAAACTTTTAAAACCATTTTTTCTACAACCTCTTTGGCGAAAAGGTTGTAAAAAATGCTTTCAAAAGGCTCTGATGATCCCAGCTGAGTTGCCTGATCATCAGAGGCTTTTTTTCTTTTAAATGCTTCTGATGATCAGGCAACTCAGCTTGGATCGTCAGAAGCTTTTAAAAGAAAAAAAGCCTCTGCAGATCAGGCAACTCAGCTGGATTGTCAGAGCCTTTTGAAAGCATTTTTTTTACAACCTCTTTGCTCTGAAGAGTTTGTAGAAAAAATGCTTTTAAAAGCCTTTGACGATCCCAGCTGAGCCGCGCAATCATCAGAGCCTTTTTTTTTTCTTTTAAAAGCATTTTTTCGGCTGAAGAGATTGTAGAAAAAATGCTTTTAAAAGTAAAAAAAAGCCTCTGATGATTGTGCGGCTTAGCTGGGCATGGGGCGGGGGCAGAGATTTTTGCTATTGGTTCTCTGAACCACCCGCCTCCATCGCTACCGGATCGGGCGATCTGGTCCGAACTGGGAGCATTTCACCCCTGCCCTAGATCGCTAGTAATGCGGCCCATCAAAATTATAATTAAAATATTTTAAAAATAAAGGAAGTTTGTTATTTATATACAATAACTATTTATATTTTATATGTGGCCCAAGACAATTTCACTCTTCACTCATTGCGGCCCAGGCAAATAAAAAGGTTAGATACTCACAATATAAACAATGGCCTGATAAATGAAATCTGAATCCAGAGGAGGAATGGGAATGGAGAAAGCATCTCAGAAGGAACTTTCCCTAGTTTTCTTGAAAGTAAAGGCGGGGGAGGTGCTTTCAGACTTGCAAGATTCTGTTACTGTAATCTTACAATAAAGGGAGTATTAATACTCATGGTTTTAGTTGTCTGTCTAGGCTACCTTGAAGGGCTGACATATTCCTTTTAACTCCCTATACCACGGGTGTCAAACTTGCGGCGTCATGTTGCCGTCATGTGACGTATCGCAATGTTTTTTCTCTTCATGGAGCTGGGGTGGGTGTGGTCTGCATTTGACGCATCTGGCCCGCGGGCCACCAGTTTGACACCCCTGCCCTATACTCTTTCAGGTATATTTTTATAGTGTTGTTTTGTAGAGGTTGCAGCATTTTCCCTCATTACTTTATTTGAGTTAATGCATTATTTCTCCTCAGATTCCTATTTTTGCTTGATTAGCCAGAATACTTCCTCTCCTGTTTTTATCAAATTAAGCTTTCCACTTTTTAAAAAAAATCCTTGCCTCACAATTTTTTTAACATTTATATAACCATGCTGGTGTTTTCTTATACATATTCATTCTTTCTATGATAAATAGATCCATTGTATTATAAAATTATTCTTTTATAAGCCTTTAAATAACTTCCAATGTTTTCCTGAGGAAACATTTGTATTGAACATTAATACAAATGCTTGAAAACAGAATAATTACAGCCTGTATTTCTAAAACTCCCTCTCAAGAATTCATCATGGCAGAGGATCTGTTCCTGGAAGGGATGAGTGAAGAATGCCAGGAATATACTCACAGCAGGCTAACCCAAGGTGTGAAGCCAATTACCCATCTAAAGCAAGCAGGCACCCTTATTGGGCAGCAGTGATACAGGAAGATGCTGCAGGCAGATGACTGCTTTAGTGACAACAGCAAAAGCTTCATTTGAAACTTGGTGGGAGAAGGCAGTGATAATCCCCTCCTACATTTTATTATGAAAACCATGCAGACAAACAATGTAAAGTGATTTAGGATATGGATTGGATGGCACTCAACATGCTACTGAGGAAGCGCTGTGGATGTTCTGGAACACTAATAGTGTTTACGATGTGGCTAGATTAAAACCTTTGGGATGTCTAATTGATGATATTATCACATAGAGGGAAAAATCTGACTTTACAAACATAGAATTACATGGTCTATACCAGTGATGGCTAACCTTTTTTCCCTCGGGTACCAAAAGCGCCCACGTGTGTGCAACGGTGCACGCCCACGTGCCCACAGCCATAATTCAATACCTCCTGCATGCCCTGCTCCCTGCGCATGCATGCGCACCCCCATGTTTCCCTGCCCCCCTGCACATGTGTGTGTGATCCACCCCCACTCCCCCACCCCCCATGGTCCCCCCTCCACACATGCATATGACCCCCCAGCCCATTTTTGGTCCCAGGAGGCTTCACGGAGGCCTGCTAGGCCCAAAATGTGGCTGGGGGGGTGCACCGTATCCCCCCAGCCCCCTGTGCATGTGCTCATGACAGTCCCCAGCCCCCTGAACATGTGTGCACAATCCCCCCCAGTCACCCCTGCACATGCACACATGTCTCTGCAGACCATTCAGTTGGCCGGCAGGGGCATGCACGCATATGCAGTGGAGCCGATCTAGGGCGACAGCTCATGTGCCTGCAGAGATGGCTCCGTGTGCCACCTGTGTCACCCGTGCCATAGGTTCGCCATCACGGGTCTATACAGTATAGTATATAGTGTAAGAAACATGAACATGGGAAGGATCAGTGCAGTGAAAGATGAAATGAATCAACTACACATTGACATTTCAGGCATCAATAAATTGAAATTATCTAGAAATGGACAGTTAGAAGTTAGTATTGTTTATTATTCAGAACACAGAAAACAAAGAAGGAGCAGCACTGCTTCCAAGGCAGTGAAAGTACTGCAAAGACAGTACATGGATATCATGCAATCAAATATGGAATTATACTAATTAGGTTTGGAGACATCCCTTAGTATAACCATTATCCAGGTTTAACACCCAACCATTAATGCAGAAGAAAAAGAGGTTCATGAATTTTATGGTACAGGTTTAACCTGAAATCAGCAAAATATGCAAGCAACATGGGCTGCTTATGGTTGGAGACTAGAATGGTAAAGTTGGGAATAGTAAGCAGGAAAACGTGCTTGGACTATATGGCCTAGAAACAAAAATGAAGCAGGAAAATGATTTATCAATTTCTGTCTATTCTGTCTGTAAATTCTACACAAGGACAATCAGATTTCTGGGATTCCAATTCACCTAAGGTCTTTCTACAGCTTGACACAATTGAAGTCTTTTCTATAATCAATGAAGTACATGCCGAATTTTTAAAAATATTCATTTGCTTCCTCAATTATAAAGCATTCATCAGCAACAATGTCTCATGTTCTTTGGCTTTTTCTAAAGCCAGACTGAACATCTGCATCTCCATTTCTGTGTAGGACTCTAATATGCATTGGATAATCTTGAGCATTATTTTGCCAGCAGGTAAAATTGAGAATATAGTATGATAGATTGCATATTCTGTTTAAGCCTCTTTTCTTTGTTATTGGTATATGGGTTGACCACTTCCAATCTGTCATTCTCCTTATTTTCTGGCATATTTTGGTTAGAATTTTATTTATCTTTGTCTTGTTTATCAAATATTAATATTTATTCAGATAATTTGTGTACTGACCAGATTGCTGATCTAATTTCGGTTTCTAGTTGTAGAAATATTGTAAATAGGGAATATCTTCTGTTGAATGCTGACATCACTTCTCGTACAAAATTCCAGTATTCTTCCATTTTTGTTTGATTTTTTTGGAATACGTTATGGCTTCTCTTTTAGTATACTATTTCAAGATTGGGACATCCTTCAAGATTCAGAGATCTTTTGCAAGACTTCCTTGCTTCTCTACATCTATTTCCATCTTCAATGCCTTTATAGATGTTATTGTAATACTGATTTTTATCTCTTCTAACATTCTGAAATTTTGTTAAGTTTCTTCCTGAGAGCTTTTTTTCCCCTTGGCTTTTGTCTCTCTTCGCAATATCCACCATCTGTTCTGTAATCCAATTTGCTTTCTTCCCTTTCTTGGTCTTTAGCAGTCTCTTTTCACATTCATCCTTGACAACCCCCGTGATTTCATTTCCACAATTCATCTGGTTCCTGATTAAGAGGTTCAGGACTTCAAACTAGTTTCTGATGCTCTTCTTGAAAATGGTTTATATGTGCTGTAGAAACTGTGGTAAAGCCAGCTGCTAGGCTTATCTTTGCTATTATTACTGATATTACTAATACATTATTATTATTATTATTATTATTATTATTATTATTATTTTCCATCTCCTTCTAGAAGTAGTATGTTTGATTCTGTACTCCATCTGGTTATGTTGATGTATATACAGTAGGTGTTTGTATTATTTGAAAACTTAGTAGTAATGAAAAATGCAATGAATAGGAAGCCACTGTTCAGATGGTACATTGTAAAACAGACTGGTCCTAGATCAGCAAAGGAAGGAGATAAGGCTATACGGTCTCCCCTTATCTGTCTTCGAGTGATTGCGCACTCCGGTCCCCAATGCTTTTCTCGTTTCCCGGGTTGCACACATCCTCAGGGGCCGGGCCTCCGGCTGATGTTGTGCAATGCCAGGTCCGTGATAAATAAAGCCCTCCTCATTTACGATCTTGTTCAAGAGGGGGGAGTTGACCTGGTGGGTATTACAGAGACCTGGTTGGGCTGGGAGGGAGGGGTTCCCCTCGTCGAAATGTGCCCACCAGACTTCCGCGCATTCCATCAGCCGAGGGCTCAGGATAGGGGCGGGGTGGTGGCAGAGGCTATTATAAAGGAAAGTCTTTGTCCGAGGGAGGCCACTGTACCTCAGATAGCCGGATGTGAGTCCCTCCTTGTGAAGTATGGTCATAGGGTGCATGTGGGCTTGCTGGTTGCATACTTGGCTCCCTGCCACGTAGCGGTGGCCCTGCCCGAGCTGCTCAATGTAATAGCCGGGGTGGCGGTGGATACCCCCAGACTTATGGTCATGGGGGATTTCAACCTGCCATCTGTCGGCGAAATGTCAGAGGCAGCCTGGGAGTTCATGGTTTCCATGATGGCCATGGACCTGACCCAGTTAGTTCAAGGCCCTACTCACATGGGGGGGACACACTCTGGACCTGATTTTTGTCTCCGGTCAGTGGCTGAATGATCTAGAAACAGGGGATATAGTCATCAAGCCCTTGTCATGGTCAGATCATTCACTCCTTCGACTAGACTTTCGAGCCGCTACCCTCCGCTGAAGGGAGACGGAACCGAATAGGTGGTTCCGTCCCAAGCGCCTGATGGGTCTGGATAGGTTCCTGACGGAGCTTGGGCCATTCTCTGAGGCTCTGGCTCACGACTCGACTGAAGAACTGGTGGCCGCCTGGGATAGGGCAGCTGCTGGAGCTTTGGACCGCGTCGTGCCTTTGCGGCCTCTGACCCGGTGCCAATCCCAATTGGCTCCCTGGTTTTCTGAGGAGCTGAGGGAGATGAAGCACCAGAAAAGATGCCTGGAGAGCGATTGGAGGGCCAGCCGTTCCGAATCTGACCGAACACTGGTGAGGTCTCATATTAAGATCTAACTAGTGGCAATAAGAGTGGCAAAATCTAATTATTTTTCCGCTCTTGTTGTGTCTGCAGATAACTGCCCAGCCGCCCTGTTTAGGGTGACCTGCTTCCTACTTAATTTGGGAGCACAGGAAGACCCCTTGCAGGGTAGGGCTGAGGATTTTGTGCAATACCTGCATGACAAAATCGCTCAGATTCGGGAAGGCTTGGACTCCAACTGGGTAGGTTCAGATGGGGTGATGCAGGTGGATCTTGAGAGTGTTATCTGGGAGGAGTTTGACCCTGTGACTCTCGAGGATGTGGACAGGATTCTGGATAGGCTTAGCGCTGCCACATGTTTATTGGACCCGTGTCCCTCCTGGTTGGTGCTGGCCTCCCGGGCGGTCACACGAGGCTGGCTCCAGGTGATTATTAATGCTTCTTTGGAAGAGGCGGTGGTGAGGCCCCTCCTCAAGAAGCCTTCCCTGGACCCGGCTGTATTAGTGAACTATCGTCCAGTCTCCAACTTTCGCTTTGTTGTGAAGGTTGTTGAGAGTGTGGTGGCGCGACAACTTCCCCAGTACCTGGATGAAGCTGTCTGTCTAGATCTGTACCAGTTGGGCTTCAGGCCAGGCTACAGCACGGAAACGGCATTGGTTGCATTGGTTGATGATCTCTGGAGGGCTCGGGACAGTGGTTGTTTCTCTGTCCTAGTCTTATTAGACCTCTCAGCGGCTTTTGATACTGTCGACCATGGTATCATGCTGCGCCAGTTGGAGGGATTAGGAGTGGGGAGCACCGTGTTGCGGTGATTCTCCTCCTTCCTCTCTGACCGCACACAGTCTGTGTTGGTAGGGGAACGGAGGTCGACCTCAAGGCGCCTTGTTTGTAGGGTGCCGCAAGGGTTGGTCCTCTCGCTCCTCCTGTTCAACATTTATGTGAAGCCGCTGGGTGAGATCATCCATGGTTTTGGGGTAAAGTTCCATCAGTATGCTGATGATACTCAGCTGTACATGTCTACCCCGGACCACCCCAATGATGCCCTTGACGTGATGTCCCGGTGCCTGGAGGCCATGCGGATTTGGATGGGGAGAAACAGGCTCAGACTCAACCCCTCCAAGACTGAGTGGCTGTGGTTTCCAGTGTCCCGTTATAGTCAGCTGGTTCCATCGCTGACTATTGGGGGTGAGATCTTGGCCCCCTCAGAGAGAGCTCACAACTTGGGTGTCCTCCTAGATGTGCGGTGGTCTCTAGAAGATCATGTGATGACTGTGGCCAGGGGGGCTTTTTATCAGGTTCGCCTGAATCACCAGTTGCGTCCCTTTCTGGATCAGGACTCTCTGTGCACAGTCACTCATGCCCTCGTCACTTCCCGCCTGGACTACTGTAATGCTCTCTACATGGGGCTCCCCTTGAAGAACACTCGGAGGCTCCAACTGGTCCAGAATGCGGCCGCGTGGGTGATTATGGGAACGACATGGCGCTCTCATGTAACACCTCTCCTGCGTGAGCTGCACTGGCTCCCGGTGGTCTTCCAGGTGTGATTCAAGGTGTTGGTTACCATCTTTAAAGCGCTCCATGGCTTAGGACCTGGGTACTTACAAGATCGCCTTCTGCTACCGATAGTGTTCCACTGGCCAATACGCTCCCACAGAGAGGGATTCCTCAGGGTGCTGTCAGTCAAATAATACTGACTGGTGACCCCCAGGGGGAGAGCCTTCTCTGTGGGGGCACCTGCCTTCTGGAATGAATTGCCTCCAGAGATATGGATGATCCCTGACCTACACACCTTTCGCCATGCCCTCAAGATGTTATTGTTCCAACAAGCTGGGCTGGCCTAAACATGAATTTTAATGGTTGTTTCTGTTTTTTTAATGATGTTGGGGCCAAATTATTTAATATGTTTTTTAAATTGCTTTTAAATTTTATGTATGTGTGTGTTTTATTGTTGGCTGTGCACCACCCTGAGTCCTTCGGGAGAAGGGTGGTATAAAAATTAGATTAAATAAATAAATAAAAATAAAATTTTGGATATAGGTTAAGGGAAGTTGGATTGGAGGAATGTAAATTTAGTTTTAAAATTTCAGGAACAAACCTCAAGAATCTGTACTATACTGATATTACTATGCTATTTGAAAATATGAATGATCCAGATTCCAGAAGATCTAGTAATAAAAGGTGCTTCATTACTAGAACACAGTGAAAAACGGGATTAAGTTTAAGCATAAGGAATACCAAATTATTGATAACCACAAATAGAATTGAAAGTGAAATATTAAAATGGTGGACAGCTTCTATCCTTTGAAGATGGACTATCAAAAGAAAAAAAACAGAAAAAAACAGAAATCAAGAAACATGCCACAGGGTAGCATTTGATAGATTAACAATGAGGGTCTTAGAAAACATATTCAGATACTGTGGTACAGTATGTCTGAACTACAAAGAATTGTGCAGGCAAAGGTTTTCTTTGTGACCTTCTATGAAAGCGAAAACTAGACTTTGAAGAAACAGAGGATAGAAAGAGTATTTTTTTTTATTCTTCAAATTAAAAAAAATACCACCAAGGAAACTAACAGGTGGATCAAAGCACATTATCAAACCAGAATTTTCACTTAAATACAAATGAATAGGCTCAAATTATCATAATTTGGACACATTATGTGAAGACTTAACTCTCTGGAGAAGATGAAGGAAAGAGGGTAACGAAACAACAAGTAGCAAAGTGGATGGACTCAATTACAGTGGTGATTGGTGTCCCAGTAGAAGACCTGAAGGTCAGGATGGGAACAGATCATCCTGGAGAAGGTCTATGTGATCTCTAAGAGTTTGACATCAATATGATGGCACAGAGACAATCAATAATCAACTCCTAAAACTGTTCCACAAACATATCTAACAAGAATCAGAGGGTTGTTATTATTAAATCAAGATATGCTTTCTATCTTGTCAGCTCCAGAAATTTCTAAGGCATGATAATTTAAATCTGAAAATACCATTGATATTAGAGTAGGTGACACAAGCTTCAATTTTTAACTTTGAACTCTGCTTATATTTAGGCATATACTTTAAATTAATCTATTCAGCAAACAATAGTTAAAATAGCCAGGTAAGCTAATTAACATGTTCTTACCTGCCAATTGCCGGTCAGATATGATTCCTTCTGGAGCCTGACAGTTCCTGCAGAGACATTGTTGAAAGAGTTACTGCATATTTACAATACAAAATTATAGAACAAGAAAAGCTTATGAGACTCATGTAGCCTGAACTCTCTAATTATGGTTAATAAGATTTAAATACCAATCTCAGCATGTCTGAAAAATATTTAATCCAAGGCACCATCTAGTGGCATGGTTTAATCACAGCATTTATTTCTGCTAAACCCCAAAATTGTATTTCAATTCTTAAAAACTTTAAATATACTTTAGATTAAGTACCACTACATTTCTATCACACATACAGCTCACAAAATATAGCCAGTTGTATCCAAGATATAGGCAAATGGAAACACTCTACCAGTGTCAAGCACATCTTGACAAATTTGAAAAAGTCCGTTCTAATTGGATATATGAAGCTACTGCTTCAAACTGCCAATTGTATTAACTAATTCTTATTGACAGTGGCTGCGTCATTTTTTGTATAGTACTCTATGACTGAGCAGAATTGATCAACTTGTTAGCAGATCTATTGAAACTCTTTTAGAGAATTTACTTTATATGCAGTTTTCTGTACTAGTCAATATTTATTACTGCATATTTACTGTTCAATAAATTTTCATCTTGGATTCACTGTTAAAAAAAAAATCTAAAAAAACTGGTTTAAAAACTGTATTATATTGTCAAAATATAATTTAAAATATTTCTAAATTTATGCCCACAGTTTTGTATCACTCTCCAGTGAAGTGGGTTGTAATTCATAACAAAAGTACAATTCTTTAAAATTACCATGTTATTCTTAGTTGTTTCTCAATTTTGAAAAGTTTAAACTGCAACAAAATAAAGCTTAGTTCTTGTTCATTCAAAAGATTCCTCTTTTAGTAAAGAAATTATTTACAAATATTATTATTGTAGTAGCCCAACATTTTTAAAGATACATAGTATAGACCAGTGATGGCTAACCTTTTTGCCATCGAGTGCCAAAAGCGGGGGGAGTGCGGTGGGGTCACACGCATGTGTGCCCACATCCATAATTCTATATACCCCGCCCCCCTGTGCTTCCCCTGTTTTTGGCATGTGATGACGGGCCCAGTAGGCCCGTTTTTTGCTCTCCCCAGGCTCCAGAGCCTTTCTAGGAGCCTGGGGAGGGCAAAAACGGCCTCCCCCCCCCAGAGGCCAGAAACAGTGTGTTTTCTGACTTCTGGTGGGCCCGAAAATCCGCTGGCTGGCACACGCATGTGTGCTGGAGCTGAGCTCGCGTGCCCACCGATATGGCTCCGCGTGCCACCTGTGGCACCCGTGCCATAGGTTCGCCATCACGGGTATAGACTAACATAAAATTTGATGTCAGAATGAGCCTGGGAATAGAAAAGTGTTTTCATCTGGTTATTTTATAGTTTTAAAGAGATCTAGTTATGGGTGTGCTGAAAGAGAAGTCAAACTACTCTAATCTAATGAATGCTGTCGATGATAAGGGGTGGATTCAGTTAGGCTACAAGTACAGATTCTCAGAGAAATAGAAGGAAAAGGTCCTCCTCGTTTTTCCAAAACCGAACAAAACCTGTTTCTTTCATATATTGCAATCCTTCATTTATAACTTTTTATAAATTTTTAAAGTCTATGAACTTGGAAAACCTCTGCACAGGATTATTGAAAATATCAGATCATAATATTCCTTATATATAGTAACAACAGAGCCAATGAGGGATCACAGGACAAAGCCAACTATTTATTAAAGGCTATTACCTAAATGTCAGGGCCATGTGACTATATGAATCTTCAATCTACGTTTGAGTTATCACAGATGGCAATTAAAATTCTAGAACTAGCTACCATACTCTATTAAAGCCACTACATAATTGTACAGTAAACATTAGTGTGATTCAGATATAAGGATAATTATAACAACAAAGCCAGTCTGGTCTAGTGGTTAGGACATTTAACTAGAAACCAGAAAATTGTCAGTTCTGGTCACTTAGGTATGAAATATTGGCTTTGGGCCAATCACTCTTTCCTAGCCTAACTCACCTCACAGAATGGTTGTTGTGGAGAAAATAGGAGGAGGAAGGAGTATAGAGTTAGGCTTGAGTTATTCATAAAAATAATGAATTGCAGGGAAAAAACCACCTAAAATAAAATTAAACATCTAAAACCTCATTTGCTATTGTTAATTTATAAAATACTATTGCTAATCAACTACTAAGTGCCTAGACAATGGATCCCCACCCTGTGGGCCACGGGCTGGTACCGCTCCGTGGCCTGTTAGGAACCAAGCTGCACAGCTGAAGGTGAGTAGTGGGCAAGCGAGCGAAAACGACACCATCTCCCTCCCCCATTCTGTGACTGTCTTCCACAAAACCAGTCCCTGGTGCCAAAAATGTTGGGGGCCACCGCCCAAGACATTTATTAACAGATCCTTAGCTACATTCATAAACTCCTGACATAATTTTAATATTTACAGCTCCTAGTCACAACCGCCTAATTTCTGTAGTACTTTGCAGAGGAATACATATAGTCCTTGATTTACAACCATTCATTTAACAAATGTTCCAAGTTACGACAACACTGAAAAGTGACTTAATAGCAGTCCTCACATTGATGACCATCACAGCATCCCTGAAAACACATGATTGTGATTCTGGTGTTTGACAACTGTCGCACATTTATGACAGATGCAATATCATACAGAAATGTGAGTGCCATTTTTGACTTTTCCAGCCTGCTTCCAACAAGCCAAGTCAATGGGGAAGCCAGCAGGAAAGACTGCATGTCTTGGTCAAGTGATATCTTGTTTAATAACATCCTTAATGATTAATTTCTGGTCCCTGTTGTGCAATTTAACCATAATGTTAAAAGCTGCAAATAGTTACTTTTCTTTTGTTGTTAGATACGCTCCAAAATATGTACTATATGTAACAGCAATCATTCAAATTACCCAGAGACAAAGCTGATAAAGCTGTATATTTCAGTAGGCAAAAATATAATTATTTTCAAGTACAGCATTTTAGAATTCATGATTATGAACACATCTTAATAGTATTGTATGCCCCCAAATATTTAGAAAATATTGCTTGACTGAAAGTCCACCTATATGCCAGGATGACTCTTGGGTGTCCTGGCAAAGCTCAAGATTTTAGTCTTTTGATAAATTTTAATTTTTCCCTCCACTCAAAATTGTATCAAGGTCTTCACAACTCTTCTGAGGCCAACAGGAATCAAAGATAATATAGTTGCTTCAGCTACATAAAGTGAAAGCAAATTTTTCTCTCAGTTTAAGGTGGTGAAAGTCCACATTTGTTAGGTAACGTAACAAGTCAAACACAGAAAAGTTAAATAATAATGGGGCTAAAATTCAACCAAGCTTAACTCCATTTTTAGTTGATGCAGCAGATGTTAAATGACCCTGGGGAGCTGCCTCTGACTTTAAACATCATGAAGAATGCAACCTAAGAATAGCCTTTTGACAATCAAAGAAGCTTTCAGCTTCTCCCAGAGTTTACTTTGATTAACCCAATCAAATACTGGCTATTGAATGAGACTGTGGACGAGGAAAAGTATTTTTCTATTAAACACAGGTAGTTCAAATTTACAACCAATGTAACTGGGACTGGAATTTCCATTGCTGTGAGGTATCACATGACAATTCTGGCAACTTTCTAAGGTGGGTAAAATGAGGACCCAGATTGTGGGGGCAATAAGCTGACTTTGTATAAATATACAAAAGTATGAAAGCTATTGCTTAACACATTGTAAGCCGCCCTGAGTCTCCGGAGAAGGGTGGCATATAAATCAAATTAAAAAAAAACAAACAACTGTTGTTAACCAAGAATCATGGGTCATTAATTTATGACCACTTCACTCCAATCCAAGCCATTCCAGGCTTGGTCCCTTGTAGCCCTGAGCTTCAGTAAGGTAAGGGACTGGCTCCAACCTTCTCCACCCTTACATCTTCTCCCCAGTTTTGCTCTTTGGGGCACCCTATCGTGCAAGGCAGCAAGCAGTCCCCAATTGTCCAATTCTGGGGCTGCTTGCTACACCTTGGAAGCCAGTTACCCCAAGCCAGTTGTAGTTGCCTTTGGTACTCTGCACTCTAGAGACCACCACTGCCTTGCACTCTACTGCTCCATATGACGTTTGCCGTCTTCTTGCTCCTGCTGCCAATGAGGTGTACATGGCCTAGTTGCTGGGACTGGGGTTTATGCTTAAAAAAAAAAAAAGCCAAAAGGAGCCCTGGCCTGTAAGTCTGTAACACAAAAGGGATGTTTTGTGTGCTATGGCTCTGAGGCTTTTTTTATTTTTCTACAGTGAGAAACTCATCTCCAACCTGCCTCAGCAGCCAGGCCAGGCACACCTCATCAGGAACAAGAGCAGGAACAGCAAAGGTCAGATTGGGTGGCGAAGCACAGAATGCCAAAAGGACATAGATGGGAGACCATAAATGGATGGGAGGAACTGAAGTGCCCTTGTAGTCATAAATGTGGGCTGCCAAGCTCCTCAATTTTGATCATGTGACTGCGGGGACACTGCAATTGTTATAAGTTCAGTGCCATTGTAACTTTGATCAGTCTAGGATTATCTATATTGGAGGACACTACATTGATCAATAGTGCAGCAGTCCTCCTGGAAGCCAACCAGTTCCTCCAGCAGATTTTCTCTGTTCTATCTGTTCCCTAACCTTCCATTAAATATATTGCACTAAAGACATTGCACTGGTTGTATTAACTGATTAACCAGTAATTTGCTGCAATAGCTCTCCCCTTTCAAATTAAGACTATATGTGCAAACTTCAAATCCTCAAGATCCGATCATACTTTCAACTAAATATTAGCAGTGAAGCCGTGATAGGTGCCCATTAGTCTGAATTATTAATTCAGGAAGAATTAATTCTCTGTCTGCACCCTTTCCTTATCATAATTGGACAATTAGGTCATTAACCTCTGTGGAGGCTTGTAGAAGATAAAGTTGATGGAAACATGCAAGAACTGTTGCCAGGGAGACAAGGGGTAAAATGACATATTTTAAATCCACAACAGAAAGATAATATCTGGGAGCAGTTCAGACAGATACCTCCTTAATTCAATGAACTATAAGTATGAGGAGGACGTACAACATAATTAGACTTACGAGTTTCTATTATTATAGCCAAACTCAAGAAAAGTAGTTTTAGCTTTTTATGCAATTGTACCTAGTGGGGCTGACAAGACCAAACCCATAAATCCTTTATACAGTACCTACATTTTCTGATTCATCATTATATAATTATTTCTCTCAAGCCTCAGATGAAATGCAGTGATAAACAGGAAATGGGACATTTCGTGAGTGGTTTGCTGCAATGTGCTGAAAGACAAATGAGTTCTTACTGCTTATACAAGATATGACCCAGGTATCCTTAATGGAGGTACTTAATGTAATATTTATCATTGTATTAAAGTCACCAACTATTTTTGAGTCTAGATAGGTTCCTCAAGAGGTGAAATAACTTTTATCTGGACAAATATTGAATTATATGGAATGAGAAAACATTTAAATCTTCAGTTCCAAATTGTAGTAAAGAATGAAGAAACAGAAGCGAAGGAAACGTAATAGTGCTCATTGAACAAAATAAACCATACAATGCTGTAAAACTATGATTGCATTTATTCATATGCAGGTTTCACCCAGAAACTGCAACAAATAATCAAAAGTAATAAAGAACTGGAGTAATAAGAAGAACAGAGATTTCTCTACATTTATGTTACCATTTATTCATGGGAATAAAGAAATAAAGAAAACAAGAAAAAAAACTCTAGAGATGGGATAAACATTTACAGTATATATATATTTACATATCTAAAGCTGGATGTACAAAATATTTGGAACAGAACTGAACTGAATACAGAACAGCCATTCTGAATGAAAAGTAGCTGTTCTGAGCTTTTGGAAGTATTTTGGAAGTATTTTGACCTCAAAACGAGTGTTATATACTGAGGACATAATAGCAAAGTCCTCTAAAGGGAATATTTCCAACCCACACAAAGAGACAAGCTTTAAAATTCCTGAAGACGTTACCTCTAGATGTGACTATGAAAAAGTTCAATTTGTTACCTGTCAAGAGCTAGTATTTGTGATTATCCACTATAGACTAGAAGATGCCCCATCTAGGACTATATTAATAATATGATAATTTTGCTGTCTACACCAAAAGTTTCTTACCTAGTAGTCTGGGATATTAAAAATATACGAGTTAACCAGTGTAAAAGGCATTTGGGCAGTCTTGATCAAGGAAGGCTGTACTAAACATAGGAAATGTACCAGCCTCACAAGCAGTGGGCGCACAGCTCTAGGAATAGCTCATCTGGTCATTAGTAAAGCAAGTCTTGCAAACAGATATATTACAATTCCGGAAAATAACTGAAATGTATTAAAAGTGGAGTATACATTTATAAAAGTAAAAACACTGAATAAATTTGCTTCTATTATTTCTGATAAGGCAAAATACATTTTTAGTCTTTGTGTACAAGTAGACAAATAAGATATTTCTATTCTATTTGTAGTAGTGCTAGATATGCTCTTTACTGGGCAAAGTTAGGGATTACAGGTAGTCCTTGCTTAGAAATCACAATTAGGACTTGCAATTTCATAACTAAATTCTGGGGTCACTAAGTGGAAAAACATTTGACCACAATGGGCTAACAATGTCACTTCCCATTTGGTCAGTAAATGAATCATCACCGTAATTAAGTGAGACATGATGTGACCACAACTTGAAATTTTACCTATACCTCAGTGATGGGTTTCAGGTTACAGATTAGTTTTTTTAATCGTCAGACTTAAAGGGTATTATAGATGAGAAAGTATTAATGTCCACCTGCAATCAGAATCCAGGTAAATAGTACCAGATTGGATTTAAATTGATGCTTTAGTAACATGGCACTGGTTGAAACATTGCTATAGTTTAACACGGTATATAGAAATGAAGTAGCATAGTGTCTGGAAATACTATATTTCTTAACTTAGTTATAATGTTAAAATTCATCAAGGAAATTGTAAGCATTGCTAGGAATAAAAAAAAAATAGTTACCTCTTCCAACCTTCTATATTTTAACTGCATTTCTGTTCTTACTTAGATTGACTTGGAGCAAGGGTGTCAAACTCAATTTCATTGAGGGCTGCATCAGGACTGTGGTTGACCTTGGGGGGGAGGGGTCGGGATGTATGGCCAACGGGATGGGTGTGGCCATCTTGACGCCACTCTCCAAACTGCTGGCATGTTTTCTCTTTGCATTGAATAGACTGGGCCGAAGCTACGCTGGCCTGATCTTTCCTTTTTCCATTGGGTAAACCAGGACGGTCCCCTGGGCCGGATCCGACCACATCACAGGCTGGATGTGGCCCGCAGGACTTGAGTTTGACACCCCTGACTTAGAGATTTGTGTAGTCTCTTATTAATACAGTTTGACAATCTGTATGGAATTAAATACATTTCAAACTTCAGCTATGTATGAGAATTTTTTCTTAAAGTTTATCTTATAAAAACACAACAGCACATATTTGTTTCAGTTTAATATTTCATATTTTTCAAACAAATTAGACAAATAGTTGCATGATCATTCTTTCTTTGCCATGGTATTATACTTAGTTTTGCTGACAGTTAAACAAAATAACATTTGCTAAAAAAATGAATGTTTGACGAGAATGAAAATAAATATATTGTTATACCATTATCAGCATGCAGAAATGTTATGCTGGCCATAGGATTCTCCCATATTATTTCCTTCACTTCCTGTTCAGTTGAATAATAGGTTCTTGATTATGTTAATTATGTGCCATCAAGTCAGTGTCAACTCTTGGCGACCACATAGCTATTTTCCCATGATGACCTATCCCTAACCTTCAGGTTTTCCAGGGGTGTACCCATCACCACTGTAACTGAGTCCATCCACCTTGCTAGCTGGTCTTTCTCTTCTCTTTCCTTCCACCATTCCCAGCATCAGAGCCTTCTCTAGAGAGCTAAGTCCTTGCATAATATGTCTGAAATAGAATCATTTGAGTATGATCATTTGTGCTTTAAAGAGAACTCTGGCTTGATTTGTGCAATTACCTGTTGGTTTCTTGGCTCTCCATGGATTCTTGAAAGCCTTTTCCAACATCCAAACTCAAAAGTGGCAACACTCTATCTGGCTTCTTCAAACTTCTAATTTCATTTCCATAAAGTATCACATGGAATACCATTGCCTACGCTGTTCTGATAAGTGTACGGATAGATTACACCAAGGCATATAAATATCCTTCTCAAGGCTTTCATGATTATAAAAACAAGTACTAATTTGTGGCATGTTTCTTAACTGCTTATTTCATTATTGTTGAGGGTTTGATGTATTAAGAAACTATCTACCATTTCAAAACTACACTCAAATTCTTTCAATCTAGTTTAGCCTAATTTATATTCTGCATAAAGGTTGAATAAATAAGAGCAGAGTAGGCAGTCTTGTTCAGTGGTGGGTTGCTACCAGTTCGCCCCAGATCAGATGAACCGGTAGCGGTAGTGGCGGGAGGTTCTGCCCACCCACCCAGATGCTTCTGCGCATGCGTGTACACCCACGAGCGAACCGGTAGTGACGGGTTTTGAAACCCGCCCCTGGCCTTGTTCTATCTGTTTCACTGTGTTGTACTGTGACTTCCTGATCAGTACGTAACTTTGCATAAGGACAATGAGATGTTCCAGGAATTATCATTTTCCTAAGCATATTCCAAAAGCTTGATGTGAACAAGTTTTTTTTATAATCAATGAAACACATATTAACTTGGTTTTGGTTACTTTGGTTTTCTATTATATCCAGCATGTTATCAGGAATAATGATTACCATTTCTGGGTCTTTTCTAAAGCCAGTTTGAAGGTCTGGCATCTGTTTTTGATGACCCTAAACATTGTTTTGTTAATATGTGAAATTAATAGTATTGTAAAATAGTCAGCACACTCTAGCAAGTTTCCTTGTTATTGGTATTGCATCATAGAATGGCCACTGTGTCATTCTCCAGATTTGCTGGCATATCTTGGTTAGAACTTTAGTGCTTTGTGTAAAATTTTGCTTACTGTTATGTATGGAATTGTTGATCTTCTCTGTCCTGACAACTGAGATTGTAAAAAAAAAAAAAAGGTTTGGCTCTTAACTAAATCTAGCAACTTTTATTGTGTTACTAGATAAACTTTAACCTTCTGGGTCATGATTGCAGAAATATTTCCTTACTTTCAAAAATTATAAGATGTCTAATGTACTTCTTCACTAGAACAGTTGGGATACATTCAGAGATGTATCTGCCTGGAAAACAGCCCACAAACATCAGCTCAGGAAATGTTTTATGATATTTTATATTATGTCATAAACTATTTTAAGATAATTTTATGTCATAAAATGTTTTATAAAATTTGCTGAATTTCAATTCCACACGAGTCATGGGTCCCAGATTTTGGACACATTCTGAAAGTTAACCCATGTAAGATACCTTGGGGTTCAAAAACTATTGCCCTAAGATGCACTGTTTCCCCAGTTAAAGGTTATGGGAGCAAGAGTTTTAGAAGTATATAGATTTTACTTTGACTCTCCTCCCAGTTATTATATATTGTTATCACTACTAAACTACATAGAGTCATTCTCAGTTCCTACTCTCTGCTAATGTATATCCATAAGTATATTTCAAAATAATATTATGCATGTTAAGGGTTTATTTGGTAATCTTATAAATTGCCACTGTTATACTAATTCAATTTCTCATTCAGACATTTTGTTAAGAAACCCTCTGGTTAAAAGTTGAATATTACGGAGCACTACACTAAATATTTCATAAAACTACTTACAGAAAAGCTTAGCTAAAAGACTGACCACGATTAAAGGAAGTTGTTGCTCATGATAAAAAGAGGCACAAAGCCATATGTAGCAACTCTATACTGTTAATTTTGCTTTGCTACACAGGCATTGTAACAGTTTTATGCTAAGATTTATTCCAGAGAAATTTTCACTTTTTAATATTACCTTAGTTAGTTTAAGCATTTCAGGACGAGAGTATTTTCAAGCATATTCTTAGCCTTCCTGAATGCGTATGAAAGCAAAAAGGCAGGATATACAGTATGTTCAATCAAAAATATGTTTCTTTTTTCTACTTGATTCATTGTCATTCGATCAGTCTAGTCACTAGTTAAAAAGCTCCCAAATCTGTTCATTTAATTTAGATTTTACTTTGCTTTCTTTAGTCATTTTCAGCTTGACTATGTATACAAAATTTTTATGTATGCAAGAGTTTCATTCTAGGATCTATCTACATGGTAATAATATTAGTGTTTAGAATTACATGTAACAAAAACCGGACTGATATGTCACAGAAGCATATTTTATAAACAGAGCACAGAAATAGTATTGATCTGGCACAAGAAAAGCCATTGACATATATACCACTTGCATTATTACAAATAATAAAATAGGAAGAAGTCAAGTAGAGTACATCCGTCTATTTCTTACCCTAAGAATGATCATCAAAATAGGTTTAAACATACTTACCAACAGCAAAAAACAGCAATTAAATAAAGATCAGCTTCAAAGTCTTTGCTGTCTTAGCATATAATTCCATTAAGCACAAGAAACAGGACCTATTCTAGGGTCATAGCAAAATACTGAAATGTTATCTCAATGTTACATCTATAATTTTTAATACACAACAACATTCAGCTTTGTCTTTGAAATTTTTTAGGCCGGATTTTTTTTAAAAAAATTGTGTGATGGTTTTATGTAATCATAGTTATATTGCAAACAACTTTTTGTGTCTTGAATAGAATCACAAGCAAATATATATGCACATTTATTTATCAAGTAAATGAAACAATAAGTATGATGTCAGCAAAAACAAAAGAAGGATCTATCTATGTAGAAGTTTCAGATTTAAGGAAGAGCCATGCTCCTACGCTCAACTTAGCCAATTGGAAGTTATGATCATAATAGATAATCCTCAACTTACAACAGCTCATTTAGTGACCATTCAAAGTTACAATGGCATTGAAAAAAGTTACTTATGATTGTTTTTTTACACTTATGACCATTGCAGCATCCCCATGACCGCACGATTAAAATTCAGATGCTTGGCAACTGACTCATATTTATGACGGTTATAGTTACCCGGGGTCATGCAACCTTCTGACAAGGAAAGTCAATGGGGAAGCCAGATTCACTTAGGAGCCAGTTGTTACTAACTTAACAACTGCAGTGATCCACTTAACACACGTGACAAGAAAGGTCATAAAATGGGGCAAAATTCACTTAACAAATGTCTCACTTAGCAACAGAAATTTTGAGCTCAATTGTAGTCATAAGTCAAGGATTACTTGTAACGTCCTTAAATATAAAATGATCAGGCCAGCTTTATTCCCTTTTATTGTCTTCTTCAGATATATCTGAAAAGCACTTCAGAAGATATGGTTAGATTAGGCATATTGATTGAGTTCAACTAAATGAGAAAGCATGTCAAGCATAATAAAATGCTTAACATGGGTGGAAGATAGATGTATTTGCAATTGTCACCTAGGAAAGACATTTTGCTCAGATGGCACTTTGGCTTTTAGTGTCTATAAATTCCACTCTAATCACCAGTTAGCTTTCTTCTGGGAACTCTTCTTTCCAAATAAGCAGTAAATGCTGCATTATGCCAAGCTAAGAGGCTACTCTTTTTCTTAACAATGTTCTTTCTGACCCAGCAGCTGACTTGTGAATTTTTCATATCAAATATGCCTGATTTAGAGGTTCTGAACCACTATATACACAAATGGTAAACATACGTAATAGCGTTTTGTGTTGGAATTGAATTATTCAAAGCATCAGGACAGACAATTACTATTTATTATTATTTAGCCTATGATGAGAACATAACAGAACAGAAGCGAATATATATATAGAGTCCACATAATTCTAAGTAAAACTTCTATTGGGGTATGGCAATGGTCTCATAACTAGATGTCCAGTTCAGCTATCAAAATGATCAATTCTGGTGCTGTTTCATGCAGATCTTCTAGGGAACAAGAGAACGCATGTTGTGGGCAATCTTGCACAATAAGTTTAATAGAGGAGCAACTGTCGCTCGTATCCGTAGCATTCCTCAATCTACACATACTCCCTGGGCGGTGCTAAATGGGTGACAATGACCAGATGCAGCCATACTGCCCTTTTGGGCCTCATAGCCATGACAAACACAAGTGCATAAAATCAAATAGGGCTGACAATAAAGAGCATAAATAATATTTCTCTTATTCTAAAGCCTTTTAGAATAAAAATACATGGATGTAGGAATTTAATGAAGGTGATAGAGGAGGAAAACATTACTGGAGAAATAATTCCTGATCCCATGCAGGATATCAATTACAGTAAAATGAAGTAGCCACATTTTTAAAATTTCCTTTAATTACATACACTTTAGGATGGAGTAGTCTTTGATTCTAATGGACAGTGAATAAAAAATGCTTTGGGATGCTGCTTAATTCTCCAGAGAGTAAAATAATTTTCAAAGCATTTTTGAGAATTTTGATAAAACTTGGCTGTTTTATACTGAAAGAATTGACTGGCGTTATTTATTTCAGTCATAAATTACCAGGAATAGATTTTAGATGGAATAATCTTTACTGCAATGAAGTCTAAATTGTTCACTTTGTATCAGTTCTCTAATTACCAAGAAGCATTTAAAAATCAGATAGAATGTCAATACATTTGAATATCAAGGATTCTTAATCTTATTTGGATAATTTTTAATCTAGCAATTTATTTAGCCATATCTTAGATTTACTAGGGAAGTCAAAAATTATCAACGCTTCTAATTTAAAGTATGGATACAAACATAATCGAGAATCAATTTTATTAGATTACCAAAATTTAAGATTACTATATCTGGGCTGCTTAAAACCAGGCAATCCTGCGAGCTCCGGAACTTAACATTTTATAATTTTAAAATAATTAAAATTTTATTTAACTAAACTTTCGTCAGCCATCTGCTGACATTGTCAGAGTATTAAACTACCATTACCGAGATCTCTGCCGTTATATGCCATTAATCAATTTGGCCCTTGCGTTGTAATTGATTAATGGCATATAAAGGCAGAGAATATATTGTTATTATTCCTTCAATAGATAAATATTTATTGGTTTTGTTCCTTGGAACCAGAAAAGAGATTATTTTTATAATAGGATTCATGCTGTAAATGATTCCTGATAGTTTATTTCTTAAAAATATAGAAAAGAGGTAATCAAATGATGTGTTAACAAAAATCTTAATTACACAGCTAAGTATGTGGGTTTTGGATAATCACTTTCTCTCCAGCCAACTTATTTGGCCAATTTACTTCACAGGGTTGTTGGAGAAAGAAGGGAATCCTATGTATGTCACCTTGAGCTTATGAATAATAGGATATAAATCTAATATATGCATATACATATATATATATACATATATATATATATATATATATATATATATATAAATCTAACAATCAAATATTGCTGTTATCTTCATACAAAATTTTTATTACTGTCACTGTGAATCAGGCAGCCATATAAATTTAATAAATATTTTACTGTTTACAGTTTTTAAGTCAATTATGGCTCAGAAAATCTATATAACTATATCTGCTATAATAAATGGAGACAAACTGTTGTGTGAACCAAGTTAAGAGAACATGTCCAGCTCAAAGAATTTATTAGATATTACAGAAATTTTGATCATAGCATATCAACAGGGAATATCCCATTCAAAATAAATGAATCCAGTCAATTAAAAAATAAGATTTAGCTTGCCATCTTTCAACAATCAGGAGTCTACGGGCACCTTTTCCAGCTGACAAGTTTGAACAGTTCACAAAAGCTTGCGCCTTTTTAATGTATATTTTTTTAGCCTGAAAAGGTGCTAGCAGGCTCCTCTTGATTTTGAGTTGACTTTGTCTAAAATACAAAAACACACCAAATTGTAACCAAAGCATATATATATATATATATATATATATATATATATATATATATATATAAATGGTACATTTTAAAACAAATGTTCTTAGGCCAAGAAAGCTGCTTCTGCTATTGTAAGAAATGGCTGTCTTCACAGCATGGCCTCATGCTTCTCTCGGTAACAAATAACTCTGAGAAGTGTTTCCCTGTGATCTCTGTTAGCCATAACTGGTCTCAGCCACTTCAGAACCAGAAAAGCAGAACCGACTTTTTTGTAGCAGCAAAGGAGAAAAAGTCTTTTCATGAAAGCTAATCCCTTTAAAAAAAAACAAACAAGCCACCCTCTTTTCAACCTACAGTCCACACTTATCAAAGCTGAAGCAATCTATGCCAGGTCTCTTAATGCTGTATTTGTATCCCACCCTTTCTTATTTTTAAAATAATCCAAGACAGCAACTATAGCTAATTATTCCTTCCTCCTCCTAGTTTCCCCACAACAACCCTGGGAGGTGAGTTGGGCTGAGAGTCTCAAAGTCACCCAGCCGGCTTTCATATGGATAAAAGGGGGACTAGAACACATACAAGAGCTCCAGTTTTCTAAGCCTGGTGCTTTAACCACTAGACCAGACTAAACTCGCCTTTAACATTTCACCAGAAGTTGCGACAGGCAAGCCATTAAAAGAAAAAAAAACCCAATCTCTATGGAGATTCTCACTCATCCAGGTCATGGTTATTCCAAAGGTGCTTTTTTCAAGAGGCAACTGGACTTTCTGGTTTTTTCTTTCCAGACCTCTGGCTTCTCATCCAAGAAGCTTTGAAGAAGCCAAATCAAAGAAAAAAGAAGTCCAGTTTTTCTCCAGAAAAAGAAAGTCGAGTTGCCTCTTGAAAAAGCACCTTTGGGATTCGCTGGAAAGGGAAAGGCACTTAACCCATGCCCAGATTCCTAAGTTTTAGACGCCAGTAAGGAGCAGGTTTGACAGCTTAATTAAGCGCGGGGAGGGAAAACAAACCACACTCATAAGGGGTTGAGAAAGACTTGCAAGGAGGAGCGGTAGCCCATTTCTCCACCATCTCCTCCCACAAGGCTGGAAGATGCCTGCAGAAAGAACAAATGTCAGGAACTTGCGCCAAGCTCCCCACCTAAGCGAAAGGGCGGAAACTCAACCTTTAATCGTCACGCCGCAAACGTCAGGTAAACCTTCTCGGGTCCGGCGCCTTCTCTTCCACTGCCCGACTTCCACTCTCGCTTACCGTCGATTCTAACCGCCGCCTTGCGACACCCGGACAAGCCTGCCACCGGGCGCGCACGCACGCTTGGGCCGCCCGGCTCCTCCACGGCGCTCGTCTACGGCCGCGGAAGGGCGAAAGGAAAGCGAGCCGCCGAAGAGAGAGAGAGAGGGGGAGGAAAAAAAAAATAAAATAAAAAGGGGCGGGGCTTCAGAGCCGGCTTCGACCAGAGGCTCGGCGGCTCAGACTCCGCCCAATTCCTTTGTCGCGTCACCGGCGGCCCGTCCGCCAATGGGATTGTCGCTGGCGGAACCGCTGACTGGGCGCGAAGGGGAAGCGCAAGGCAGAACCCGCGGAGGCGGGGTTGGGAGGGGGGGGGAGGAGGGAAAAGGGAGCGAATAATAAAAGGGGCGGGGCAAGAAGGGAGAAAACAAAAGGAGTGTTGGCTTTTTCTTCGCCTCAGAACGGAGGAGGCGGCGGCGGCGGCGGATGACAGCCTCGTTTCGACTTCGCAAAGGCGGGCGGAGGTCGAACGCGCTTGAAGTGTCCTGACATGACCTTATCAGTTCCTCTTTTTTTTTTTTGGCTTTAGAAAGATGCAATAAGTTTCACAGAGCACACTGGGGCTTCCTCCCAAGCAGTATTTAGATAGCTGGCCTTCCTTTGATGTCAGTCCCTAAATTTTAAAGTTTTTCTTAGATAAAAGCATTAGATTTATTATTATTCCCTTCTTGAATGCTTGCAAGAGGCCTACTCGAAAAGTGTATAGGCAGTGTGGCTTCAAAAGCATAATTAAGCTTCTTGAGTGGGATGGCCAGGGCTTTTGTTACTGCTTCTTCATTATTCAGAGCTTATGGGTCTTTGTGAATAAAGGAGATGGGAGTAACTGTTAATAAAATAATGATGTCTAAGATACAGGAGACAGAGCTTGGTAATACAGGTAATCCTCATTTAGCGACTGCCTTGGACTGTAGTGATGGGGTGTCTTCTAAAAGGCTATGGCATACAGTTGAAAGAAAATGGGGAAGCCTGTATTTGTGGAGTCTGGCAAGAACAAAGAGTGTTTAGACACAAGGACAGTTTTTCCCCCATGCCATCACTCTGCGAAATAACTAATTCCCATAACACTATCAAACTATCCAGAAAGGCAGTATTACCATCATTATTCTCATCTTCCCTAATACGTATGTCCTTATGACTATAGCTTTGTTGCTTGTATCTTATTTATTTATTTTTATTAATCATATTTCTATGCCACCCACTCTCCAAGGACTCTGGGCAGCTTACAACAATCTACAGTATACTAAATAGCATATTGCCCCCAACAATCTGGGTCCTCACTTTACTCACCTCGGAAGGATGGAAGGCTGAGTCAACCTTGAGCCGGTGAGATTTGATCTGCTGATCTGCTGAACTAGCAGTCAGCTGAAGTAGCTGCAGTACAGCACTCTAACCACTGCGCCACCTCGGCTCTTAAGATGTATATTGTCTATTTAGTATCCTAATATGATTTATGTTGATTGCTTATTTAGTATCCATGACTGTCACTAAGTGTTCTTTCTAATGTTTTATGATGAATGTATTTTTACAATGAGTATGATAATGGTTTATGCACCAGAGACAAACTCCTTGTGTGTCTAATCACACTTGGCCAATAAAGAACTCTTCTCTTCTCTTCTCTTCTCTTCTCTTCTCTTCTCTTCTTCATGGAGAATATGCACATGTAACACTTGTATCCATTCTAGGTGGTTAGAGAACTGATAACAGTATCGAAGAGTTAAGACATCCTGCATACCTCAGCTAGAAGTTAGAAATAGGGATGGCCCTGAGCAAATAGAATGTGTATTAGATAATTCCTGGAGCATTCATTAGCCAAGGCTTAGGAATAGGGATGGCTAAAGGCCAATAGGGCAATTGTTAGATCATTACTAAAATGTTTATTAGATAATTTGTTTTATATAGCCCGCCTTAGCCTGCCTTCTGCTTTAGTGAAATTGTATAAAGCTTTCTTAATCCTCTGTCCTGGCATTTTGCTGGTTGGATCCCTTTTGCTGAAGCGCTTCAATAAAAGGAAACAAAACTATGCATTTCGTGTCTGGTGTTCTTCATTGGCTTTGGCACCAAGCTCAGATCCGAATTGGGAACAACAGTAGTAACTGCAACCAATCATATTTACAATGTTCATAGGTCTGTAATGGAAAGCTGAAGTAAGATCTTAAGCACAGTTATGATTTCATTTAGTGATTGCTTAATGACAAAAGTGCTGGTCTCAGTTGTCACTGGATGAGGACTACTTATGTAATAATGATCCTCCCGTCCCTGCATTACACTACAAATAAGTTTCCAAGACCAAGATACAACCCTAACCCTTACAGATTCTCCACCACATGGAATCTGCCCTGAGATGCATACTGAAATGCACAGGGATCCCATCCCTAACAGAAATTAGGGGATCAAAGGCAATGCTTTTCTATGATGGCCTCCATTCCTTGCCCTCAAGGTTTCCTCTGTACTGGCTTTCTACAGAGCAATGAAGATGGATTATTTATTTTATTTATTAGTAGTATACCGTACCTACTTTTATACAACTCAAGCTGGGGGTGTCCTTTAAAGACCCCATTTTTACAAGATTTTGATGGTGACTTGGTTGTAATTTTTATTGTTATGTTGCATGACTGACTCAAGGTTAACTCAGCCTTCCATCCTTCCGAGGTCCGTAAAATAAGGAGCCAGATTGTTAGGGGCAATATGCTGACTCTGAAAACCGCTTAGTGAGGGCTGTAAAAGCACTGTGAAGCAGTATATAAGTCTAAGTGCTATTGCTATGTATGTGATTTGTGATTTTAATCTTAGTTGTGTTAACTGCCCAGCCTTTGGAGGTGGGATATATGTAATAAATTTAATTAGTAAATGAATATCTCAAAAGTGGGATTTATTTATTTATTAAATGTACTTGCTGTCTATCTTACCACGGGGCTACTCTAGGCAGCTTACAATAATAAAAAAGAAAAATGAAAAGGCGTATAAACAGAACCGAAGTAAAATAATAAAACATAACATAAACAAAGGAACACAATGAGAATAAATTCAATATGATAATACAAAAGATAGGTGGGTGGAGACCAGAGAGCAAGGTGGGGGAGGTGGCATCTGCCATCAATCTTAGCAGAATTTAGGCTTTTGGCTGTTTCCTAAAATTGATTAAATTTGGATAAAAAAGTTACCCAACTCTATAGAACTTGTGAATAAATATGCACAAGTTCAGCTTGTAAAAAAAGAGCTTTTTTAAAACTCTGTCTTTTTTTTGAAGCAGTGCAACAAATGAGGGGGTGGCTGAACTGCTATCCTACTGGTAACCTAGCAGGGTGCCACCATTTCCTTCCTGTTACTGTTCCTCCCATCACAAAAGAAAATAGGTGGTGAGGGGGCCACTGCTGTTTCTTTTTCAGGCATTCCAAAGGCTGACATTCAACTTAGAAATCATACTTTCTCTAGGATGAGCTGTCTGTACCTTAATAGGAATATTTCCCAGACTCTGTGCTGTAAAAGAAGCAGGTATATTTAATTTACTCTTGTCTACTAATTACAGATGAATGGGCTAATCGGCTTTAGTGTGCAAGTTTGCAATTTAAAAATAGTTTTCTTTCTCTCCTAAAGTCTTACTAATTTATAAAGAAGTTTCCTAACTTACATTGTCTCCTTTAAAAAAAAAAGAAAGAAACTGACAGATGATGTAACAAAATCAATTAAAGGCTCTCTTTGTACAGTGCAATTAGTTATGGTTAACTTCATCGTTGTTTTAATGAATTGACCCAACTTTCTGGGCTTACATAAAATGCTGAACCATAAACAATACCCACACAGTCTGCTTTTCTCAAATACTAGATTCAAATGTGTTTGGCTGGTTTCAATATATCGTGCGAACGTAATGAAATTAGTTGCACTGAATTGTGTTCTGGGAAATCTCCACAATAAAATCGCCAAGAGTCGGGTCGGCTTGACCAACCGGATAACATTATCATCATCAAGGTATTGCAAGATTCTTTGTTGCTTCTACTTATCAATCTAAATAAAACAATCTGGTGCCTCTCTAAAAGAACTCTTGGATGATATGCATCTATTTGGTGCATATCAGGGGTGAAATGCTCCCAATTCGGACTGGATCGCTCGATCTGGTAGCGATGGAGACGGGTGGTTTGGAGAACCGGTAGCAAAAATCCCTGCCCCCCCCTCTCCATGCCCAGCTGAGCTGCACAATCATCAGAGGCTTTTTTTTTTTACTTTTAAAAGCATTTTTTCTACCACCTCTTCGGCCAAAAAAATGCTTTTAAAAGTAAAAAAAAAGCCTCTGATGATCACGCAGCTCAGCTGGGATCGTCAAAGTCTTTTAAAAGCATTTTTTCTACAACCTCTTCGGAGCGAACAGGTTGTAAAAAAATGCTTTCAAAAGGCTCTGAGGATCCCAGCTGAGTTGCCTGATCGGCAGAGGCTTTTTTTCTTTTAAATGCCTCTGACAATCCAAGCTGAGTTGCCTGATCAGCAGAGGCTTTTTTTTCTTTTAAATGCCTCTGACAATCCAAGCTGAGTTGCCTGATCGTCAGAGACATTTAAAAGAAAAAAAGCCTCTGCCAATCAGGCAACTGAGCTGGGATCGTCAGAGCCTTTTGAAAGCATTTTTTTACAACCTCTTCGCTGAAGAAAAAATAGTTTTAAAAGTTAAAAAAAAATGGCAACGCCCACCCAGTCACATTACCCCCCCCCACCAAGCCACGCCCACAGAACTGGTAGTAACAAATTTTAGATTTCACCATTGGTGCATATATAATACAACCTAAAGCAACCTTACATATACATACAACCTGTGATGATTCAGGTAATAATTGCCACTGTCTTATGATAACCTGCATGCCAATTTTGTTCCTGTATCTATTAAAGACCTAACAACAACTCAATACTGGTGGGAAAAATATATATATTTTTCAATGTTGCACATGACAATTAGCATTTTGAATATCTCTATAGAATGGAACAAGCTAGCCATACAATACAAATCATATATCAACAATGGCAGTATCCAAGAAACAGGAGATACTTCCAATATTCCATACATTCTGACAGTGTGTGCACAATTCATGTTAAATTAATAATTAAATCCAATTTTCTGAATTTGCATCAAGAGATGGAGGCTTTTCAGATGTGAAAGGCAGGCTGATAATCATATAAAGATCAAACTAAAGTTTTTTAAAATTATAAATGTATGACATTTTTTAATACGAACAATTTTAGTTTCAGGTTACTAAAGGATTCCCAGGATTGGAATGTGGCGTGGAACAATTTTTATTAAGCATGAAATGAAAGAGGAAGCTCAACACAGTAAAATATGCAGTAGAACAACTACACATTGATATATTAGTTATCAGTGAATTGAGATGGACTGGAATTGAACATATTCAGTCAGGTGATCATACTGCTTGCTACTGTGCATACTTGGCTGCAATACAATAATATCAATTGGACTTTATGCACAGTTCTTTAATATAACAATTATCCAAGTTTATGCTGCAACCACTGATGCAGAATAAGATAGGGTTGGTGACTTTGATAACAACTTCAATTTGAAATTGAACATGCAAACAAGATGTGCTGTTTATGACTGGAACCTGGAACGCTGCAGAATTTAAATAATCTGGAATATATACTTGAACTGTATAGTCTAGGACAGGCTGAGGAATTCGGCAAGTTGAAGTCCAGAAGTCTTAAAGTTGCCAAGTTTGGAGATAGCCTAAGAAACCAAAATGCAGCAGGACAACAGAAAGAATTTTCAGCAGAAAATTCATGGCACATAGTAAATTAAAAAGAGACCAGGCTACCATGAATTTATAAGTTCTAGATTCCTATATTGTTGAGCTTTCATTGGGGCTTCAACAGTTAGTGTACAATCAAATGTTAGCAATTCTGATGTACCGTTGTTTATGTTGACTTGATTCATTTGTTTTGAGAAAATGGCATTACTAATTATTTATATTAAAAGTTCAGATACTGACTTCAAACATTGGCATATCCTGCGTTCTGATTATCTTAGTAAACATTATTGAGAAAATGTTTCATGGCCTTAGGCTAATGTTTTAAGTATTCTTATATAAAAATAAGCTTCATTGCAACACTTGCATCTAAACAAATATAAACAAAGTTTGGTCTATAAATGTTGTTTGATGGGAAAAGATCACAGTAAACATTTCTGGGACAAAGGAGTAATGGCTGTTCTTTATTTTAACAAATACAGTAAAAACTAGCAGTCTTTAGTGAATTAGTCACATTTGGTATAAGTTAAATTAACCAAATAAACAGATGTAAGATCAGGCCACAAAAATGTATCTGTCACTAGCTTTAAAACTGAAGTAAGGTCTTTCTTTATTGCAGCTGGAGTCTCGCTTAAGAGTAGTGCTAGAATAAAAAGGAAATTATTTTCAAAAATAACATTCATATTAATAAAAATCTATCAACGTAGAAAATATTGATTGCTAAACTAGTTGATAGTGTTGATGTTTAAAAAAGTATATTAATATATCACATATTCTTACTTACTTATAAAATAGAGTGTGTTTGTTTACAAGCCATCACAATATGATATTGTCTGAGTGGTGAAAAATTGCAGAAGAAATATATTTTCACCAAAAACAACAACACAAAGTTTTAATATCATGAATATACACCATAAAGAAGACACTTGTTAAATTTGTTTTTCCTCTAAAGTCTCAAGCTTTAAAGATAGGTAGTTAATGGAATATTGCCCTCTACTGACCAATTTTAAAATTGAAATTTGAAACAATAGTGATTCTGAAGGAGATCAGTAGAACATTTATCTGAGACTTAACTCAAATAATCAATATAATTGAAAATACTCTCTCCCCAGATTCTCTGATAGAAATGTTTTCTACTCCTCTATCCAAAATTCTTCTTTAGAGATGCCAAGAATTACAGTTGAATGCAAAATATATTGTTTTTTTCTACATTACCATTTTACACATTATTGTGCAGATTGCTCTTCCACATTACCTTGCATTTTGTATGAAGCAGCAATTTTCACTATTGAAACTAAAACATATTAATCCTTTAGACAAAGCTTATTCATTTTAATCTGAAATAATTTTATTTCCATCTCACAGAAATTCCAGCATATAAATACACTACCACCTGTTGCATTATATCCAGCAACTGGTGCAACTGCATGATCTTATTTTTTTATTAGCATTTTCACCTTTATTAGTTTATAAGTAAGCCACAACTTGCTTCAGCAGGAGGTGCTATACAGTAGAAGCGAAAATTCTGGCAGAGGAACAGAGCTTCTAAACTTGATGAGGTTACCAAGTTTGGTAATGAAATGTTTGCAAGAAAACAATCAAGCTCAGAGAGCATGAAGGATCCCTCATTTTGACCCTGAGCGACAAATATTCTCCTCCATTAGCTTCTCAATCTGCCATTCAGGTGCCTCAGCTACAGGCTTGATCCCAGGGTGTGGGATCCATAGTGCATGGAAGCAGATGCTAGGTGGGGATGACTGGGTGGATGTGCCCATACTGAGCATCTTTTACAAATAGCAATGATGTCATCCTCTTTCAGACTGTTTATGGAAGAATACTCTGAAATAATTCGTATCTGGTCCAACACAGATTTAATTTTCCAGGACAATCTATAAGCTTGAAAAAGACAGCAGAAGACATCACTTTTTCTGGTGTGCGTGTGCATATCAGATTGTAGCTTTAGTTAAACCATTTACAAGCTTAGTTTTCCTCTGCTAAGATTAGGAGGTAACATTATATGAAGAAAATTGCAAACAGGTTGTATTACCTGCTGCTTAATCTACACTGTATATTGATAGTTTTGCTGGATTGTACCACCTACGCCTATAACGGTGCGACATTACATGTTTGATTTCTCGCCATTCCCCACAAGGACAACACTCGCTACTCTACACATGGAAAAAAAATACTTTGTAAAAGCAAAGGCCAGCCTGAGTCTCTCATGCTAGCTTTTGGCGTGCCCGACAAGCATGCACCTGCTATTTGCAAAAAAAAAAAAAAAAGGGAGCTTGTTCGGTCCTTAATAGATCCAGAACGATGGACTGCGATCGGGCCTTTGACCCCGGCCACTCTCGCCTCTTGTTAGGCGACTGTGATAAAAGGACTCAAAGCAAGCCGAGCCCATTCTCCCTGGCGATTAGCCCTTCTCCAATTTGTTTTCACCGCCTCTTCGGGAAGGACACGCCATATCCGGGGAAAGGGGGGGAAAACAAGTGTGAGGTAAGGAAAGACGCAGCGTGGTTGATTTGGGCGCAGAAAGTGCCAAAACTTTCAGAGAGGTCGTTTCTTCAACGTCGAGGGGACGTTGAAGCGGGTTCCCGGGGGCTTTTGTTCCTTACTTACTGTGATTATAAAATTGTCTTTTATAGTCTCTTGCCGAGCGAAGAAGCAAGCAAACGAGAGGAAAATGGCCTCCTTGGGAAGTGGATTTAAATATATCTCTCTCTCTCTGTAGGACGGGAGAAAGAAGAAAGTGGGAAAGGATTCGCAGAATTAGCAATAGTTAGGAAAAGCACTCTTGGTAGAAGGCAGTATGGGTTTGCTCCAGGGAGTCCTTGTAAGATTTGCTTGGCTTTCACTCCTCCCGCCTTGGGTAATAAATATTTTGAGAGTGCGTGGAGTGAATTTTACTCCTTTCTGCATGATTACAGCAGTTCCCTTACAGATACGATTTTTTTTTTAAATCACAGAAGAGTTTGCGGAGTAGTGAAAATATTAAGCCTTTTAAAGAGACGAATGAGCAAAAGAAACCGAGGTGGGTGTCTAGCCCTGGCACTAAAACCAATGATATAAATGGGCATAAATGCAAACAGATATTCTGAAATCATGACTTGGAAATCGCAGAGTGTGTTCGGTAGCCCCTGAGCTCAGTGTAGAATATCTGTACTACATTGGGAGAATAGCAATAGCACTTAGATTTATTGTATTCCATCCTTCACAGTGCTTTACAGTCCTCTCTAAGTGGTTTACGGAGTCAGCATTTTGCCCCCAACAATCTGGGTTTTTACCCACCTTGGAAGGATGGAAGGCTGAGTCAACCTTGAGCCTGCACCATAACAGTTCCCTTTTTTTTTCTTTTGTTCTTCAAAATCAAGGCCTGACTGAACTATTCCTGAAATAATCAGGATATCCCTCTATTTAAGGGAACTGTTGATTTTGCCCTTAGGACCAAACACTTTCCTAATCTGAATATTCTGTCCTTCTCCCTCTCTGTTCTGTTCTATTTCTTGGATAACAAGACTTGGTGGAAAGTGAGAAAGATATGGAGCAGCATGGTTCACTTTTGGAATAAACAAGTGAAATAAATGGCATTGCATAATTTTATAATAGGTTGTAAACAGCCTGCTTAAGATTACATTTCAGGTTACCTTTACGCTGCAAGAAACACTTAGGTAAGATGGGTGGTGTGGAAATGTGATAAACAACAAATGAATGAATTATGATGACTTGTATCTTATATTACACAATGTATTATGGGGTTCCAATCCTTGGGTTCCCTGGCATTAATATATATTCATAAACCTGTCATTCTGACAGATAACTGTTTTCTTATAGGTAAGGCTATGAGTTTTCTGAGATCTACCCACCCGCCCCAAATTCTCATTCCTGATTCCTCCCTGCAAAATAATAACTGGAAGGGCATGTCTTGTATTACGCTTTGAGTTACAGTTCTAGCATCCAATCATCACAGAGAGACTTTATTTACATTTCATTTCCTTTTTGTTGTAAATGTAGTTACTGAGCTCAGCATAGTTATATGTCTTGTCACCATTTCAAGGCATTTTTCCCAGGTTTATTCTTATACAATTCCTGCCAAATTAGATTTGCAACAAAAATAAGCATTACAGGACATAAGGGTCAGTAGAGTTCCTGGCCTTTGAAAGGAAGCAGGCTGTCTTCTATATTTAGAATAAAAATAACTTCAAGAAGCTGCTTGTAAATATGCCAAAACTGCTAAAATTGTCCCTACTATTAACAGGGCACGCTGTATTTGGAAGGGGTGGGATTAAAGCTGGATATGTAGTCAGGAGAATCCTAAAATAAATTGAATGCAGTGAAAATGAGTTACTTAGGAAATACATGTGATAACGCAAGAAAATACAAGGTGATACAAGAATGAGCGATGAATGAATGTTGATTGAATAGTGGGTTAATCAATGTTAAACAAACATGTTAAGGTTTGGCCACAAAAAAACCAGTATAAAAAGTAAAAGAAATACATACATTGGTTGAGAGAAAGTGGAAAACCGAGAAAGTCATAGTAGAATACAGTTGAAAAATCCTGAAAAAGAGAAGAGATGGGACATTTAAAGAGCAAAAGGCCTTACATGAGGTCATTTAAGAATTTGTGAAAAAAAATGGTTTGTGAAGAATTGAAACAGATAAAATGAATGAAGTTGGCGTAAACTAAATTTATATATTGTTTCCTTTTCTTATATTATGACTTGCTTGACATATTTATTGCTTTTTGCACCTTGTGTAAAGTTTGTTTAGCTTGAAAGATAATAACATGACGAGTATACTATTATCACAAGTTAAACATCAGGACTCACTTTAGTTTTTATGAAAACCCATATTCTCAATACTTGGATCCAATCCAATACTTTTTTAAAACTCTTTTTTCTATGTATCTTTCTTCTGAGGAAATTAAGCAAAGTTATTTCAAACTTGATTTGCTGCCCCCCTCCCCTCCCCCCCCATATAATTCAGTCCCGAAATGCAGAGATTTGTTTGGGTAGAAGTGACATAATTATTTCCAAATAAATAGTGATAAGTTGTTTTTCTTTAAATGATGCCTTGTTCTTCCCTGATCTGTACCCAAAATAATCTGAAATCCTTACATGGTAAGACTAACCTTTATTTCATTCTTGTGCTTTGGGCCAAATGTAAAATGAGAAAGGGCAATCAATGCAAAGAGAGTGCATCTTGCTTTTGCCTGGAAAACATTTTTTTTCTGTAATTAATTCTATATTGGATTTCCCCCTTTTTTTATAAGTGACCACCTAATTAACCTCTCTACTATTTGTTGTATAACTATATATCTATTGAAACAAACAGTAATATTTTGCTCTCATCCGTGACTCTTTAGCATTCTGTTGTATAGCCACCCATAAATCCAAAGAGGCACTCTATTTTGGTTAGCTGGGAGTAAGAGATAGCTTACCTATAGGAAAAAAAATTCTCTTAGAGAATGGAGAGAATGGAGAATGGTTGCTGAGTTAGCAGAGTTGGAGTCTTTAAAAACGGAAGTGATTTTTTTGGAAAGAGATGGAGGGATAGTCTAGCATCTATCTCACAAAGGATGTAGACAGTACTGCATGTGGATTTTTTCCCACTGGTTGTTGTAATGATAGCTGGTGATCCTGAGATAGGTTGGGAATGTTACACTTCTGGATTGTTAGTTCAATTAAAATATGAAATTTCCTGAAGTGAAGCCTGGACAATTTGGAAAAAAGTGCTGAAGCAAAGGAGGAGCCAATCAATGCAGGCAGAGGGTCTCCACTGAGGTCAAGATCTACCAGCCAGAGATTTAAGTGATTGCTAGCCTGATAGAGAATGCTGGTCAATATAATTAGTTCACGTGTTTTCCTCTGCATTTATAAGGGAGACAATAGAAGAGTTGGGGTTTATATGGTTGTACAGAGCTCTTCCTCAAGTAGAAAATACAAAACTGTTTTGCTTATTGTATTAACAAAATAGGAAAAAAAAATCCCAACTTGTGCTAGGTATGTTATGTTTGGTATCAGCTCCCTTGAACTCATCAGAAATGTTGGGAGATGTGTCAAAAAAGTCAAGAGGCAGCTCCAATTAAGCAACTAAAGTCATGCCCCTTTTGTTTATGTATTGTGTTATCACATGCATATCCAAAGGGGCAGGTTTGGTGATATGATTGTGGATGCCACAATGACTCCTTGGTTGCTGCTTAAACCCACAAAGACCTGTGACACAGTGGACTAGAGGTTTTCATCTGCAGAATTGCCTATCACGAGCCTAAAATATGTTCAGCTCCTTGATTGTTCTAATTGTATTTTTCAGCTCTCTTCTCTCTCTTTTGGAGAGCAAAAAGGACTTTGGATCCACTATCAGAACTCAATAATTCAGATCTTATCAAATTTATACCTGGATCAGAAAACGTAATGCAATGTGCTCTATTCCCTTTTAAGAAATTATGTCTATCAATGAATGGAGCCTGCCTATAAATCGTGATAAACTTTCCAGTAGAGTTAATTTTGATCCTATTGCTTTTTTCTAAATATATTTGCTATTTTTTGCACTTGCGTTCTAATTCAACAAGTGCATTAAATAGGTTTATCCCTTCTGATTTCCTCATGTTTCTTGATTTCTTATTTCCCATTTATTATCTGTTGGTTGATAACCAAAATGTATTATATAAATTTATCTGTGTATGTTCATTTTAAAATACAGTAGTGCAAATTTTGCCTGTTAACTGCCTCTGTTGTGTCTCTATGTTATTTTACATTCTTAAAACTTATTGTTACACAGGAATGTTCTTAGCTCATCAGTACTTCAAGTGTCTTGGCATTAGAACATCTCTACGGAAGATTAATTATCCTTTGAGATGCTCCAGGTTTTCAACTTGCTCAGTATGTATTCAGTCTCTTCATAGATTTCATAATTGCACACACTTTTTGTTACATTTACTATTGAATCACTAATGGCAGTAAATGTCTTCAAAAAACTTTCCTTACAAATACTGCCAATGTAAGAAACATAATAACTTCAGTTTCTTACCCCATTTGTTAGGCTGTACTGTAGTATGTAAAAAACCATGGGAAAACTGGACTAGAATGGAAAAAAAATTTGGTCTTTCTGATCTTTTAAGCAGGAACAGAAGGCAGCTTCTTTTAGATGGTTAAAATCAACAACCCAAAAAAGAGGACAAAGTAAGGGAGGACAAAGCATTTGATTGAGCATAGCAAAGAAACTTTTTCTGCATTTTTCTTTAATGTCTCCGAGGCTCTATTTAGATGTGCACTTGAGGTTCCCTCAGGTCTCTCTTTAAATGCAAAACAGTATTTATAAGACTAGTGATTGACGTTGCTGGCTATTCATACAAGGCCCTTCTCAACACTCCGTGAGCAATCCAAGAAGGTACAGCTGGCATGGATGTTCTGTGTGGATATCTCTGATGCAATTACTTCGAAACCTTTAAAACAAATCAAATTGGCCTTTGTGTGTCTTGTTGTCACTTTTATGTTGGAATCTAAGGCTTGCTGCTCTGTCTACCAGCCTCCATGTAATTCTCTTATCATATCATTCTCTACATTTGGCATTTTGGTTACATAGTTTGTTTTAATATTTTTTGAGGAACTGTTAGAATGATTATTAGTATCCCGGTATTATAGTAAATGGTTTTGAGGCTTCTGCTTGGTCTATACATGTTTTATAATAATTTATTGATCCCCAAATTCTTAATAATATTTAAAAGATTGAGAGAAAAAGAGCTAGAATAACAGGTATTTTTTTTCACATATTCTCTCATTTATTCAGAATTTCTTGGTTCATTTGGGTTGTATGACCAGAGGAGTTCTGTACTTAGATTGACCATAAGTCAAGCAAAGAAATCTAGCAGAGCTATATTTTATTTATTTATTTATTTATTGGTTCAATTTACATGTCGCTCTTCTCCGGAGACTCAGGGCGGCGTACAATGTGTTAAGCAATAGCCTTCATACTTTTGCATATACCTGCTTAGTAGGGCTTTCGGGCCCCCCTAAGCGGTGTTCTTTTTTATACAAAGTCAGCTTATTGCCCCCACAATCCGGGTCCTCATTTTACCTACCTTGAAAGGATGGAAGGCTGAGTCAACTTTGAGCCTGGTGAGATTCGAACTTGTAGTAATTGCAGGCAGCTGGTGCTAGTTAACAGCACTTTAGTCTGTTGCGCCACCAAGGCTCTTCACCAAGGCATTATTTTATAATGTTGCTGTACATAGATACTGGTAGATACATGATATCCATTGTGCTATTTCATTTTGGAGTAATAAATAGTAAGGCAAAAATATTAAAGGAATACCATATTTTTTAAAAAATGTTATAAATCCAGAAAAAAAGTGCAGAGATTCAAACCACTGAACTGCCAACCTTTCAATCGACAAGCTCAGCATCTTAATATATCAAACATCAAGATAGTAGTGTTTGACAGGGGAAGTGAACAGTTACAAACTAAATATAAAAGGTGATAAATTAGAACAAGTGCATGGCATACCTTGGTAGAATTTGTATTAAAGAAGGAGAAATGGATGGAGGTTGTGGTCTCTTGTAATGAATAAACGCTTGCTTATATTTATATTTATATTTATATTTATATTTATATTTATATTTATA
>WNWU01000004.1:42596701-42685706 GCA_012654045.1 Ptyas mucosa | reverse complement strand
TTTATATTTATATTTATATTTATATTTATATTTATATTTATATTTATGGAAGAGGCGATAGACATCACCATCTCCGGAACTTTTAAAAGTTTAAAATTTTATTTTAAAACTTGTGCTAAGCTTTCATCGGCCCCTACCGACTTCGTCAGAGTATAAAATCCCCGTTGAGGAGCTGCTTGCTTTTATGTAATGCTGAACAATTTAGTCGTTGCGCGCGTAACAAGACCACACCCTTGTGTTCTCCCTGTAATTAACTTTTTTCTGCCTTAGTCATGCTAACAGATGGCGATGCACTTCCCCCTGCCTCCTTCCCCATTGCGTATTGCCTCTTTTTCTCCCTGGAGGGTAACGCAGGGTTATCCCGCATTGCTTTAAAGGTATTTCTCCCGGCTCTCCCTCCCTCATTGTTATGCCTTTCCCGTTTAGGCACACATGTTGCCCCCTCTAAACCCATTTATTTGGCCCATGATCTTGTAATGGGTCTGCGTTGTTCTTCCTTATCCCCCTTTATATTTATATTTATATGCCGCCCTTCTCCCGAAGGACTCAGGACAACAACAAAACAATAAATTAATGCTAAAATAATCCAATTAAAATCCCCAACAGTTAAAACTAAAAACTCCCAGCAGATTAGGAGATTTGCTGAAAAAGCCATGTCTTCAGGCCACCGCAGAAAGAGCGGAGGTCGGGGGCCGTCTGGAGCTCAGTGGGTAATTTATTCCAGAGGGTCGGTGCGGCCACAGAGAACGCCCTCATCCTGGGCGCCACCAGCCGACATTGTCTGGCCTATGGCACCTGGAGGAGGGCAGCCCTATGTGAACGCACTGGGCGGTGGGAGGCCACTTATTCAGAGAAATGAAAATGTGTTCTACTGTATCTGTTATTTGGAAAGTTAGTTATGTCAGGTGAAACACAAAAATTGATTGAGTGCAGTTGGAATGGAGTCATGAAGGAGTATGTGTGATAAAACAAGAATAGTCAGATCAAGAACAAATGAATGCTAAATGAATTTGGACTGAATATAAAAGCATTTGGTCAGTATGAAGGGAGCACTCTTGAAGTGGTTAGCCATATAAAGACAATGAATGGCTCAAGATGAAGGGGGTGAAAAGAGAAAATTGCGGTTAGATTAAACTTGGTAGAAGAGAAAAGTGAGAAATTTGAAGAATAAAGGCAATGTATTGTTGTATCAATGTGCTGGAAGCAAGGATAGTTTACAAGTAGTCCTCATTAATGATTGCCTTGTTTAATGACTGCTGGCAGTTATGATGGAAGTTATTATTGTGATGGAAAAGTAAGTTTATGACCAATCCTCACATTTATGACCATTGTTTAGTCATTCGCCCTTTTTCTCCTTCAAAATCACTTTTGTGTTTGTTCTTTCTCTTTTAAACTTATCTATTCCTTGTTTTCTTTGACTACTTTCTCTGTAACTTTCTGTCTATAGAGATATAGTTACAGTATTTTCTCATCCTCTTTTTTTTGTAGCAATCTTTACATGCATTTATTCTGATCTGCAGCTTCTTTCTCTTCAGCATCCAGCAAACATCCTTTTCATATTTCTCCTGAGTAACTCTGTTCAAAGCAGCTTCCAAATTAATTTACTTACATCCAGTTTCCATTAATTTTGTTCTAGTACTTTTTCATAGAGGATATATCTACTTTTCATTCTTGTTTGCGTCTTCAATGTTAAGTGCAATTCGTTTTATATTAGAATATAGTTGTAGTTTATGCTGTTTCATCAGTGTATATCAGACTTAAGGGGAAATATAAAAGGCACACATTAACATACCATCCAATAATATCCTCTTTTTTGTCTCTAACAAAAGTCCTTTTGTCTCTGATTTTTTTTTTTTTTTGCTGCTAGGCCATGAACTTCAAGCACAAAAATGCTAAACGAATTGAAGGGCTTGATAACAATGTGTGGTAAGTAATAATGAATGAAAGCATTAATTTAATTAATAATCAAACCTCAAAACATTACAGCTTCTGAAGATAATGTTAGGGTAACAAATTTTTCATCTTCATTTGTGCCTTCAATATCACTTGGATAGCAGAAATCAGTATGCTATGATTTGTATCATAAGGAGATAAATAATAATTGAACAGCATGCTGCTGTTAAGAGTTCAGCTACAGAAATCAGCTGAAAGATTGGCAGTTTTCAGGACTTTTTTTCCATCTTTTTTTAAGTTCTCAGGAGTTGGCATTTTTCCTGATTTTTTCTTTATTGAATTCTATTCACATATTTGCATTAAATAATACCAGAAATTAAACAAAAAAAATACTGATGATGCCTAAAGATTAATTTAGTGTACAATTAGAGGTAAGAATAAATGTATGGCCAAGAGATTGAATAAGAATTTTACCCGTTAGCCACATTTTTCATTATTCAATTATAGAAGGTTTTTAGGAATAAATATATGGGTAAGGGACTGAATAAGCCATGAATTTTCATTTTTTTTTCAGGCTACAGAACCTGTTAATGAAAGAACAAACAAACAAATAAATAAATAAATACACTTTGTTTCTGGAGGTATGAACAGCCTGTACTTTATAGTTTAAAAACTATAAAACCCAAAACAGGGTTGTTGCAATAGGTATTTAGTAAGATTTTTTTACACAACATGTTTTCAGCTTTGCAATTGAGTATTCTAAGATGTCGTAGGTGGCTTCCAGCTTGTCTGATTTCAAAAAAGGATTGGACCATCAAAACAAAACATTTGAATTTGAAAAAAATTGCACATCGTTGCTATTTTTGTGTTATGATTTCCACAGAAGTGGAGCTAGTCTTTCCTGGGATTTAATAGGATTGCAATAATTTCCATGTTCTATAGGGTGGAATTTACAAAACTTGCTGCAGATCCCACTATTGTTAACCTTGGACAAGGACTTCCAGATATATCTCCTCCTAACTATGTCAAAGAAGAATTGGCAAAAGCATCATCCGTGGATAGCCTGAACCAGTACACCCGGGGTTTTGTGAGTGCATTACATGCCTGACTCTCTTTAAAGACCTTGCTTTAAATGAATAGCCTAGCCTGAATGTTTCTCAGCTGGTTTGTTTATATTTCTCAGTTTTAGATTCTTATTCTGAATAGAAATACAAGGTTCTGTTCTTTGGTTGGTCTTCCCCACCGAAATTCGAGTTATATGCAAACAAAGTGAATTCCCATTTCATCCATCCACACAACCTATTTAATACATTAAATTAAACTAGTGTGGATTTCCCAGAATTTCCCAGAGCACATTGTGATATTATTGATGATGATAATAAAGTAACATGCTTTGCAGGACTCGGTACATGCATATAATTAATAAAAATGTTTATATAAGTAGAGAAACATTTTGATGGAATTGGTCATGGTACATTTTCTTATGTTAGTTCATCGAACTTAACACTTCCCATCTTTTACAAAAAATATATTCTGATATTTAACACAAACAAAGCCCCAATACAATTATTAAGACATAATATTCTAAGGCAGAGGCTGAGAGCAGTGTGGTGGCCTAGTGGTGAAGATGCTTGTCTCCCATTTGGAAGGTTGAGAGTTCACTCCTAGGTAGCTGCAGATGTTTGTTTCTTAAAGTGCAAAGAAAAAATATTTGCTGCGAACTCCACATAGGCATCAGGAAGGGCATCCAGCCAATAAATGCTCTGCTTCATCCAGTTGCTCCAACTCTACCTATAGGGTTATAAAAAGGAAGTTATTCTAAGGCAAAGGTTCCCAAATTTTCTTGATTCACAGCACCCTGAGTGTTTCAGTAATTTTTTTGTGGCATCCTTCCGCCAAAACACTTCCAAACCCCCAGTTTTGCAAATGGATGTAGCAGAAATTTAAAATATCCCATGATACACCTATGGGTTTGTTGTGGTGCCCTGGGGCATTACACAATTTGGAAACACAACTCTGGCTGTAAGGATTTATGATCTATCTACTTATGTTTTGAACTAATGCATGCATTACTCACATATAGCTGACATTTTTCTGTGTTTCTTATTAACTATTTTTCTCTCTTAAAAAAAAATACTCAGGGTCATCCACCATTGGTGAAAGCCCTGTCTCAAGTATATGAAAAAGTTTGTAGAAAAAAGATTGATCCATACACGGACATTCTGGTGACAGTTGGGGCATATGGATCCCTGTTTAGTGCAATACATGGACTTATTGAAGCAGAAGATGAAGTAAGTCTCTGTAATAATTCCTGTTATAAAATAACTGGGTTATATTGTTTTATTTTATTAAAAACCAGTGCTGAAATTACATGCAGTTTCCCAAATCATTCCTTAATTTTTTAAAGTACATATTTTTATCCTGCCTTTGTTACTTTTTAAGCAACTCAGGGTAGTAAGCCTACATAATACTCCTTCCTATGTTATTTTCCCCATAACAACAACCCTGTGAGGTGGCTTGGGTTGAGAGAGAGTGATTGGTCCCAAATTACCCAGCTAGCTATCATTTTTAAGGTGGGAATAGAATTCACAACTCCTGTTTTTTAGATCAATACTTTAACCACTACTTCAGATTGGCTCTTTTGACGCATAGAAATCCGGTTTGGGTTAAAGAGGATTTCCCATTCTACCCACCCACCCCCTGCTTTTTAAAAAAAAATGGTTCTGTACCTGTAGCTTTATCTGCAGGCTAATATGTATACATTTTACAGTCAGCTGATATCTTGGCCTTAGAATAATGCTTTTTTGCTTTCAAAAATATAAAATTAAAGACAGCATAAAAAAAGATTCTAATAAGGCAACATTCTATCATGGATTTTCTAGCAGTCTACAATAGTTTTAAACCCATAGTAAAATTTATTTCATGATGTTTAAAAATTGAATGCTGATTTCTTTAAATTTGAGACACGATTTCACCTCCTTATTGTCTTTTGCTTGGAATGATATGAGACTATCAGAGTTTTCTTTCAATTCTTGTAAATTAGGAACAGGATAGATTCAAAATTAGGATATTGAAGTAATTTCATTCAGGGGAGATCTGACAATGAAATCTTGTCTTTTCATATAAAAAAAATCTGGCTTTTTATACACATACCATATTCTCTCACGCACATATTCTCTCTTTTCACTGTTCAGTTCTGTTGTCTCTGTTAGATAGTCCTCAGCCTGCAACTATTCATTTAACAACTGTTTAAAGTTACAATGGCACTGAAAAAAAGAGACTTATCAACAATCCACTTACATAATGACCATTGTAGCATCCCCGTAGTCATATGATCAAAATTTAGGCCCTTGGCAACCAGCATGTATTTACAATGGTTGCTACATTCCTAAGTCAGGTGATCACCATTTGCGGCCTTTCTAGCTGGCTTCGGACAACCAAAATCAATGGGGAAGCCAGATTCCCTTAATGACCTCATCATTCACTAAAGAACTGCAGGGATTCGCTTAAAAATGGTGGCAAAAAGGTAGTAAAATCAGGTGTGGCTCACTTAATAACTGCCTTGCTTATCAATGGAAATTCTGGTCCTAGTTGTGGTTATAAATCAAGGAATACCTGTATCTCCAATTCCTTTAGTTCAGTGATGACTAACCTTTTTGCCATCGTGTGCCAAAAGCGGGGGGAGCGTGGAGGGGTCGTGCGCACGTGTGCCCACCCTCATAATTCAATGTGCCCCACCCCCCCCCATGCTCCCACCACATTTGGCATGCGATGGCACAGTGGGCCCGGTAGGCCCGTTTTTCGCTCTCCCCAGGCTCCAGAGGCTTTCTAGGAGCCTGGGGAGGGCGAAAACGGCCTTCCCCACCCCTCCCAGAGGCCCTCCAGAGGCTGGAAACAGCCTGTTTCGCAACTTCCAGTGGGCCCGGAAGGCCCGAAAATCAGCTGGCCGGCACACGCATGCACGCTGGAGCTGAACTAGGGCAACACTTGCGTGCCCACAGATATGGCTCTGCGTGCCACCGATTCACCATCACGGCTTTAGTTTATCTCCAGCACATGCAATGCAGACATTGCCTCTTGATCTGTTATTTTCTTTTTCCTTCCATATTTCTCATTTTGTGGGAGAAAAAATAGTAAAAACCTGGGGGCAGAGTGAAAAGAGGGATCAGTTTAGAATCCCTTTGTAGCCACAAGCTAGGTCTAGTTCCCACTTGAGTGCCTTTGACCCTTATCTAATCAGGTGCTTCCTGTTAGTTGAGAAGATTCCTTTGCATAAGGTTCAGGACTAAATCAACTGAATTGAACCTTCATATATAGATCTGGTCTTTCACTGCTAACACATTCATTCTAAATTAGTTATAGTATTTTACAAAAAGAGACCTTGAGAAAATCTGTTATCCAAGTTAGCATCCCTCTTTGCTGCCCCCAAAAGACTTTGTTTTAATATAGGAATTTTTTTATTTTATTTTATTTCCAATTTCTATACCGCCCTTCTCCCTGAGGACTCAGGGCAGTGTACAGCCAGAAATAAAAACATGAAATACAAATATTAAGACAATTAAAATATATATAAATTTGGCTGTTTACATTGTAAAATGTTTACAAATGTGTAAAATTATCATTAAGTCAGACTGAATACTGCTTCTGACATTAGAAAAAAAGGTAGCTCACTTTTTAATTCTTTATTCATGTAAGCTTACCTTTGTTTTAGGTAATAATAATTGAACCCTTCTATGACTGTTATGAGCCTATGGTGAGGATGGCAGGTGCCACGCCTGTTTTTATATCTTTGAGAAAGGTGAGTACTGTGGTTTTGGTGACAAGGGAACAATAGCTGAGAGAAACTTCTGAACTGTGTTTAAAGCTTTGTGGGAAGAAAAGAAGGGAGGGATGAATATCCAGAGCTTGCCTAATTCATTCCTACATTTTAAATATCTGGTGTGATAGCAATTATCATTCCTATTTCTTTACCTAAAACATAAGAAATTAAGAAAATATTTGCTTCAGAATTAATTAAAAATAAATAGTGGGACTGTTACATCCTTATCTTAATTCTGCACCCCTAACCATTTTAATACTGCTGGTTTCTCTCATCCATAGAGATATATACTAGAACCGTGATAGCGAACCTATGGCACTGGTGCCACAGGTGGCACACGGAGCCATATCGGTGGGCACGCGAGCTCAGCTCCAGCACACATGCCTGCACCAGCCAGCTGATATTCGGGCCTTCTGGGCCCACCAGAAGTCAGGAAACACACTGTTTCCGGCCTCTGGAGGGCCTCTGGGGGGTGGGGAAGGCCATTTTTGCCCTCCCCATGCTCCTAGAAAGGCTCTGGAGCCTGGGGAGAGCAAAAATACAGGCCTTCTGGGCCCACCATGCCATCACGTGCCAAAAGCGGGAGCATGGGGGGGCAGGGCGCATAGAATTATGGATGTGGGCACGCGGGCGTGTGATCCCACCGTGCTCCCCCCACTTTTGTCACACTATGGCAAAAAGGTTAGCCATCACTGTACTAGAAAGTAAGAATATACAACTGTATGTAATACTGTAAATCTTCTTATTACTGTTTTGCATGGTGAGTGCTATATATGTGCAGTAACCATATATTTTTTATTATAAAAGACAGCCCTTTATTTCAGAAAGTTAGTATAGCGTAGCATAGCGTAGTGTAGCGTAGTATAGATAGTGCAGTTTCTTAATTGAATCTTAGGATCATATCAGATAAAACAAAAATACGATACATGATTTGATTCTGGGATATAAGATATAAGATATAGATATAGATATAGATACAGAGATAAAATACATGTGTGGTAATACAAGGAGTCAGCAATCAGATAAATGCATCTCCAGTTTGTTCAGTGTATTGGGTTTTTGGCTCAGCTGCTTTGATTAAATACTGCTTACAATATGTACATTTGAGTACAAGTGAAAAATAAGGCAATCTGTGATTCAGACCCCAGTGAGCTATCCTTTCCAGTGGGGATGATAAGTATCTGAACCTGAGGGAGACATATAATTGACAATTGAGCAAAACATGAGTAAAATTTTCAATAGCTGGGGCCACATGTGCATGTCCTCTCATGATAAGGCAAGCAATGGAAGTGCCCCTTTTTGCCTTCGAATCCATCAACTCAAATCTTGCTCTGGAATAGGCCCTCCTTAAAAATTGTGTCAAACTAATTGACAGGTATTTTTCAGGAAAGTTAAAAAAAAATTTTTTTTTTTACCCTTATGAACCTCTTTCATATTTGCCCCCTTTTCGATTTTATTTTTTTTTTCAGGAAAATATGTTCAATTTGAGGGAATGAGAGAGAGAGAGACAGAAAGGTAGAGACAGATTTAATTATTTATCATTCATTTGATTTTATTTGTTGGGTCTGGATAACAATGAAATCTGTCAGTTTAGGAGATTTGGCACTGGGCAGTCCTAGCAGTTAATAAAATATGTTCTATTTATTCCAGAAATCTGTGAATGGAGAAGTTGCTTCTAGTGCTGACTGGATCTTGGATCCCACTGAGCTTGCAAATAAATTTAATTCCAAGACCAAAGCTATTATACTGAATACTCCTCACAATCCCATAGGAAAGGTGAGCATCCTGTTTTGAAGTTTGTTTCACACACACATACACCACAAACACGTATTTAAAGTATATATTGAATATACTGATCAGCATGTTTCTCTCTTTTCATTTTAGGTCTATACAAAAGAAGAGCTCCAGATAATTGCTGATCTCTGCATTAAATATGATACACTGTGCATCAGTGATGAGGTGTACGAATGGCTAGTTTATACTGGAAATAAACACATTAAAATAGGTACTAACAATTAAAATGGTATAAATGGTACATGATGAGAAACCTAAATACACGTTTTAGTTACTGCTTATAAGAAACAGATTTTGCCTAAAGAATGTTAGATAGTAATTTTTGAAAAATATAATACTAGCAATTTTTGAAAAAAATAATCAGTAAAAAGTATATTTTTTAAAATATTAAATATTTTGAATTTAGCTGCTGAACAAACAGAAACATGTTTATATCTCCTTATATTTTGTTCTTCAGAGTGAGATGGGGCAGCATATAAATTGAATGAAGGAATGAAGGAATGGATGATTAAATAAATAAATATTTGAGAATATGGCTGTACTCATAGATAATGCTAAGCCTCTGTACTTTAACCAGGATGTGTTGAACAAGGTGTAATGGTCTGATTTACATATGATGGGATATTGTTGCATTGTTTTATTCTCTGTTGTAAGATGCCCAGAGTCCCTTGGGTGTTGGGCGGCATAGAAATGCGACAAAATAAATAAATAATAAATAAATAAATAAATGATAAATCATTGGATGGATTTACATATAATTCTAAAACAAAAACTGTTTTTGTTTTGGAATTTTATGCGAAACCACTTAGGGCTATGGATAGGGTCTAGGTCTAGAACAACTCTGCGTCCGACTCACCTTGGTCCACTCGCCACGACCAACTTGCTGTGGGACAATTCAACACAGGATAACTCGAGAGGGACGAGTGAAATGCAGCAGGCCTTGTCTTGCTTTAGATTTGGACCTTCTCAAGTCCCTCAAGGTTGGAGTGAGCTGCAATTCTGCTTGTCCCTTCCTTGAGTTGTTCCATGTCGAATTGTCCTGCTGTGAGTCGTCCCAGGGTGAGTCGGCTGAGATGAGTTGTCCCATTCTGCCCCCCCCAACTTAATGAAATATTTCCTGTTAATTATAACAATTTTTTTTAAATGCCAAAAGGCCAAAAAAAAAAGAAAGAAAGAAAAGGTGCACACATTTTAGCTTCAGAAAATAATGTTGAAGAATATTAAGTATCTGACTTAAAGTAAGTCACATGATTCGATGAAATGTTATTGTTACTATATATGTAAATGTTACATAATTCAATGAAAGAAGTTCTCAAGCTGAGTTGAAGTCCTGGGGATGATTACATGCATACATCAACATGGTTTTCTTTGCAGATATGCAGCAGGGTCTTGTCACATTGCCTTCTTCAAAGCTTTCCCAATCTAGTTTGCAGCTTTCTGGTGATGTCTTTTCCAGGTAGTAATCAAATCTGACCCTGTGTAGTTTCCGAGCCCAGACAAACTCATCCAAACATTATTTGATATGATCAAATTGTGCTATTTGATATGTTTAAATTGTTATGATGAATTACTGTTTGGCTTCTCCAAAGGTAACTGAATATTTTAACTCCTAATTTTCTTCCTGCTGGCAGAGCCCCAAAACATATAGTTGCAAAATGCTTACTGTATGACATTCTGCTCTAGATAGTGATTTATTGTTAGTACCTTAAACTCCATCAGTTCTAATTGGATATGCCTTCACCCAGTAGGTGGGATGAAGTGATTTGCAAGGTTTGATTCATTTGATATTAGAAAAAGAAATCCATCTGGTTATTTTTGCAACATATGTTTCAGAGCTTACAGTTTTTGGAGACTTTTTTTTTCATTCTACTTTGGATGAAATTCTTTTTCTTTCCATCTTTTTTCCAGGCAGTGGGAGGTGTAGGTAGACCTTGGATACACTCACCTGTTGTGTGTCTGAGCCATTCAAGCTTCATTACATTCATCCACTTTGGATGGTTCCACGCAAAGAGTTCTTTGTCGCACTGGTCAAAAGATTTTGTGCAGCCATTCCATTCCCCCCTCCCCCCCTTAGCTGATTTTTAATGGGGGAAAAAAAAAGAAACAGTGGCAGGGAAACATGAGAGTTACAAAAAGGAAATCATTGGTTGCAAAATGAAACCATACATTCATTGAAATGTCTATGAAAGCATTCACACCATAAAAGCCAAATCTCTGAATGCTAAATTATTTTCATAAAATAATAAGAGTTGGAAGGAGATGTTGTGGTCCGCCAGTGGCCAGCAGAGCTGGCAGGTGAGGAGGTTGGGGAGGAACGTGGGCTAGTCCTGGAGTCTGGGGAAGGCTTGGACGAGGGCTCTGCGTCAGAGGCAGAGAGGGGGGCAGGGCCACTGGGTAGTTACGTGCTGCCTCCAGAATCTGACATTAGTGAGGCAGAAGAACAGGGGGAGCCTATATCCAGTGTGTGCATGCGCAGAGCTGCCAGGAGGCAAGAACAGTTAAGACAAAAGTGGTGACTCGGGAGTAAGGCTTGGAGATGATTGGCCCCTCCCGCAAGACATAAGAGAGGAGCAAATGGATGTGAGCCTTTGCAGGAAGCAAATTGTTCATTCTGGCCAGTTCAAACTCTGAGAAGCTCCGTTTGACTCTGTACTCCATTTAGCCTTGCAAAACTAATTGGCAATTAGGTCTCTGGCAGTCTTCCAAGGGAGATAAAGGAGGGTGCTTATCAGCATTACCTTGAAAGACTGTGGCAGACATCTGTCGGACTCGTCACAGAATGTTTGTGAATTATTATGGACTGTGAATGACCATAATTCACAGCCGTTTAAATAAAAGAGGGTTTTTTGGGGACTAAGCATGTGATTTAAGCTTTCTCAGGGAGCCTAGGTCAGAACAGGAGAAGTTTGAACCCTTTGTTCAGCGTAGGAACATTTCCGAGAGATGGCTATATGCCTCAGTTTAAATGCATCCAGCACTGGGGGAGCTTGTCACTTCCTTCCCTAATTGGTTATTTCTGTTTTGCATAACCCATAATAGATTTGGTATTTATTATGTGCTACAAATCATTAATGAAATTTTATATTTAAATGGGAATTGAAAACTGCTTGTTGACAAAATTAATTGAATATTTTCATTGGTATTACTACCATTTATTATTCAACTAAATTCATATGCTGCCTGACTCCCAGTGACTCTGGGAGGTTTACAAATAGTTAAAAACATTAAAAAAAAAGGGAAAAACGTTGCAAAACAAAGAATGGCTGAGATAACAACCCCAGATGGGATACAATGAAAATATAAAAAGGGAACTTCAATCATACTTGCCAAAGGCCTGAACCAAGAGATCAAATCAGCAAATACTGTTTCATTACATTCTTATTTTTATAAGATTGTATGTAAAGAATGTCACATTCTTTATGTAAATTTATTTTTCTGTGTTATGTGAAAAGTGTGTGTGTGTATAATCTCATAAGGTATTTTTATTGCACCGTATAGAATGTATAGAAAACTCAGTGTAAAACATTTCAGATGAAGTTATTGTTCATGTATACTTCTTTCTTCTTGGTCACTTTTAAGCAAATCCCATGGAACAGTTTCAGACTGTAAAACCTAGGTATAAATGACAGTTATGTTTACAAACTGAGCAAACTATTCCTCCCTTTTTTTTCTTTCTAGAAAGCGATTTTTCTTTAGCTTACTTATTTTGTACATGAAGTTTATACAAAGAACATAAATCCTCTCCCTAGAGACAGAGTTGTATTAAGTTTCTTATATTCCATCAATTGAAGTGACACATGCATCATGAAAAGGAATATTGCATCAATTTGCAGCATCAGTTATAATTCTCCAGTACCTTCTTAATAGAGGCTGTGAGTGATAGAACATGGAATCAGTACACTCTTTGTGCTGTCATCAAGATAGTTTCCTCTGCTGTAGTGTAGAATACTAAATCATTTTTCCTTATCTGCCTAGTGCAAAATGGAAGTTGTGCTGACAAACTTAATGCATATTGTAAATGAGAATTCTCCTGATAGCTCCGTAGGGATAGTGCTGATGTGAATCTGTATGTTGTCTTACTGATACTATTTTTGAATCTGATTGGATATGAAAAGCGTTCAGTCTGTTGCTTCATATAACAAATGTGCTGTGATAACCTTCGTTATTTAAATCTACTGCTAAAATGGAATAGTCAGCTTTGGGGCCAACTTTCCCAGTACATTCCAAATGTATTGGCACTCCCCTAGTAAGTAGCCAACTTATATTAAGACTGGTTTAATTCAGTGCTAATTTGTATTATAGAAGTCTTTTATTATACATATCCTTGTGAACTTTAGAAAAATAATTTTATCTTGTCAGATATTTTTCTTCCAGTTCGTTACTTACAACTCTGAACTTATTTTACTGATCATAAATACAATTATTTCTATCCTGTCATTTTAATGGATATCTGTTTGTAAAGTGAAATTTGGTATCTCTGCAGAATATAATTACTGAATGGTGACTATGTACCAAAAGGACAAAATATAAATTTTCATAAATAAAATATCAATTAACTTGTTTTAATATGAACAGCTACTTTGCCTGGAATGTGGGAGAGAACAATAACAATAGGAAGCACTGGAAAAACATACAGTGTAACTGGCTGGAAGGTAATGGACTTAGTTAGAGATTGCTTCCATGAAAAGTCATATGTTGAGTTAGTGTTGAATTAAAACATTGGCACTAGTGAATGTAGACCAATATTTGCAAATTATATACGCCCAAAGACATTTAAAAAAATTAAAGGCTGGAAAGAACTGAATTTAAGAGATGATTATCAATCTTAAATAGTAATATATGCCCAGCTGTATATTTCATATGATAGTTCTAATTTGAATTTAAAAATGGGTACTACTGAATGAAGAACTAAATCTAATTCTAGACCTTGCTTTTGCATGGTATTTTGATATTTTTCACAGTTCTATTGAAAATATACTGATGAGATTTGGGACATTACCACTATAGTGAAATATATCATGAAAGGTTGCATTCAGAAATGAAAATTGAGGAAATTCCACATATAAATCCCATATGTATACAAATAAACTTTAAGATCTCTTAAATCTCAAATGAGCATGACCATAGAGGAATTTTAATTTGTTAACATTTACAGCTGTTGTGAAAATTTATAGAGATATAAATGATGTATGTATATATGTATATTTTAAGATCATTATATATGTCACTTGTTTATAAAATAGATGTTTATTTCTAGAAAGTAGCTTGGTGGGTTTTTTTTAAAAGTCTGTTTTTAAATAAAGGGTTAAGTGCAGAATAATAACTTCCTAAAAGATTTAGGGAGAAAATTTTTCATCAACTGAAAGAAAATTCTTCTCTAAGTGTATCAGTTGCCTATCAGTGACTGATGGAGTTTGTGTGGGAAAATAAATGTTTTTTGTATATTATAAGTTCTATGAATTTATCTGCAAAGCAGGCACAATGTATATATCTTGAGATAGATGAAAGGAGCGAACGCCTGAATGCTTCCTAGCAGTTGTTGTTTTGTAAATGTAAGTAAACAGTCAACAAGTAATGCATATTTTATCTTTCATTTCAGCTTGGTTGGTCTATCGGTCCTTCACATCTGATAAAGCACTTGCAGGTCGTTCAACAAAATACCATTTATACATGCGCAACTCCATTACAAGTAAGTACAAAGGCATACAAAGGAAATGTTTTTGTAAAACATCTTGCACATTTGGGAGGTCAGAAGTATGGAAGTATGGATTTAAAACGGATAAGAAAGAAATGTATGGATGCAAATTGTAAGTGGCTTATCTGATTTTCCCACTCCCATATAAACAATGCTGCGTTTCAGTGGTTACATGGCCTAGACCAGTGATGGCTAACCTTTTTGCCGTCGCGTGCCAAAAGAGGGGAGAGCAGGGGGGTCGCGGGTGCATGTGCATAATTCAATGCGCCCTGCCCTCCCGTGTATGCGCACGTGACCCCCCCACACTTCCCCCTGCTTTTGGCACGTGATTGCACGGTGGGCCCGGTAGGCCCGGTAGGCCTGGTAGGCCCAAGGCTCCAGAGGCTTTCTAGGAGCCTAGGAAGGGCAAAAACAGCCTTCCCTATCTCCCCAGAGGCCTTCCGGAGGCCAGAAACAGCCAGTTTCCTGGCTTCCGGTGGGAGCGGAAGGCCTGAAAATCAGTTGGCCGATGCACGCTGGAGCTGAGCTAGGGCAACACTCACGTGCCCACCAATATGGCTCCGTGTGCCACCTGTGGCACCCGTGCCATAGGTTCGCCATCATGGGCCTAGACTTATTTGAATATAGATCTTTTTAACATTTATGTTATATTGTGTTTTATTAATCTATGTGAAATATTAATGCATTGCAATCAAGATATGCCATACGCTAAATAACAGTAGGTAAGTTTTTTAATGAATAGGCCCAGTGTGAATCAGCATTGGAATAAATAACCATTTCTCTGTTATCTGAAAATGGACTGAAATAGGTAGAATAGAAAAATCATTTTGCAATATTTTGCTAATGTGAAACATATCCAGTAGTTTTATAGACAATTATATCCAGTAAGACAAATTTAAATTTATCCAGTAGTTTTATAGACAATTTTAACTTGCCAAAGTGTCACCTATATACAAAATTTCAACTTTTTCTTAATGGGTTTGGCTTTTCAGGAGGCTGTAGCCCAAAGTTTTTTGCTAGATTTCAAACGCATGGATGATCCAGAATGCTATTTCTACTCCTTGCCTAGAGAGCTGGAAAGTAAACGGAACCGAATGGCTCAGATGTTTCTGGAAGCTGGACTGAAGCCTGTTATTCCTGAGGGAGGATATTTTATGATTGTTGATGTGTCCACACTAGGTTAGTGACATTCTTAATTTATGGCAGGGAGGAGCTTATTTTCACCGAAATTAAAGATGTATCAAAAAGATATATCGTCTATACAGGTGATTACAATTGAGCCCAAAATTTATGTTGCCAAGCTAGGGAGTTAAGTGAGTTTTGTCCCATTTGCCACAGTTGTTAAGTGAAAGACTGCAGTTGTTCAGTAAATCATGCGTTCATTAAGCGAATCTGGGTTCCCCCATTGACTTTACTTGCTAGAAGCTGGCTGAGAAGGTTACAAATAGTGATTGGGGAACAGGGCAGCCGTCATAAATACATGCCAGTTGCCAAGTGTTTGAAATTGATCACATGACCATTAGGATGCTGCAGCAGTCGTTAAGTGTGAAAAATGGTCACAAGTCATTTTTTCAGGGCCATTCTAACTGAACGATCATTAAGTGAATGGTTGTAAGTTGAGGACTATCTGTAGTGAAGGCTACCTGAGTTCTGGATTCTGAGGTTTCGGACAGTAAATGAAAAATTATACAGGTTGATGACTTCATGACATTTAATGTCTTGCAGATGTACATCATGATCAGTGGTGGGTTCCTCCTGGTTCCACCGAGCCGGTAGCGGTGACGATATGATGTCACCGAACCGGTTCTGCCCCACCCCCCGCGTTATTCTTACCTTTTATTTGGCCCCACCCCCAATCTATTGCTGCCTCCTGAGTCCCAGCTGATGGGCTATAAGGAAAAAAACTGTTTAAACTCTTGCTGCGCGGCTTCAAAGGGCCGCCCTACAGCTGATCAGTGGTAAAAGGCAGTTTGGTGGTAGACCAGTGCCTCCAAAAACAAATGAGTAGACCGGTGCCTGCAAAAATACATGAGTAGACCAGTGCCTGCAAAACAAGTGGGTAGACCGGTAGAGCTCTGCAAGCAGTTAAAAGCCTGGTAGACCAATATCTCTGCTAAATCCTAAAGAATTGTCACGTGACCATCAAGCCACGCCCACAAAATAAACCACACCCACAGAACCGGTAGTAAAAAAATTTAGAACCCACCCCTGATCATGATGCTCGTAAGTGCCAGGCCATTAATTTGTATGGTGGGTCTTCAAAATATTTCTGTGGACTAGTCTGCATAAAAAGAAAACGTTAGTATACTCCCAAGGATGTCAAACTCGATTTCATTGAGGACCGCATTAGGATTGTGTTTGACCTCAGGGGGGCAGAGTGGGTGTGGCCAAGGTGGGCATGGCCAGCTAACCATCACTCGTGCCGGGGGTGCCTGTGGTGGCCTGAGTGCTCTGCCAGCGAAAACGGGCTCCTGAAAACAGGCTCCTGTGATGACTTCTTGCAACCCTCTGCCAGAGAAAATGCAACTCGGGAGGGCCACACGGCCCTCCCGAGCTCCATTTTTGCTGGCAGAGGCACCGCGGGCTGGTCCTTTGCTGTTTCCAGGGTGGCCCCGTGGGCCATATCTAAGCATCCCGCAGGCCGGATCTGGGCCCCAGGCCTTGAGTTTGACACCCTGGTATACTGCTTCAGAGGAGATATAGGAAAAGGAATGCAACAAAACCGTTCCCACATTATTTCCCCAGCTTAGATTGATTTTGTGTACCAGCAAAAATGTGGAATTGTAATACTTGATGTTTCTGAACTGGAAAATAGTGTTATTTATTTATTTTTTAAAGGTATAGATCTGTCTGACATGGAAAAAGAGAAACCTTATGATTATAAATTTGTTAAATGGATGATGAAATCTAAGGTAGGTTCTGATTTCTTTTTCCTTCCTATTTCAATTATCTAACTATGGTATTTTAAATAAAATTGAAATGGGGAATCCCGATATAGAGGTGCAGTGGAAAGTTATATGTCCATAAATGGGCAGAACTTTTTATCTCCAACTGTGGACCTTGGCATTTAACATAGGAAAGCTGTTCCTTAGCAGAAGCAAAAATTGAAACAAAATGCATCATCCAAAAACTTCATTTAAATAGTTGCCACATACAAAATCCTTTTTAATGTCCTGTGAGCTTGTAATTCTATTTTGTTTTTTTTCAGAAACTGTCAGCTATTCCTCTGAGTTCATTTTGTGGCCCAGGAACCAAAGATCAATTTGAAAAATATATACGCTTTTGCTTCATCAAAGTAAGTTCTACAATCTAATGATTTTACAGAATTTCCTTTTTTTTCTAATTTAACCATGTAGAGATTTTTAAATACTGCTACTATTCATTTCCACATCATATTTATAACATTCACATTGTGTTTTCCTAAGCCCCAAAATGCTGCTTGTCAACAAAACGCTGTTTTGATTCTAAAGTATTCATTTGAATATGGAAGACTTCTCAGGAATAGACTGTTGAATTTCTATTTTTCATTACTCCATTTGAGAATGTGCATATTGTTGCTGATTACTTGACTAACAGCTGGGTCATTGACAACCATTTATTTATCAAGAGTAAACTGAATTACTGGTTTGTTATAAAGATGACATTCACTGTACTGTAACCAAATCACTTTTCCCCCTCTCTGCTCTTTAATATCTTATATCATGAATGAATATTGATTTTAACCTTCATGGCATTCTTTGTTGGCAGAAAGACAGCACATTAGATGCGGCAGAAATGATTCTGAAGAATTGGAAGAAATAATGACCTAGAAATAAACAGCTTCAATCATCCAAAAGAAAAACAACAACCCAACAAATTATTATTTTAAGATTGCAGTATGCTGCCATCTGCTGGATATTTAGCCTTAATAATTGAAACGTGTTGATATTGGTATCCTCCAAACCAATAGCATTTAGAGTTCTATCTACTTTTTAATATTCTTCTGTAAAATATATAAATATTATTCTAAAGCAGCGTTTCTCAAACTTGGCAATTTTAAGACACATGGACTTCAACTCCCTGGCTGGGGAATTCTGGAAGTTGAAGTCCACCTGTTTTAAAGCTGCCAACTTTGAGAAACACTTGAATTTTAAACTGTGTTCCATTATACTGGCTAATAAAAGCTATTCCGCTTTTATTGCATGGCAGATAGTTTCTTTTTGTCTTTCTTCATTTAAAAATGTCAGCACAAACTGGTATTTGGCAATTGGGAATACATTGTACATTTTCTCTACCTCTTCGTACAAATGCTGAGAAATTTTGTTGTGAACAACTGGACAGGATTCCTAGCAAATAGAAGAAGAGATGGCAAAATGGCAAATATCCATATCACCAAGTGCCATGCTAACCTTGCTATAGAGCAGGGGTGGGCAAATGTGGCCCTTTTTACAACCTGTGGACTTCAACTCCCAGAATTCTTGAGACATCTTGTCTCAGGAATTCTAGGAGTTGAAGTCCACAGGTTGTAAAAGGGCCATATTTGCCCACCCCTGCTATAGAGCATTCTTTTTAAACATCTTGTATTGCCATAAACTATTTTAATTTTAATTGGCACTAGCATTTGCAAAATAAAATTTTGTTCAGTGTTTTCCCTAAACAAGTAAAACTGTACCTATACAATTTAATAGTAAATTGCCAGCCTTTCATTTTTAGCTTCTTGCCCAATACTATGACAGAATTCTTCAAGCTCAACTTTTAAAATATTAGGAAATATTAATTTCCCCAGATTGTAAAAGCCAGGATTATTGGACCTTCCGACATTTATAATGGAAACATTCTGGAGGTTATCAGGATAGAAATCAAAGTACATAATTGTTACATAATAATAAATATTATGTACATAATTGTTACATAAACAGTTAATAAATGAAATATGTATGCAGATATAATTCCAATACATAGAGCTAATAATGTAATAGAAAGTATATAAAAGAAATATAATAAATTATTCTAGAAAAAAGAAGTTAGATTACTTTAGAATCTGAGTTTTTCATCTCCCCATCTTGTGTAAATTAGGTAAGCTCTTTGATCCTGTTTAAGTTCATGATATGAAATGTGTCATCTGTCGTAACTGGCTGATTCCAATGATTACCATTTTGTGTTATAATATTCTTTGAGAACTTGTTAATAATTGTCAACTAATTTTATGGAATGAAAAATTGATTTACTTAAGAAATCACTAAAACTGCTTAGTCATAAATCTTACCTGATTATTTGTTTTCATTGATTTTATAAATGCACAAAAACATAATAAATCTAACATAGAAATGGGTTTCTTAATTTTCTTGTTTAACTAAAGATGAAAAATAACATGGCTAAGGAAAAAAAATTGTGAACATATAATAAAATAGATTAGTAATATTACTGTTGTTCTTACATTCTTATCCTGCTTTTTAAAATGTAAACAAACATGCCTAGTACTCCTGCCTATTTTCTCCACAACAACAATCCTGTGAGGTAAGATTGGGCTGAGAGAGAATGACTGACTCAAGACCACCCAGCTGGCATTCACGATCACACCAAACTGGCTGTCTATCATACACAGCATTGTTATCTAGCTGGGTCAGTTTGGTTGCTAATGCTTAATGATTTTCTCCATGACAGGATGATTCCCGTTAGCCTTCAAGAGGATATGGAAAGCAGGTTGTACAGGAGGAGTCCCATCAAAAGTATTTACCAATGCCAGCACAGAAGTATATAGACTAAGCACAATGTGGGGAACCATATACCACTTCCCAGAGAACTGAGTGAAGGGAGGTGTAATCCCCCTTATAGAAAGCATCTCATTGTATAGAGTCCTCCCTCCTCTGGCTTGATTGTCCTGTTCTTTTATCTGCTGAGCAACTAGTTGTTGCCTAATTTAGATGGCACATCTGTTCTTTTGTGTTTATACTTGGAGGTTATTTCCCATGTGCTCTTCTTACAAAATGCACAGGACTGCAGACCTTCCAGAACAACCATATGCATATTTACACAAAGTTAGTTAAATGTAGCTTACTTTCAGATGCATTAACCTGCACCATCATGCTAGCAGCAGTCAGATGAGGAGGAGGTTGAAGGAGAGCCTAGGGAGGTTTTTGAGCCTTTGGAAGGCTCTGATGAGGAAGCAGGATCAGAGGCAGATGCAGCGTCTGAGCCTTCCGTCCTCCCCCAAGTGGAGAGGCAGCTGTCTTCAGGGCCTGAGCTGAGTGAAGGGGAGGAACAGGTGGGGCCCATCCCAGATGCACATATGCACAGATAGGAAAGGAGAGGAGAGCAACTGGAAAGCAATAAGATGGCTCTCAGGGAAAGGAAGACATAGATGCTAGCCAGACCCTCCCTGGCTGGGAAATAAATAGTAAGAGTTTGGGAGTGGTCGGTTGTTGCAGACAACCGTTTGTTTTCCAATGTACATCAATCACGTTAGATTTCTTTGCCAGAACCAGGTTTGTTGGGACTAACTGCTCTGTATTTGAAGTGCCAATGGAATCTCCCTACTGGGAAATAATAGGGAGTGAATTTGCCTCAGCTGATGTGAACAGAGATTATTACCCTGTTTTTAGAAGGGGAAAATACTTTCATTTGCGACTCATTACTTTTGATTTTGTTCATCCAATGTGAACAAAGACTGTTGCTGCCCTGACTTAAATAAAAAAGGTTGTGTTACTCATGAGTAAGCAGTTTCACATCGCTTGTGAAGGCTGGGTCAAAACACTGTACGCATTTATTCTGTCTTGCATGTAAGGTCAGTTGTATATGCTCTTAGCTAATTCTGTCACCAAAATTACAAAACAAATATTTTAAAAAATCACAAGGTCAACAAGATAAATGTTGCATAAGTTTCATATGTGTGTGTGAGCCAGTTTGGTCTAATGCTTAAGGAACTAGTCTAGAAAGTGTGAGACCGCGAGTTTAAGTCCCATCTTAAACTCATGAAAGTCAGCTGGGTGACTTTGGGCAAGTACTTTCTCTCGGTTCAACTGTCTTCAGATAGGAGGAGGAAAGTACATTGGAGGCGTTTGTTGCTACCTGGAGTTATTTGTAAAAATAATAAAGGCGGGAAATAAATACATATTCTCAGAATTAATGTTATCCTGCAAATCACTGGGTAGCAGGTCCTATCAATGTGTGCATTTTCACTAACAGTGAATGGGTGTGACTTTCATTGTGCCTGGTGAGCTTTGACCCAGGTTTTACAGAATGGGAGCAAATGGTTTGTGTTTTTTTAAAACCCAGAATAGCCATCCCATTATACTACCAAGGGATACATAAATAAGTTTCTGTAAGAGTGGCAAGGAGAGTGAAATTCAGTATTGACTTCAGTTTCACCCACGGAAGGTATAATGGAATAGCATGGAATTACATGTCAAATGAAATCTTGTCTATGTATGGTACACATGCTCAAGTCCTAAATATTATTTCTGTGAATTCTAGTCCTGTCCCAGGCACAAGCCATCTAGGTTGCTTTGGGATAGTCATTCTCTCTAAGAGGAAAACCACTTTTGAAATCATGCTAAGAAAACTGCAAACTTGTCCAGGCAGTTGTCAGGAGTCAAAAACTCTCCTGTCATCATAGACACTATGCATACATATGTACATACATACAGACACAGTATATTCTACAAGGAACTTTATATTAGTGGATAAATTAAGCTGGAGTCTCTCTCTTCCCCCCTCTTCCAATTCACTTTTTCTCTTATTGCTTGGGTTTAACCAGTAAATAAACAGCATTCCCATTACTCTAGGCAATGCACAAGAAAATACCATCAGTATTGCCAATAGATAGAATGAGCTGGAAGGGACGTTGGAGATCTTCTAGTCCAGCCCGCTGCTCAAGCAGAAGAACAAGAGATGGTATTCAGCAGGTTCTGACCAGTTCTGGAGAACCGATAGCGGAAATTTTGAGTAGTTCGGAGATCCAATAAATACCACCTCTGACTGCCCCTCCCCCCATCTATTCTCTGCCTCAGGAGTCCCAGCTGATCAGGAGGGAATGGAGATTTTACAGTATCCTTCCCCTGCCACGCCACCAAACCATGTCACACCCACCAAGCCACGCCCACAGAAACGATAGTAAAAAAATTTGAATCGCACCACTGACGAGAACTTACACCATTTCAGATAAGTGACTGTCCAGTCTCTTCTTAAAAACCTTCAGTGATGGAGCGCCCACGATTTCTGGGCTGTTCCACTGGTTAATTGTCATCATGGTTAGGAAGTTTTTCTTTAATTCCAGATTGCTTCTCTCGTTCATTAGTTTCTTGTCCTGCCCTTTGGTGCTTTGGAGAATAATTTGACCCCCTCTTCTTTGTGGCAGCCCCTCAAATACTGGAATACTGCTATCATGTCACCCCAATTCTTTTCTTTAGACTAGCCAAACCCAGACCCTGCTGCCCTTCTTCATATGTTTTAGTCTCCAGGCCGTTGATCACCTTAGTTGCTCTTCTCTGAACTTTTTCCAAAGTCTCAACATCTGTTTTGTTGCAGAGTGACCAAAATTGGTTGCACTAAAAGTTACAACTATGCAACAGAAATTTAAATTCCCACAGGGGCAAAACCAACTACCCTGCCTAGCAAATATGCTGAAGGCTTCCCTCCTCCTTTAAAACAGAACAGGGGACGACACCGCCTGTCCTCTTCCCTCCTCCCAGGGAAGAAGCCAGGAAAGCGCGAGCCTTTGCTTTTTTTTTTTTTTGACCCGCGCGGCTTTCCGTCGACGAGGCCTCGGCGAGTTCCAGCCCACCGGAGCTTTGGCTTAAAAGGAAACCCGTCAGTCTGCCTGCCGGAGTCGATGAGGAGGAAACAAGATGGCGTCCACCAGCCGGTCAGTCGGGGGAAGGTGTCTCCGGTGGGGAGGCTCTGTGCGGCTCGGGAGCCTTGACACCGGGTTTTAAAGGGAGGACGGTGGTGGGCGGGAGAATGAAGGGTGTCTGGGGAGACCGGGAGGAGCCGCGGCTACAGCTGGAGCTTTTTCATAGGCCTCGGCCTCCCTTGACTTGCTGAGGAGCATCTCCCCTTTATGGCCTCCCGAGCGACTTCTCGCCCCGCTCGCTCGTCTTTTCTCACCTTTTCTCGCCTTCTGCTCCCTCCCCGGCTTTAGCTCATGCCTTTCTAAGCGCTTTGAGGACCCCCTCCCCCCTCAGTCTCAATTGGGTCCCCGTTTTCCAAGCCTCTCTCGTCGTCCCCCCCCTTTCTCGTCGCCTCCCTACCGCCCTTGCTGAGGCGCTCCCCTCGCATTAAGCAGCCCCGTCTCACCGACGGGGAGCAGAAAGGCATACCTTTTTCTTTAAAAAATAAAATAAAATAAAAAAGAAAGCTTTTATTTAAAAAAAAAAAGTAACCGCCGCTCCTATCCTATCCTACCGCCTTTCTTCCATTTTGCGGCATAGCGCTCCGCTCACACGGTAAATGGGGACCCGCATGACTTCCCATGAATAAAGTAAAATGTTTGTGTTGGGGAAATGCGGCGAGGAATAACGTGTGCCGTTTTTTTTCCGTAAAGGGGAGGATGTTTATGGCAGTTCATCCAGGTAATTTGACATTTTGAGGTGACCCAACTGGGCAACTTGCGGCGAAGGAGGCCCTTTCTCTGGCAAAGGGTTATTTTATACATTGTCAAACCCAATCCAGTTTTTCCTGCGCAAACAGTTTTTTCCAAAGCCGACTTGTACCAAATTAATTAGGGGAGCAAATCTGGAGCTAGTTTTGCCAGTGCTTGTGCGAACCCAAGTGTGGTTTAGAGAAAAGTGCCTCCTTTCTCAGGTGTTCGTGACCTTCTGGGGACACCAAATTAGAGGTTTGAGAAACCTCTTAATTGGTGTTTCTTAAAGTGTGGTTATATTATTCCTGGGGGTCCCATTAGGAGCCACCAAAATCAAAATTCTTAATCTCAGCCTGTGTAGAAAAAATAATACAATATTAAAATGCCATCAAAGCAATCGTTAGTGGCGAATGAGTGAATCACATTTAATTTTTAATAGAGTAAAAAATAAATATGATTCATACAAGCAAAGGGCAAAGGCTCTTTGGTGGTCCTCCGTGCTTTTTAAAAGTGGGAAGGGGTCCTGAGAGAGAAAAAAAGTTTTAAGAAATGCAGACCTGAATTATATGAACAGGTTTCTCTGACAGTTGTAAAAATTAATGCTGGAAGAAATTCATCTCTAAAACAACAGACTTACTTTAAACATCTGCAGATATAATATAAATTTCATTGCCATTTCCTAATGTTGCTTTTAGATGTGGAAAAAATGTTTTATGGTATAAATTTTTGCCAATGCATCATAGGAATATTGTAAAGGTTCCCCTCACACATATGTGCTAGTCATTCCCAACTCTAGGGGGCAGTGCTCATCTCTGTTTCAAAGCCGAAGAGCCAGCGGTGTCCAAAGATTTCTCCGTTGTCATGTGGCTGGCATGTCTAAATGTCAAAGGCGCACGGAATGCTGTTACCTTCCCACCAAAGGTGGTCCCTATTTTTCTACTTGCATTTTTTACATGCTTTTGAACTGTTAGGTTGGCAGAAGCTGGGACAAGTAACGGGAGCTCATCCCATTGGGTGGCACTAGGGATTTGAACCGCTGAACTGCCGACCTGTCGATCAACAAGCTCAGCATCTTAGCCACTGAGCCACCACGTCCCTTCCAGGAATATTTAAAGTTGGGTTATTAAATTGTGAATCTTAGCCAGCTTTACATTTTTTAACTGTCTGATTGTATAGCCTGACTAGGTGGCTCAGTGGCTAAGACACTAAGCTTCTCGATCAGGAAGGTCGGCATTTCGGCGTTTCGAATCTCTAGTACAGGTCTCCTGTGTGACTAGGGGGTTGGACTAGATGACCTCCAAGGTCCCTTCCAACTCTGTTACTGTTATAGTATGTTTGGTTTTCAAGGTAAGAATAATTGATAGATAGATAAAAGCCAGTTCGTTCTACTACCATCTTCTTGTCCTATTTTAGCCGTGAAAGCTGGCTTTGTGACTTTGGGCCAATCACTTTCCCTTAGCCCAGTTCACCTCACAAGCTTGATTTTGTGGGGAAAATAGAAGGAAGAAGGAGTATTCTGTGTATTTACGGCTTTGAGTTATTTATAAAAAGAGTAAAGGTGGGATAAAATAAAATTTTATTTTCATTTTCTAAAAATATTAATCCTTACCCAATAATTGCTAACCTGTGTTTTGAATTACAGGTTGTCTCTAAAATCTAGATTAAATTAAAGTTGTAAGTTTAATTTAATTAAACTGAGTGAAAGTTTTTGTTTTTACTTAGTGAAAAAAGACAGGAGTTAATTAAACAGCAGTTTTAGAAATATCTTCTGTATTGTATGTTCTGTTTGGTTTTCATTCATTAATAATAAATGTGTAGAGTTGTTGAAAAAGTTTGGTACAAGGAGGAGGAAGTGAACTTTGTTGATCAATACTTTTATATTCTTCTAAACAGATATAGCTTAGTAATAAGAATTTTTTTTAAAAAAACTGCTAGCTCTTGCTAGTGCTCTGAAAAAATCCTAGCAATCAACTATCAATAGTGCTGGAAGTATATGCTCCAAAAGATTAATTCTTTTTATATAAAGATGTTTTGTATTCCTAAATGAACTACTGTATTTCTAAAGCAGTAGCAGTGAACATATAATACATCTTAACAGCACCAAGGTATAAAAAGAGCAGATTAAGACTGGTAGCAAGGAAATGGTTAGCTGCAAAAACTAAGACTCAAAATAGTCTTTACTGGCAGAAGACACAGGTAAGGAGAATTATTGAATTTAATTAAAGGAATATTTGATAGTAATGGAACAGTAACTAAGAGGTTCTGCCTCTCATATTTTTCTATATGTCTTGTGAGCAGATTTACCTTCAGGAATGGAAGAAGCAAATGGTTCTTAATGCAGTGTGGTCCATTTAAAGGTTTAAATTCAGCCTGGCAATAAATATGAAGCTAGTATACAGGACATAAGCTAATATAAGATTTGACTTATATTCCCCAGTGTTTTCCAACCCAGTGGTCTCCAGATAAATAGGAAAAACAGCTGCTTGCATTAGAATTAAACAGATTTAAAAGTTTGGCTTGTATGGTTAGGGCTATGGTCACAAAATTGTTTGGTTCCTTTCCATGTACATTCATGAGTATGCATAATTGCTTGTAATTTCAAATCTGTTACAGGAGATGTATGTTTTCTAAGATGTAACAACTTTGGGGTTGTGATTGAAGTGCAAATTAAATGTTAAGTTAATAGACCCACTAGGATCAGGGAGAAAAGTGTTTCAATAAATTGTCATATTAAAAAAGTTGAATAACTCACCTGCTGACCAAGGGAGGAATCAGTTAAAGGTATAATATATTTGTTGAAGAACACTATGGTTCTGGATTCAACCAAACAGTGCTCCTTTTTAAGAGCACTGACAGTTTTGTGGTTACTTCCAATTCTGGTTTTTTGTCAAGCACTTTTGAATTTCACATCTATAAAATTCATTGTTAGGGAACATACCAGATGCTGTTTTTTCTTAGCATCTTGACTATGAAGATGGTAGTTTCAGCAATTTGCTTAGATTAGTAATGTGAAACAGATAATTTTGTATGTGCTATTCACTTATTAATTTACTCTTGGTGATGATATCTCGAGAAGCCAGAGGCCAAATGAAGCTAGCTCTTATTTTCAGTCCCCTTTTCCTTCCAAGAGATTAAATTGGGTTTGAATATTATTTCTAGATTCCTAATATTGTGGATGTCATTTATATATGCATAAAGGAAAACATGGTTTTGAATTCAGATACCAATAAAGTTAACAAAAATTACATACTGAATGTAATTTTCTTTGATATGATTTTAGTAGGATTAATAAAAGCAATTTTTTTTAAAAAGAAAGCAATCTGAAGTTGGTGTTATAGTAGCTTACTTGCTTAAAAGCATCCAGGCGAGCCAGGAGACCTTTTTATGTATTGGTAACATTTCTTCTTGTATCTGGATTCTGCTTTTTTTAGATTTTCTTAATGGCAAGAAGATTAAAGGAGACAAATTGGACACTGTGAATGAATATGCAGTTTATGAATAAGTTTGAACCCTCCAGAATTCTGGCTACTTATTACATTCACAAGAGTAGCTAATACTATGTTCATATTGTTTATCTCAAGGACTTATTTCAAAGAATCTACACAAAGATTAAATTTTAGAACCACTAATAGATATGACCAAGGCTGTTCTTCCCTTTAATACCTTTAGTCAAAATCGCTGCAAAATACAGCATTAATGTAGAATAGCTCTCATATTAAAGTGAAGTGCTCTGATTTCCATTTTACTCATGTAAAATGCAGCTTACTCAGTAGGTTACAAACATAAAATGAGAATATCTTTTAAGGTATTTATTTTAATAAATAATCATTGTACTCCTGTTAATTGAATTTGATGCAGTTGGTTTTGAAAAAAAGGCTACAGTGCTGCATACGGGATTATTTTAAGGTTGTTGATGGTAGTTCCATAGATACGTGCAAGTAATCCTTGACTTATGTCTACAATTGACCATAATTTTTAATGCTAACTGATGTGGTTAAGTGAATTGTCCAATTTTATGACCTTTTTGCCATGGTCTTTATGTGAATCCAGATTCTTCCATTAACTTTGCTTCTCAGAAGCGCTCTGAGAAGGTTGTAAATGACCATGATGAGACCTTGGACTTTGTAACTGTTGTAAATACATGTTGGTTGGGAAGCCCGTAAAGATTGATCACATGACCATGGGGATGCAACAGTTGTAAATGGAAGTTATATTTTTTTTCAGTACCGCTGTAACTTTGAACGGTTGTTAAAGAAATGGCCGTAAGTCAAGGACCACCTTGATTGTAGAAATGTCTGTTGAATGAAAGAAAAATCAGGAATTTAACAGGGCATACACTTTGGATATTTATCCAGTACTGTATGATAAATTCATATTCTTGAGTAGTGCTTCCACTTCCAATACTATTAGGTAGAAAATGGAGTATTATTTTCTAAAATAACCAAAAGCAACTTCTTATTAGTTTGATTAGTTTGCCTATATATGAGTGTCTAATTTTGCATAATTTCTATTTCCCATTCAGGGCTATATGTGAATTTTAGTTAAATACTTATTTCATATTTCATAATTTTAAAGAACTGCATAAACCATCTTCATTTATGTAGCTCCATAGTATTGAACCAGATCATCCGTCCTTTCCCTGCCCCACTTCCCATTTTGGTAATGGCAACTCCATGAAGCCAGTTAGTATGGCTGGTGATAATGGATGGCAACAGTAGTCTTGACACATCTGAAAAACACCAGCTGGGAAAGGTTGGTTTATATAATGCTTTAGCAAGTGATGTCAGTCATAGTTGTGAATTTCATTTAAAATGAATTTTCCCAAAGCACCAGACATGAATGATTCAGAAATTAAGTAAAACATGTACTATTTACTGTAAATTGTCATATAAAATTTAATGTTATATTTTTTAAAGCTTGGACGTTCTGCCTAGAGTGACATGTCCAAACCACCCAGATTCCATTTTAGTAGAAGATTATAGAGCTGGAGACATGATTTGTCCAGAATGTGGACTTGTAGTAGGTAAGTAATTATATATTATATATTTAATTCTTCTATTTTTTCATATTCTTAATGTTTCATAATTTTCTCAAAAGTCTAAAATGATAAATGTATATTTATTATTAATCACTGCACTTTTCAAACAGTTCTGAGTAAACTTCCATACTCAGTAATTAATAGATGAGTTGCCTGCAAATGTTTATGCAAGTGATTTGTGTTATTAAGTACTCAAAGAATACTAAAAGAGCAGTTTTAGAAGTCGTGTTCTCCTCTGTCATTACTGTCTCTTGCATTAAATTGCTTGAGAACTTGCTAACTTGTGGCAACAAAAACATATACTTAGCCTTACCTTTATGTAAATATTACAGGATTTGTATCTACATTTTAGCTTTTTTTCCCCTTGCAGGAGAGAAAAACAGTTGTAGGGTTTTCTGAATTGTAGATTTTTCTAATACTCCTGACCAACTTTTCTGAGTTACTCAAGACCATAAGAATTCTAGAGTTTGTATGATGGCATTTAACACGGAAACTATTTTTGACATTGATTTGTAATTCTAATAGGGCTGCAAGTTTTATTGCAAATCACAATTAAGCTTTCAATATAAATCAGTGCTTTCTCAATTATGCTGGTTTCTAGCCAGCTTCACAGATAAGCCAAAGAGGTAGTTTAAAATTTTGAACCCTTGGTGCTGACAAGATTATCAGAAGGTTCTCTTTTGCTATGGTTGAAGTTTGCATTCATGATCATTTGGCTAAATCAACGATTCAATCAGAGACTGCTGCAAGCAGAGTCTTTTTTAATGATAACTTGTAGAGGTTTCAAAGGTCACAGTTCCCTTCTTTTCTGGGACACCTTCGAGTATTTCTGGAATATTTAGATACAGAAAAATACTGAACCCTTGAATTGTCCCTATTATGTAAAGAATTCCATTCCTGAAATTATTAAATTGTGTACATTTGTAGTAGCAGTTCAGAATTTATAGAATTCTTACTTTAGGAATTATTGTTTCTCACTATGTACTCAAGTGGTTTAAGTAAAACGAATTTGGAATTTTTAGGGACTTGGGGTTCTAGCTTGAATGTTTGCTTCTGCATTTTATTGTTTTATCTCTGCAGTGTGGCATATTATATTGTGATTTTGTTTTTATTGTATAACAAAAGTTAGACAGTCTCCTGTTTGTTCACAGTTTATAGAGACAAGTCCAGATTGATTATAAACTTCTGGCGAGGTAAATAATATCAGATAGTAACAATTTAGTAGCCAGTGGTTTAAAAAGGTTGTATGTAGTATAGATCGGGTCCTCAACTCCCAGTCTGTGGCCTGGTGCCGGGCTGCAGCCTACTCAGAACTGGGCTGAAGAATTAGTGGCCCAGCACACATGTGCACAAAACTGCATTTGTGAAAGCAGTGCATGCGTGAAATCATCCCCTCTTCCTCCCCATTCTGTTGCTGCCACCTCCATCTCCACCTGCCTGCTGAGCTGGAAAGTTTGAAGACCGCTGGTGCAGACGGTTTCTAAAAGGCATGTTTAAATGGAGGCTTTAAAAATGTAAATTCAGCTCTTAGGGGGTATTGTACAAAATGAACGTAATGGCTTTAATCAGGTAAAATAATTGGTTAGGGAAAACTGATTTAAGCTAAATTACTTTGCAAAACTTCTACAGAGAAATGTAATAAAATTTGTATATTAGAAATAGATAGGAATAGGGATTTGTAAAACTTGTAAAGCCAGGAATCCTACATTTCATTTAGAGCAATTCAAACTGCATCTGATTCAGGATTTATTTCTAGAAATTGACAACATGACTCTGAAATGATTTGGTTGTGATAAAGGTTCAAGATGTAGTAGAGAAAAACCTCCTTGGAATTCTGTTAACTGTTCTATTTCTAGATTGATAAATTTTGCATGTTGCTAATTGGGAATATGAATGAAGAAGTCATTTTTCTTTTGAAGATGTTGGATAATATGTTGAAAAGCTTTCGGGGATGGGAGGATGAAGGATAACAGTAGCTAGTTTCACACATCATAGCAAACGAAGTAACTTAAAGATAGAATAGACATGTATTCATAAAATGAGAAAACTTGAAATTTCCTGTTGAAGATAACATATCAGTTTTAAGGAAATACTCTGAAGTTTGATAATTATTGTGTAAAAAGACCTATAAGTTCTCAACTCAACCATAATTGATCATGGCCACAGGTCATGTAGGTCTTTAAGCAGGTCACCACATGACTGTACCTGGTTTTATAACCTATTTTGTTGCAGCCATTAAGTGAATACAACAGTTATTAAATGAACACTATGTCCACTAATTATACCAGTCATTAAGAGAACCCAGTGTATCCAATGGGCATTTTTTTTGCCAGAAACCAGAAGAATGTACATGTGACTGCAGGGTGCTGCAACGTGCCGTAAATACAGGTCAGTTGTCAAGCTCTCAGAATGTGTGTGGCTGTCAGAACTTCAAAACTGGATTGCAGATGGCTTTTGTGAGGAGTGTTATAATTTCAAATAGTTGCTAAATGGCTAGTCATAAGTTGAGGACTACCTGTAAAAGTGCTTGTAGTATTCCTTCTGTGGCTCATGACTGAGCCAAGACTGGTTTTTATCTCAGCTCTGTTTTTCCTGGGAGGTAAGAAATGCCATTCATTACTAGTAGTTTAGTTTCCATGGTTTTTATTCTATAAAATTGTGATAAAGTTGCTAATCTAGGAAATAGTATAGAGAAAAGTAACACAACCTAAAGAACAAGGCTATGGGACTCTTTCATTTCTAAAATAATGTTAAATTTCACTTTGTGGGAGCTTGCATGTGGCATTTCTGGCATTTAAATGGATCTCAAGTAGCAGAATTTAGAAAGATTGCTGCTAAAGCTCTAGAGAGCCACTTTCAGTAGGTTTAGCTAGATAACACTGTCTAGATATGGACTGATCCAGAATAAGGCTTCTTTGAATGTAGAATAAATCTTAGGGCACCTTTGATAGCTTAATTAGTATGTGTTTCTTTCCTAAATTACATTACATATAAGAACATTTGATTTTTCTTGATTCAGATACCACTATTCTTTAATCTCTCAAATATAATCCAGTGCTATTCTAATTTTATAACTCTGCCTCTGAATATGAATTATGTTCATATTCATAGGTAGCTTTTTTGTTTTTTATGATTTTGATTTAGTCTTATTTTTAATTTTAGTTGTGTTTTACGGTTTTATTTTTATTTGAAGAGGAGAACTGGTGATTTTGCCAGTCATTAGAGGGCAGCACATTCCCTATTTAACATCTGAACAAATTGTATGGGATTGTCTTCTGTTTAAAGTTCCTAAAATACAGTTCAGTGCTTGTAGTGGGGGGAAAATATTAAAACAGATGCCAGCAGAAATCCACAGTATGGAATGTTAACATAATAGTCTAAGATTAATTAGAATTGGATATACATTTTATAGAAATAATTGGCTACCCACTGTATTCATTGTGTGAACTGAAGTCTGAATGCTGTGATGCATTACAGTCTTAAAATTTTTTCAGCTGTGTTGCTTGGAATCTTAAGAGTGCATGAGAATTTGACAGGTTCTATGAGAAAGTTTTAAGTTCACTCAAAAGCAGCCAGATTTGATCACTAGAGCTTTGCCTCATGGTCAAGAGTCCTGGGATTTTTCCAAAGTAACAGGTTCCATGGACTGAAAAAGTTTTAAACCCCTGGTATAGGCAGCTATTTTGGGTAATGAAGTTTCCTATTTTGTTAGGTCATCTCTGAAAACAAATACATATTTATGTGATCCCCCTCCACTACATAGTGGTAAATAAAAGTGAACGGATCTTGTCCAGGTCTCCACATAATAAGCTGATCTTGGCAAGTGGACATTGAATATGAAATCATAAAGTCATGAAGTATTATGGCTGGATATATTTTAGATTTTGTCATCCTTCATTTCCAGATTAAGAACACTCATCGTTACTGACACAGAAACTACCAGTTAAGGGGGAAGGAAACAAAAATCTAAGTATAAAGTTGTACATTTTTGAATGATGACATTATGGAAGATTATTTTTAGGGAAAAAAAGTAGAAATGGAGAGCTAGTTTGGTCTAGAGGTTTAAGGCACCAGGCAAGAAAGAGGGAGGCCGTGAGTTCAAGTTCCACCTTAGCCATGAAAGCCAACTGAGTGAATTTGGGCCAGTCATTCTCTTTCAGCCCAACCCACTTTGCAGGGTTGTTATCGTGGGAAAAATGGGAGGAGGAAGATGTGTTGGGTTGTTTGTAAAAATAATAAAGTTGGGATATAAACAAACAAATAATAAATGTTTTATAGTTTTGCTAGTATGAATTGTATTAGCCTGCATTCAGTGTCAAGTCAATTGAATTCTTTATGTTCTTATGTGCATGTTTATTCTTTATGCTACTTTTCTGCATTTTGGGGGAATGCACATAAATTAGGATTATTCTCTGGAATAGTCATAATATAATACAATTCTAAAATAGGTAAGTTTTAATTTCAGATGCATACATTCAGTTCCGGAAAAGTGTTCTTTGGGTAAGATGATAAAATGTTTAACAAGTGGTTAATACTAAATCATGGAAATGGTACTAAGCCATGATCTTAAACTGAAATGAGAGAAAGCTGTAGATTTGGATTCATATGTTGTACTAAACATAACTGGTTTGTTGATTCTAAGTTAGTGTGAAAAGGGGAATAGTACTTTGTATTAGGGTTGCAAGCCACATTTAAAAACATGTTGTTTGCTGATTATAATGTGTGTATAGGGATGCATAATTTGTTTTTCATGACATTTACTGGGGTATTTTGTACCCTGTCTACAAGGATGAAATGCAAAAGCAGCTAACAGGGAAAGGAAACAAAGAATAGCTCAAACAAATTATGAGTACTTAGTTAACTAACAGGACAGATTCTGGCTTGTTTAATAAACCATGGTAAAATAAACTATTATTTAGAACGATGTATAAGTGCATTAGATTCTATTTGATGCTGTGATGATTCAGATTAGTGGAATAAATAATGTTTGGTTTTCCATTTTTGTAAATTTTAAGTTTGGTTTTTACTCAGACTACTGTCTAACGTTATAAAAATGCACAACTTTGTTCATAGGTATTTTCTTACATTAATTTAATTGGAAATAAGCTTTGATATTAAGGGAAAAGAAGCCAATTTGGGCTGCCACCTTCTGAGTACTGGAATGATTGTACTCTAGAGAATAAAGAATCAACTGCTGGGCTGGAAAATATTCTCTAGTGTTTTTAGTATTGATCTTTATAAGGCTTGGGGAATATTTTTTTAAAAAGGGGTTGAAATTTTACCTGTTGCTTTAGGTGGCTCAGGAGCTTCAGAGACCTGATTGCAGCAGTGCTTAGGGAGTGAGAGCAGGTGGGGCTACATAGAACGTTCCAGAAATCATGGAACAGACCTAATGCAGATAGATAAGATTAGAGAGGGATGGAAATATATTAAAATCTTTACAAAATGGATTATAGAAAAACAAAAACATTTTCAGAGAAGGTATAGGAGTGAAATAGGCTGACTTCACTAAAAAGAAAGATGTGATGAGAGTGAGTGGGCAGCCATATAAATTTTCTAAATAAATAAAAATAAATATTATTTGTTAAATAAGAAAACAGCAGGCCTAGATGAAATGCACAATGAATTGTTCAACTATCTTTTCTACAGTTTTCACTCCCAGCAGCTCTATTTCCACAAACTCTATATATCCTTCTAAAGAAGAAAGATTCAAGAGAATATGAAAGTTATTGCATCATTCCCTTCTGTTAAACTTCCCTTACTATCCTGCAAAAAAAAAGAATCAAACCATACCTACAGAGAAATGCCCTCTGACCATGCTGGTTTCAGAAAAAAATAGATGTACCGGTACATAGGATCAGATATCTGAATATAGCTAACTTAAGATGTTAGCTATTTACCTATCTAATGTTGGTAGTCTAGGCTTTATTTTAATCTCAATCAATTTATATTTTAGTTATTGTATAATACATCACTTTAGGTTGGGAAAAATACAATTCCTGTAGTTAGTAGAGTTGTGCAACTGATGGATTTTGTACTTAGAACCAGGGCACAGGCAGGTAACAGTCAACAGAGTAACTTAAATTGCCACTTTTTAAAACTACTGAAGTGTTCCTTAATCCTATACATTTGAAGAATTGGGATTAATATGTTTTTATAATAGTTTATAATAAACCAATGAACCACCATGGCATACTCTTCTTGCTTTAACTCTGGTCCTTGTGAAGGATTGAGGTTGTGATTGCTGTCTGCATTTGAGAGAATGCTTTCTACCTCCACTTCCCAAGAGTCTTATAGCCCCAGATGCCCTAAGAGCAGATGGGCTCATTTATTCATCCGCCCCACTCACAGTTTACTCACAAGCTTCCATGCTGGAGTTCCAGCTGCCTGGCTAATTGAACCTTACCCATGCATTATCAGGAATGTGCTGACATCTAGACGCAGCCTCACTCTACCCATGCCCTTAGCGTAAAAAAGTGAGCATAGACAGAGAGGGGGAGGGAATCTAGAAGAAAAGGAGGTAAGAAAATGGCAAGCATATAAGGAAGTTGGAGACCACCTCTGCAGATTTATAATTATTACAGGCAGACAAGAGGACTATCAATCAATTGCCAGGACTACAAGACTATAAGCTGTGGTAGGCAGCTTATCCTGATGGTAACCAGCATATCCTGGTTCCTGGATCTTGCTTTGGGAACTCAGTTGGAGTGCTCAAAAGAAACACTGTTTCAGTGCAGAGTTTGGAGCTTGGAAGTAGCCAGAAAAGAAGCAACCATGAGACATTACCTAATCCAAACAAAGGCAAGACCTTTTGGAATGCGGCAAAGGTGGTGCTATATTCCACTTTGCAAACTTAAAGACTTTTATTTGTGATAAGGACTAATCAAAGATTTAACATGGCTACATCAACTTGCAAAGCCTAAGAGTGTGATGACCCAAGGTACGGCACAGAGATAACACAAAGAGTTGGCAATTCAAACCACCCCTTTATTGCTCCAAAGCTCCCCAAACTCTCCCATATTTCTGGCAAGTCCCAGAGCAGAGTGAGAACAAACCCCCACATAAACCTCAAGCAGCCTCTGGCTGCAATTAGTCCAGCCCAGTGCTGTCTGTACCAAGGCTGCACGGCAATAAATCCCAAATGTGTTTGGCATAACAAGAGCCAAGCAAGGAGTTCAGGGAGAACCAGATAATTAGTCCAGAACGCCAACAAGGAATGCAAGGACTCTTGGCAAGTTCAAACATCTGCACACAACACTTCAGGAACTCAGCATTTGTTCCCGACAAATGCCCCTTCCCACGGCATCTCCTTAAGTCCCATTCCCCAGGTGTGCCTGGTGAAGCTGGGCGGGGCACTTGCCTCGCGCGTGGCCTGCTCCGTCTGCACTGATCACGCCTTCTTTGCACTCTCTGAGCCCTTGCATCAGGAGGGGGTAGTTCTTGCTCCTCATCTGAGCTCTGTCTCTCCTCCCTGCCTGCAGGCCTTACTAATTCCCGACAGCCTTGCCTGGATTGACTCTGCCCTTCCCCAGTTCTTGTCCAGCTAATCTTCCACCACAGAGTCAGACTCCTGATGGGGGCATGACAAAGAGGGTGGAGTTAATCCAGGGCAACAGCCTACTACTGGGAAACGTGTGTGCTACAATAAGGCATTTTATGATTATCTTCTACACTGGGATGTACAGACCTTGGAAAACAAAGAACTCTCACAGTCCCACAAATAATTTTGTAGATTACCTCCTTTTTTAGAGAAGAATATTTTACATGGTCTTGAAATATGAAATCTCTTTAATATTAAATCATACGCCATGTTTATGTATTACATTATCCCAAATAGTTGTCTTCTTTCTATATTATTATGCCATCTTTTACTTATTTGGCCATAGTTCTGGTGTCACAATACTGTTGATTGTTAAGGCAGGAATGGTGCCTAATTCACAAGAGGGTACTTCTCTCCAGTGAGTCATATAGGTCATTCCCATGTGTGTGGAAAAAATATTACATAATAGCTATGCTGAATGTTCTATTTATATAGTGCCAGAATTTCAAGTACATCTTGCTTTTTTTAGATGCAGTAAACAGTAATGAGAGTTTGCCTCAAAGTGAAGTTACTGCTAGGCCTTAAAAGGAACAATGCTTAAATATTTACATAAAAGCTAACAGCCAAAAAGGGAGCATGAATCCCAATATAAGCTTGCAAAAAGATGATAGGATGGTGGAAGGAATGCATCTTGCTGACCATGCTTTAGCGTCATTTCTTTTGTATTAATATAGGCTTTAAAAATATCAATTATCCTAGCAAATAAAAAAATTACTTCTGGGGTTGGTTGATGACATCATCATGAGAAACTATCACAATGGCACCAAAGACAGAACAGAATAGACAATAACAGAGTTGGAGGTCTTCTAGTCTAACCCCCTGCTTAGGCAGGAAAGCCTATACCACTTCAGACAAATGGTTATCTAATCTCTTCTTAAAAACTTCCATTGTTGCATTTACAATTTCTGAAGGCAAGTTGTTCCATTAATTAATTGTTCTAACTGTCAGGAAATTTCTCCTTAGTTCTAAGTTGCTTCTCTCCTTGATTAGTTTCCACCCATTGCTTATTGTCCTACCCTCAGGTGCTTTGGAGAGTAGTTTGACTCCCTCTTCTTTGTGGCAACCCCTGAGATATTTGAATACTGCTATCATATCACCTCTAGTCCTTCTTTTCATAAGACTAGACATAGCTGATCCCCTTGTTCCCTTCTCTACTTTTTGGGAAACAAAGTTGTCTGCTAGGTTTGTCAGGAACCTGTTTGATCTTCCATGGTGCAGAGTTTGTCTCCCAGTTGATGTCAGGGTAGTTAAAATCCCCCATTACTATTGTGGTGTGCTTCCTAAGTTAACTGACTAGGAAAAAGTTCATCTATTTCCTCTGGTTGATTGGGTGGCATATATAGTATACACCTATGGCAATGTCGTTCCCCCTCCCCCTTTTACATTGACCCAAATGCATTCCAGGCAGTTTGAGTTTTACAGAACTCTTTGTTAGACAAAATGTTATCCAAATTTGGGGATGCGAAAGAAGCATAGATGTGCAAACATTAGCCCAGGATTTTATTTTAAAGTCAGTTGTAAAATGGAGATTATAAATGAAATTAATTGGTCAGTGATTGGTCAAGTTAAACTTAGCATGCAGGGCAAAGAATAATGGTCGATCTACTGTAGTCCTGGGGGGGGGGGAACCCTGTTATCAGCCTTGTCAATTATGGTTCATTCTCTCTATATCTGTTTCTATAAGTCATTCTTAATTATTATAATTCTGTACAATAGAACTTTGTAGAAGCTATTTTGTCATTTTGTTCAAGTGATTCAGCTAGAGCAAGTTGTAACACAATTAGACTAGTACTCTAAAAGTAGGCATATCTCAGTCATAGTGTTATTTTAGCAGTACAACATGTTTTTCAAATTTGATTTTAAATATTCAAAGCTGTAGATTAATCTGATTGGTATGGCTGACAAGATGCTATGTGGAGTTACTACCTTGTATTCATGGTAGAAAAGTCAGGTAAAATTCTTGATGTTCTTGTTGCCTGTTTTCTATGTATGTAGCCTTAGTAGGCCTAACCTCTTCTGCAACACATAGGTTAGGACAAAGCACTGAGTTCACTTATTTCTAAGGCTTTTTCAAACGTCTTGTCTTTTTAAAGGAAGCCTTTTCTGAGTCATGATTTGAAAAATAGTTCCACTTAATAATGTCAGTAATTTTGGCACATTTCTAGTTTATGAATTCATGACTATATCTGGAATTTTTTCTAATTACAGATTTCCTTTTTCCACAGGCTTGATAACAAGCCAGCAGCTGAATACCTTTCATTAGCAACACATCAGCCTTCACATTTTGTAATATATTGTAGTGTGAAATATTTTTATATGTAATGGGAAAATTTGGAACAGTGAAACTATTACTCCACTTTAATATATATATATTATATTAATATATATATTAATATAAATGTTAATTTTAAATGCTTTCAGTTTGAGCACAATTACAGGATTTCTAATATAGTTTCAAGTCATAATAGAGATTTATTTTTAAAACAAAGTACTGTAGTTAATGAATGGAATATTATCATGGATGATACATTTTGTCAGAAACTTCTCAAAGATCTTCAGATTCTAAACTAATGTAGACCTCATACACAACAAAAACTTGTCAGTTAATATATATGTAGCCATCAGTTATTGAATTTACTTTTGGCACAAGCAGCATGAAGCATTAGCAGGCAACAAAAATAGGGTTAGAAATACTAAGCTAAAGAAACTTATGTATGATCCTCTCCTTTACCCAGAAAGGCTGCACCAGCAGAATTCACTATCTGGCCACTGATCTCTAATGCAATGCTGTCCCTGGTCCACCATAAATGCTTACCAGGAATCCCATTCCAGACAGCTGCTTCTCATGAGTAGATGGCAGGAACTGAGGTTTCTCCCTAGAGCTGGATCAAGAGCATTCAGAATGGTAGTAGCTCTATGTTCTGCATGTAGACTGAGCATGTGATCTTCATTTGCATTCCTGGTCACTCCCCTCTTGCCTGGTGCTTCCCAGTTCGGCTCAGTTTGCATTGCAAACAGACGTGATCAAAGATTGGCTTCGCCTTGTTTCTCTGTGATCATCTAATCGTGAGATTGACAATAATTAATTGGAAGATCGCTTCAGCGATCAGACCGCTAGCTGGTCCGCTGGCTAGCAGTCTCGTTCCGGCTTCAAAGCTGAAGTCCCTGCCACTGCATGGCAGCGGTAGGGCCTCACCAGCATCGATCAGAGCCGGGGGGCCAGGCATTTCCGTCAGATGGCGGAGGGGGAATCATTCCCTGCCCTGACTGCCTGGGCACACTGTGAAGCGTGGGAGCGCTAATTAGAGCTGTGGCAGCCTCAGTTCTTCGTAAGCGGCTTACCTTTATTAAATGGGGGTAATGGCGTCACGCACGCCTTCTACCAGCCAGTAGGCCCAGAAAGGGGACAAGACGGCATGCCCTACTTCCTCCCCAGGCCAGAAACAAGGGGCTTACAGCCAGAGAGCTGCAGTCAAAGGGGCAACTACAGGAGCCAGGCAGCCACTTTGAGTGGCAAGAGGGGCTCCAAATAGGCCAAAAAAGATGCAGAAAAGTGTCAAAAGGCCTTGGAAAGAGAGCTGGCTAAGCTCCAGAAGGCTAAAGAAACCCAGGAGCGAAGTGAAAACCCCAGAGGAGGATGGCATTTTCCCACCCTCAGGAACAGGAGCCATTGGATCCCACAAATGATCCGGCTCAATTGCAGCCTGCCTCTTATGAGGCCTGGTCACCAGAGGGCGCCAGGGAGCCCTCCCACCTTAGGAGAGGTTTTGGATAGGGCAGAGGCCTTTGCATTTGCAAATCCCAATTTGCCTGCAACAGTGTTTGCATAGTCATCCACCTCGGGCCCCAGGGCTTCCTTTACTCCAACTGCAGCAGGGATCCACCCATAGGAGAAAACTATGTCAGCAATGCCTGCACAGTTGCAGCAACTGATTTCTCAGGCTTATTCAAGGAATAGCCATTGGTTTGCAACAAAGGGACCAACCTTCTCCGGGGGTTCCACTCCATCAGCCTCCAAGCTTGCAACCTGTTCTGCAAGGGAATTGGATGGTGCCTCAAAGTATACCATCTGTGGCCCATTCAATTAGAAGTGGAGACTCCTCGGCTGAGGAGGAGGACTTGATGGTCCTTTCTGAGGATGAAGGGAAAGATTCAGAACCTTCTCCCTTTACAGGCCTTTTCAAGCCGGATCTTTTCAAACCCTTGCTTCGCAAAGCCAAATCCATTACAAACATAGTCAGAACCTGACCCCAACCCAGGGTGTTCTGGTCATTTGCTCTTTATAGAGCCAGCACTTGAGGCTGAGGTGGTACCATTTTATCCCTAGGAACACGGGAATCACTTTCTAGACATCCCACGGTACACAGATTTCTTAGGGGGGGCACTAATTTGTGCCCTCCAGTCCACAGGTATCCCACCTGGGATCTGACTAAGGTCCTGCAAGCCCTCACTGGCAGCTGCTTTGAACCTTTACGGTCAGCCACACTGCGTTTTCTAACGCTCAAGGTGGCGTTCCTCATTGCCATCACCTCAGCCTGCAGGATCTCAGAACTGGCAGCCTTATCAATAACACAGGACTTATGCATCTTTCACCAGGACAGGGTCGTACTGGGCTGGACCCTTCTTTCATACCCAAGGTTAACACTTGGTTTCACAGTGCGCAGGAGTTGGTCCTACCAAACTTCTGCCCAGAGCCATGACATGCCCTTGAGCACAAGTGGAAAGCCTTGGAGGTCAGAAGGGCCCTCCGTATTTATATCAAACATACGGCTTAATTCTGACGGACAGAATCATTATTTGTTTCATTTCAACCATCAACATTAGGCAACAAGGTCACTCCTGCAAAGGTGGATCGGTGCTGAGGGCCTGCATAGCCAAGGCATATGAGGTACAGGCCCTCCCAACTCCCAGCCGAATAACGGCCCACTTCAACAGGAGTACGGCTACCATAGCGGCATGGGCGACACAGGCCTCCATTGAGGTGTGTCGAGCAGCCACATGGTCCTCCCCCACATCATTCATTCGGCATTATAAGTTGGACACCTTCACTTTGGCGTAAGTGGCCTTTGGGAAGAGGGTCCTCAAGAAGGTCCACAATGCCGGGGGGGGGGGGGAACTTAGGACCAGTCGCTACCCACCCGTTAAAGCGACAGGCCAGCTTTGGTATGTCCCACTCTGGATGCTCTCGATCCAGCTCTAGGGAGAATGGGTGTTGGTCCTACCTGAACGCCATTTCTAGTAGAGCAGGAAGAGAGCATCCAGCCCCACCCTTACTAAGATCTGGTCCACAGTCTGGGGAGGCTCCTCTTTTACAGGACACAAATCTATGCATTGCTTGACCTTTGCCGAACTGGGGAAGCATCAGGTGAGGGAGGAGTGACCAGGAATGCAAATAAAGATCATGTGCTCAGTCTACATGCAGAACATAGAGCTACTACCACTCTGGATGCTCTCTTCCAGCTCTACTAGAAATGACGTTGAGGTAGGACCAATACTCATTTTGCAGTCAGGTTGTGAGTTGAGTGACTGTGAGTTGAAGGATTTCAATCAAGTTCACAGCTGTAGTGTAGCCTACCTGGACACAAAATTTGACAAGCATCATTAAAATTCTCTTGGATGTATTTTTATACCTGAAGAGAGATTTTCTGAGTGCAGAATAAGAGAATTTCACTTGATGATTCAACATTCTGGATTAAAAAAGGGAAAATAAAGGAGGGATTTAAAGATTTGAAAACTTTTGCCAAAAAACAAGGAGTAGATGTAAGATAATTTAAAATATATAAAGGGGATAGTTATTTTGAAAGATTTTTTTTTGAAATTAGAATTACAATAAACAAACTGGACCCTTGAGAGAATTTTTTTTGTTTACTTTTAAAGAGTGTAGACAATAGTTGGATTTTACAAAACAAAAGATAAAGATAACATAAACCAGATTGTAATGTTGACTCTAATTACAGAGTAACATTTGAGATAAAAGTATCAAGGGCACAGGAAGACAATGAGATTAAGCTTGTCTTTTATTCTTTCCCTTGCAACTGAGATATTTTCACTTTAAGATTACAATATTATATTGGCAATCACCTGCAAAAACAGCAGGGTGGCGGAAGAGAGGATTACTAGAGATATCAGCAGAGAGAGGAATTATACCAGATTTACTTAAGAAAATGGTTGAGGAATGGGCAGTATGTTAGCTGAATCATGTGATACTAAACTGACTAAATCAGTTAATACTAGATTGACAGCTTTTGAAAAAAGAATGGATCAAAGACTTGTAAAGATCAAAGGCCAGGCAGAGAAGTTAAGAAGATGGAAAGCCCTGTAAAACAAGTGTCTGGAGATGTGAAACAGGTATCTGGATTTGTAAAACAAATTAATCACAAAGTGGGAATTCTGGAGTATAAGACAGAATTTACACAAGTAGTCCTTGACTTATGAACACAATTGGGACCGGAATTTCTATTGCTAATCAAGCTGGTTAAATAAGTTGAGCCCAATTTTTAGCCATGGTTGTTAGTAAATCACTGCAGTTAAGTGGTCTTTAAGCAAATTCGCCTTCCCCTATTGTCTTTGCTTATTGGAGCACAGCTGGGAAGATTGCAAATAGCAATCAAATACTCCTGAGATGTTGCAGTTGTAATAAAACCATGCTGGTTGCTAAGCATCCAAATTTTGATCATGGGACCAAGGGGATGCTGTGATGGTCATAACGGCGAGGACCAGTTGAAAATTGAGGAAAGAGCTTGAAAGAGAACTAGATAATTTGGCACTACTAGCATTGAGGGAGAAAAAAATTGAAATATCAAACAATTCCACAGGATTCTGGTAAAATATATGAGAGAAAAGGCTATGAAAGCCTGAGCAATTTTTGGGGGGATTGGAATGAGGAAGATACAGAGGCAGAAATTGATAACATATTCAAGATTTGTGAGAATAAGAAGTGTTCCAAAGAATGTCTTGATGCACTTGACAGGAAGAAACAAAGAGATAAAGTTTTGTAGCAATGGTTTAATACAAGATGGAAAATTGATGATGCAAATGTAATTTTTCTTAAATTCCTGTTAAAATCTTGCGTAAGAGAAAAGAGTATTCTTTTTTTTCTGATAGATTAAAATAAAAAAGTTCCATTTTGATGGGATAAATTGGAAGGTGTGGTTTTCATTTTTAAACAGCAGGGGTTTTGGCTGAATTTTGGTTGCCACAGAAAGAAACAATAGTGGGGGGAAAATGTTTTGAAAATAATGTAGAAAAAGGTACTGATTTAAGATCCCCTCCTCCATTTCCAGATATTAGTTCAGAGCACAAAATTCATATGCCAGTTAGTATTTGCTAGACCTCCGTAAACTAGGTTTTTCACACCTCAAATAGGCAAATGAATTATAACTTTATTATTGTGGTATTTTTCTGGTTTGCTCTTGATAACTGAAGTAAATAAGTACATTAATACCAATTATATGTTGCTGAATATGTTGTTTCATATTATGCTTAAAAACAAGAATTGATTTAAAAATTCTCTGCTTGCTGTGAATGTCATGTGTATGAAGTTACATTAACTCACATGAGACTTGCTACTAACGATCTGTCTATTCAGTTCTAAATGTGTCTTAACCGTCTCTGTACTTTCTCTTGCCTTAACTGAGTCCAGGTACTAAGGGATGTACTAGGCACAAATGGTAGGGAAATTTGATTCTGTGGGACACAGCAGTGCTTACAGATTTGATTTTTTTTTCATAGAAAAATATTTCATTTTGTGTGGTTGTAATGCCTATGTTGCTCCTTGGCTGCCTATGCTTGAGCTGGTATAGTTTGATAGTTCTAAGGGTATAGTGCCATCACTATGAAAATTTTTGAAATACAATTGTCTTTAAGGCCTGTCGCTATTTATGAAGCATCCCAGTGTTACTGTTATATAGACCTTTCCACAGGAATTTTTTCATCCGAAGCCTCCTACATATTTTCTAATTTGCTATTGTTTTAATTGCTTTCAGGGGATACAAATGCTAGTGAGAAAGAAGTATGTTTGTAAACAACTTTCCCAAAGGAATAAACTATAATAGGGTTGGGGTTTTTTTTGCATATTCAGGTGACAGAGTAATAGATGTAGGGTCAGAATGGCGAACATTCAGCAATGACAAAGCAACTAAAGACCCATCTCGAGTTGGAGATACCCAGAATCCTCTCCTTAGTGATGGAGATTTGACTACAATGATTGGCAAGGTAATATATAAATGTTTAACCTTACAATGTGTGAATGTTTCAATGTTCAAAATTATATTGCATTAACAAAAATACTGCCAATACAAGAATGCACATTGTATCCCCCTGTATACCAATAGAGTAATCTTCTAGTGAGAAATAGGTTTTTTGCCAGAATCCATGTCTAAGTGACATAGTCAACAAAACATCGTGTGCTAGCCTTGATATATCAGTAGAGTATGAGCTCTCAATTACTTCTTCCTGGCTATTAAGAAATCCAACATTTACAGTTGTACTGGTTAACTGTAATTAGAATATTGCCATATCATTCTTTTGGAAAATGGTTAAGAAGTGGGTTTCCTCAAAGTCCACTCATTAATGGAATGATGAATGGCTTACTGGGCAATTAATATTTTCAAGGAAGCTTAAAGGAGGATACAGTGAAAGGATTGGACATTTCACTAGTAATTTCTGCAATTTAATGTCACAAGATAAGTTCTATTATTGAGTTCTTTTGCAGTGGACAATAGTTTGGCAAAATAGAATGGTCTTGCTGATAAGAAAGAGAACGCTAAATGTTGTTTCATTCTAAAACATTAGAAATTGAATCCATGAGCTGTGCTGTAAGACTTTGGGGGGTGGGGGGGGGAAGGTTATGATGGAAGGGATCCCTCCTGCTTCTGTTCCAGAGGCTGCCTGTCACTTTCTCAGAGGTCCTGCTTAGATAGCTCTCCTCTGCCATTGAGTTTCTCCATCTGGTGCTCTCTGTCGTTTTTTGGACTATAACTTCAGTTGACCCAGCCAGTATGAATCAAGCAGGGAGGAGAGAGAACATTCTTGTGCTGGCAGTTCTTTCAAATATTTCCTCCACCCAGAGCTCTACTTTCACTCTTTGCTTTTTATTTTCTGGATTGTGCATGGTCCAGTTTTAGGAAATTTTAAATTTTTGTGAGCAATACAAGGGTGGCTCTTTTCCTCCCCATGCTTATTTTTTTCCCCCCAACAAAAGATAGAAATAACAACATGTAGAAACATCACATTAAAGCATATGTATGTGTGTAGTTCTTTATCTTCCTGGTTTCAGTCAGACAATGAAATACATAAGATAATTTAAACCAAAAGTACTCCTTTCCAAAGAAAATAGTTTTTTCTTATGAGCTGACCTAGCTGGTGGCAAAGCTTATAGTTCCCATCTGTGGAGTTTAATAGATAAGGCTAATAATTGTTCATACTTGCCTATTGCAGAGCACCAGCAGGAAGACAGAGAAAATAGGTGACACTCTTCTGAAATTTCTACATTTTTGATATGCTTTTAATATGAGTTGTACATAGATAATGACTAGAGATGAAGTAAGAAACATTGACCTCCTAAATATACTTAAATCATTGTTATTCTCTCTGGTTCTAAATCAATATCAAGCCATCTTGATAGGAGAATGAAGAAAGAAAAAAAAACTTCAGCATTTGGTTTTTATAGAAGTTACCTTTCTAATATCAGATATTTATTCAGTCCATGCTTTAGATACTGTGCTAATATGTGACTCAGTTGCACGTCAGCCTGAAGCCCCTGGGATTATATTCCATTTTAACTGTTCCTTTTGTTCTATGTAGTGTGGTATTTACTTAGAGCTTGTTAATATTTCACCTTTTATAAAAACTAGATAGGCAACTGATTTCTAAATTGGATGTGCTAATTGCTTGTGGAAGGATAGCTTTTGAAAATGAATAAACTGAACATTATAAAGAACTTTACTCTTACATAATATGTGCTTTTCAGATTTTTTAAGTCTGTTCTGTAGTCCATGTTGATATAAGATATTAATTTCTGTTTCACTTATGCTTTGCTGATAATCACATTATTAGGTGGTAGTAAAAAAAAGGTGTTTAAATTAGATGGTGTGTTGTCTTCCATTCACCTCGCAGTAGATATGCATACTACCTGTATTTTGTGAGGATGTAAATGTGCTCTGTTCCTCAACCTTTTTTCTGCAGGGGACAGGCGCAGCTAGTTTTGACGAATTTGGGAACTCAAAGTATCAAAATCGTCGCACCATGAGCAGCTTTGACCGTGCAATGATGAACGCCTTCAAGGAAATTGCTAGCATGGCTGACAGAATCAACCTGCCCCGCAATATTGTTGTAAGTCATGCTTTGTCCTCTGAAAATTTTTCCGGCGTCATTTAGCGTAATATAATGAACAGGGTCCTTTCTGATATTATTGCTAATTAAATGGCCTGGGGTTAATTGAATTTTGTCTGCTTACTTTGAAGGATCGAACAAATAATTTATTTAAACAAGTGTATGAGCAGAAGAGCCTGAAGGGGAGAAGTAACGATGCCATTGCATCCGCTTGTCTCTACATTGCTTGCAGACAAGAGGGAGTTCCTAGGACATTTAAAGGTAAGACATTCGGTGACACATGCTTCAACATAGGACCCCCAACCTATATCATCTTTTTTCTTCTGAATGCAAATATAGTGAACCTTGTACAGGTAATCCTCGCCTTATGACCACCATTGAGCCCAAAATTGGCTCTAGCAGGACAGTTGTTAAGTTTTACGATCCCATTTTTACAATCTTTCTTACCACAGTGAATCACTGCAGAAGGTTGCAAAAGGTGATCACATAACCCGGGACACATAAACCCATGGCAGTTGTCAAGCATCTGAAATTTGATGCTGCAATGGTCATAAATATGAAAAACGGACATAAGTCACTGTTTTCAGGGCTGTTGTAACTTTGAATGGATTAGTTTAACGACTGCATGATTCACTTAATGACTGCAATGGTTCTCTTAACAACCATGACAAAAAAGCTGTAAAGTTGGGTGCCGCTCATTTAACAATTTCCTTCCTTAGCAATGGAAATTCTGGTCCCAATTATGATCATAAGCCAAGAATTTAGCTGCATCTGTCTAATGCTCTATCCTCCTATTTTTCCCCGTAAGAACAACTCTGTGAGGTGGCTTGACTGGAAGAGAGAGATTGGCCCCAAAGTCACCCAGTTCGCTTTCATGCCTATGGAGTAGTACTAGAACTGTCAGATTCTCAGTTTTTACTATGCTAATGAATCAATCAATCAATCCATCCATCCATTTATTATTTTGACTATTGGTCAAAGATAAAACCTGCGCCAAAGTGGCTAACTATTAATAAAATACATTAAAATGTAAAAAAAAAATATCACTAAGAACATGGCAAAGTACTTCTCTGTTCTACCAAAGCCTATTGTTAGCTTGCATGACTCTTATTGGGAAGACCATCTCTCCAAGCAACTAACAATTTCCATGGATTTTTGTATTGTATGCTTTGTAATTTGTTTTTCTAAGCTTTGAAGAGTTCAAGGTTACAGAAGATGATATGCAGTTTGACTTAGTGTTGCACCCTAATAACCCTATGTGGGTGTAGTTGTAGTGATTCAAAAAAAGAAGCAAAGCCACATATTGACCTATAATTTGTAATCCACAATCAATTTTTCATTTGGGTTTTTTTTATTCTTTTCAAAATGAAAATTAATGAGGAAAGGCTGTGCCAGGAAATTAAGACTTTCATTTCTCCCCTTTGTCCTTCTTTGGAATGACAGTTCCAAAGGCTGTCATTATCTTTGTTGTTTTGAACTAGACAAGTATTTTCACTTCCATAATCTTTTGCTGAAATTTCAACTTTTTAAAAATACTGCTGATGTCTAATGTATGTGTGCCCTAAGCTCTCAAAATATCACTTTATTAGTTACATAGATTAATTTTATATCTGTGCTATGAAAATGTAACCACCAACATTGAAAGAACTGTAAGCTTTAATTGATGGAGAGGGTGACTGGGAGTGTTGATCTAAATTCATTGTGACTATATACTATTTTATCCTTTAGAAATATGTGCTGTTTCCAGAATTTCCAAAAAAGAAATAGGCCGGTGTTTCAAACTCATCTTGAAAGCTTTAGAAACAAGTGTGGATTTGATCACTACTGGAGATTTCATGTCCAGATTTTGTTCCAACTTGGGTCTTCCTAAGCAAGTCCAGATGGCCGCAACACACATTGCGCGTAAAGCTGTGGAATTAGATTTAGTTCCTGGAAGGAGTCCTATCTCAGTTGCAGCTGCTGCTATTTATATGGCTTCACAAGCCTCAGCTGAAAAGAGAACACAGAAAGGTAATGTCTTTATGTATCTAGGAAAGTAAGTTTTATGCATGCCAGAAGTAGGGGGTTTTTTTTTGGAAAAAAGAAAGAATTGGCATGGATGCCACAAACTCTGCTTTACATAAGGGCTCTTCTGTTTTGTTTGAAATACATGTTCAGTAGTCAGTGCCTGAACTTCTGCTCTTCTTTTGGGCTAATTTAGTAGGCTGTTAAATTAATTACAGAGCAGACTAAACCATGTTACTGAAAATGCCACAAAGACTGAGTCTGTGCGCTGTATTAAATTAAAATAAACCATATTTTTGCTTTCTTTGATGAGTAAACCCAGGTAATGGCAGTTTCAGTGGGTCTCGGGATAGAAATCAAACTGTCCTGTGAATTGTAGAGGTTAATTCGGACATTTCAGGCTGGTCCAGAAAGAATTGAAAATAAATGTAAATGGTATTATGAACTGTTGCTTTGTAGCAAAGCCTTCTCACTTCCTCTACACCTTATCTGGTTTGTGCTAGTTGAAACCAGCCTTAAAAGTGTCTGAATTTAAATATCAGGGTTAAACTCCCAAGTTGTAAACTATATAATTCATTTTGGAGGCATTAGTGCTAATCCGCTTACCTTGGCTTTTTATTTCAGAAATTGGAGACATTGCTGGTGTCGCTGATGTTACAATAAGACAGTCATATAGGCTGATTTATCCACGTGCTCCAGACCTTTTCCCAGCAGATTTCAGATTTGACACCCCAGTGGACAAACTGCCCCAGCTGTGAAACTTCAAAGCCCTGCAAAATAATTTTTGACTTAGAAAAGCACTAAGCATATAAAAGCAGTCCTGTCAAGCCTTCAGTTGCAGGACTGGTGAATGAAAGAAGATGGAAAAACTGATCGGATGAAATGGAGCACACATTCCAGATGTAAACAAAATAATTTTGTGGCATTTTTATGTATATATTAGTGAATGTAAGTATTTAACAACCATTGCAGCAAATTTAATTTTCTATTCTGTGTATTTAGATTTCTTTCATAGAGATCTGGTAAAATGTATTTTGGAAAATATTTCAAATCAGAATAAACTGTTTTCCAAAAAACAGTACTGACCTACAAGTTTTACTGTATGTAACTTTGTTCTAAATAAATATCCAAGTGGAAAATGTAATCTTTAAAAGTTGTTCAGTTTTCCGAATTAGATGCTGTACATGGATTTTACATTGTTGCTTGATAACTATTAGTTAATTATAATGGGAAGTTTTAATTCAGAGAAAATATAGTTCATATAATAAATATACTTGTAGAAAATTTTCTATTCACCTTAGGAAAAGATTAACAATGTCAAATTTATACTTTGATTCCTTCTATTTAAAGTCCCATAAATCAAGAGCATGTCTCTTCGTTATCTTATGTGGCTACTTGAAAAAAATGATCTGACCATATTATGTTCATGGTCTCTGTCATAACAGGCAGATTTTTCTATTGCTGAGTTTTGAATAGAAGTGGGACAATCACCGTTTCTCTCTTCACAAAGCCAGGAACATTTTTTGGTCAGTGATGATGATTGTCTAGTTAAAAACAAGTAGACTATTACTAAGGCATTGAAAACAATTGAGTACCATTGTTGAACAGGAAGGAAATTGAATCCAAGATTCTTCATCCTACATGTACAAATGTTTCTGTCCAACTTGATATTCCAGCAGCTCCCTGCTGCCATTAGTTTTCTTTAGCAGAGCTGAAGTCAGTTTAACTACTGAAACACAGCTGAGGTCAAAGAAAACAGCAGGAGTGTGTGTATGTGTGTGTGTGTGTGTGAAAAGTGTGTGGGGGGAGGAAGATCCATAGTCCCTCCAGGCCATTGAAATGGAACTGGGAAAATATATACTTTAATGATTATGCAACATTTAGGTGAATTAGAAATAGAATCTTTTGTGACTAGAAGCTCTTGTCCAAATTGCAAAATCAGGTTCACTCCTTTAAGTGGGGATGTCATTTGCCACCTCAGCAGCTATAACATGACAGAGCTCATGATAATTTAAAAAGAAATAATTTAAGTCTGCTTAGTACAAAGCTTTACAATGTATATGAAAAATAAAATTAATCCTGGAGGCTCATATCTTTCTGTAATTTCTTTGTTTATGAAAGTGGTTTGCATTCATACAATTTTACGGGTCTAAGATTTGGCATTATTTTATTAAGGGATGTAACCAAAAGATGGTATTGTCCTGTCAAGGTCTCTCCTATTTTGTGTCAGTGTCAGTCTTTGCCTGCAGTAGTCTGTACTGTAGAGTAAGGGCACAGAAATCCAACTCACTACAATAAACCATCTTGAATGTAATTCACTGAGGGCAGTTCTATCAGTGTCAAAACCTAACCAGCACAGACTTTTCATATGCAAGTCCAGTAAATGAATTTTATCTAGGGCTTTTTTTAAACCACGATTAAAAATTATGTCTAAGTAGTAATGGGTCCAAACCTATAGGAAATAGAATTAACTTAAGCAAAAGTTAAGAAAGTAACCAAAAAGTAAAACAAAAAACACCAAGTTGGGCTTAAATCATTTTAGAATCTTGAGATAATTGAAATATTGCTTAACAGCATGAAGATACCTATGCTTTGCATAATAGTAAGTATATTTTAATGTTGGAATTATTTGGGCAACCCTCTGCTCAGCAGAGAAATCAAAATTAAACCTTTTTCAACATCTGCTTGAACATAATTAGTAAAAGGATAGTCCACTATTTGGTGTCTATTTTTTCCTAACATCCAATCGGGATCTGCCTTATCTAAATTCACTTCTGTGTCCGGTTATTTGGAATGAATACAGAACCCTGACTGGCTTCTCTGAAATGCTTTCAGGTATTTGAAGATTGCTATTGTATTATCGTTCTTATTATCCTAACCCAACATTTTCAGTTTTATCAAATTCCCTTCATAGGACTCAGATTTCTAGTCTGTTGATGATCCTGATCTTAGTTGAACATGTTTTAGTGTCTCAATTGAAGTACAGTACCCAGAACTGAGTTAGAGAGTATGATTACTGCAGAATTTTCTATTTTAGTGTTCCACGATCTTTTTCTTAAGTATGATTACCAAAGCAGGTATTCTCATTTTATGACTGTACATTTAATTTTTGTTTCCTAAGTGACAAACTCTGCATGTTTCCAATTTCATTTTTATTTTCAGTCCATTCATCTAGGTTATTTTAATTTTTAACTATACCGTAAAATTGTATATCATACAGCTTTGAGGATTCCATTCCTCTCATATACTGGTATTAATGACAAAATAAAGTGAGAAGGCTTCAAGGTTAACTTTTGTGGTACCCATTTGATTCATCTCTCTAGTGTGATGAGAAACCATTCTGAGTATGTCAAGCCAGCTTTGAACCTATATAATTGTCATATCTAACTAAAAATTAGCTTTCTGATCTAATCTGAATTTGATGGGATATTTTGCCCAGGAACAAGGTATTATGAATATAGATTTCTCATTGATTAAATTACTTAATTTAAAAAGTTACAAGATTTGCTTCGCAATTCATGTTCTTATCAAATCCATGCTGATCTCAGTTAACTGGTGGGCTTTTCTCAATGAATGGTTTGGAAGGGCTCTAAGTGTATTTCATGCAATTATTTTCATTTGTTTCTCTCTTGGGTACGATAATGAGATAATGCATTAGGAAAGAATCATCTCATTTTGTACATGAAAAAGGAGCTGCTTTAAAAACTCTTGTCAAGAAATAAGAGAGAGATAAAAGCTGTGAATTATGCTGAGGAGAATTATTTTAGGGCCAATCTTCAGCAACACTTCATAATAACCCAAGTCCTCCCAAGCTTTCAATGCAGGCCTTAGTACCCCCTTCCCATCCCATGAATTGTAATGTAAGCATGCTACACATAAATGCAGTTTGGGTTTACTGGATTATGTGACTCTTGCCATAGTGGTGTGGTGATTTAGACTACTGTAATTCGTATAAAACAGAGCTTAGTGTGAAGTTTAAATTCAGCCTGTGTGGGAGAGATACTCATTCCGGTTGAAACCATATGCTGAAAATTATTAGCTCAGCTTCCAATTTACCCACTGAATACTGCACAGAAGTTTCAAACAATCAGTTTCCCAAGTGAACCATTAAGGAATTTCCTAAGCAGCTCTATAAACTGTTTTGATTAGAAGACGGCACCTAAGGGAGGTTTCTTAAATGTTTAAAAAACAAAGCAGATATTTATCCACCCTGAAAGAAAAAGTAATTCACACAAAGTTCCAAAGACATCATTTATCTAAAGATCAAACACAAGATTATAATTCAAATCAGTAATTTTTTTCCTATACAAATTTCACTATTTAAATTTTGAGTTAATTGCAGATAGTTTGTACTATTACACTGTTAAAGGCACATTTCATTTAAATGCATAGTGTACCATTCTAAAATACCCTAATTTTTTTACAAAGTGCTTCAGCAGCCACATATGTATAGCAAAATATATTTACAATCTAGAGTTTAAAACTTAATTTGCCTATTTTTCAAAACTAGATAAAATTAGTGCTTTCATTCAGCTTAATTGTGAAAATACCCTGCCTCTAATGTGATTTTCAGAAATTCAAGATTACAAACATTTCTGTACAATTTATACTTACAAAAAGTTTCTTCCATAGGATTTTAAATTTGAAGCACCTACCAGGGACCCAGCTGTTTATAGAAATAATAAGGAAGGGGTTGGCAGATTGTACCTCAGATATGTAGTGTTTTGCTTAATTAAGATGTAGCCATTTGAAATAAAAAAAAACCAAATTAGCATACTGAAAAATGATAGTGCAATTTTTTTAAAAAAACTGCAACTTAGTAATATTCATGATTTTTATAAAGTATTTATCTTCCTTATGAAGGAATTTACAGATATGTTGTTCTGGCAACCTTCTTATTCCTTATATTTTTGTAAGGTTATAAAATATGAATAGAGTCCCCAGCTATCATACTGAAACAAAATAGTTTGAATGGGGTGATGGAACAGATTATGAAAAAAATACCCCCTCAGCACCCCCACACAAACTCCTTATTGATGTTACTCTACTTTCTTGCAAAATCTGCCCTGTATGTGACTTATCGATGTTGAACCACATTCCAGATTGAATAGTAAGTCTACTAATTAAAAACTTAATGCTTATTCTTGATCTTTTGGTGTTAGGAAATGAAGTTGATCACAAACACATATACTAACAAAGTGGAATGTTGCTTTCCACCGATTTAAACATGATTTTGTTCTTTCAGAATGTCTAACTACATTAAAATCTGTAAAGCAAACACACAGCTTCTGGTCAAAGATATTTTAACTTTTGAGGTACAGCATAGTGTTAAGAGACTTAAAATATACAAGTTTTATCAAAAATATTTATACATTCTCTTAAAACATATTGCTTTTACCCTTATTCTCAGTAATTTCCGATGACGATTATTGAATTCAGTGGCCATAAAAATGTATACAAGTGGGTTTTCACCATTAAATCTGGATTTCAGTAATACATTCAAACAGCCACTGGACAAAACTAAAAGTGTACAGTTAATCTATATGATTTAAGCAAAACTATAGTTTCCAAATATACATGTATACTGGATGTATACAATACAGTTCCTCATTCTTTAAACATGAACATTTTGAACAGCAAATGTATGATGAATAACTAGATATATTGATTTGCTAGAATATGATTGAAGTTAATGTGGAAAATACACAACTTTAAAAATATAGAACAGTGATTGCATATTTAAGGGAAAGTCATACATTTATGAGTATTCCTGGTTAAGACTAGAAAAACATTCATTACATTCTTCATATTTGCTGGTTATTTCTGAACAGTGTTTAACAAGATTTAAAGGCAAACACATCTGTTTAGCAAGTGACTTTGGTAAACCTTTAGGACCAGTCTTTTTTTCTTTCTTTCTGCAAATGGAAGCACTGACACTGCTTTGACATAGGTAAGATTTTGAAGCATCTCCTCACTAATAAATACCATAGAGTTCGTTAAACAAGGCATTAGTTTGTAATACATATTATTTTGAGAAATCAAGTCACTAGTGTGCTCGACAGTCTTTGAGTTCTACCATTTTGGGGGGATGTTCATTCTTCTGAAAAGGACCGACAGCTTTTGTTTTCTTTCCTTAAAACTCGGGCAGGTGATCGGTCTAGCTTAGTTATCTGTTTATGGTCCCACTTTGTAAGGCAGGTGTTTTGTGATGCTTTCTTCTCTGGAAGAACAAAGATACAGTACAAGGGTGCCCATGTGTGAATGTGGAAAACAGCCCGCACCCACCGAATCAGCTTCAAGAGCTGCACAAAATTGCTTTCCAGTGCTCAAGGTTAGAAAGAAACAAAAAAGATATACAAAAGAGAGGCCATGCCTCCTCTGTATTAAAAACAGTACTGTTTAAAATCTTCATACGATTTAAAAATCAGGAGCTACGGGCAGCAGAGAGTGATCCAAAGAACGGTCTTCTTAGGGCAATAGGAGAAAGTTGTCCTGGGGAGCAAATCGGCTGGAATTTTCACAGTGACTAAAAGATTAACACCAATCAGCAATGTAGTCGAAGTCCCTGAACATTTCCTGCTGATCTTCCAAAAGTATCCGAGGCTCCCGAGGTGGAGTGAGAATAGGCGCTTCTGAGGTAAATTCATCATCAAAATTGCTGACATCTTCTCTTCCTCTTATGACTGGGACAAAAGGGGGCTTCACTTTCTTGGCGAGCAACGCATTCCAGTCAATTAACTGTAAAAAGAGCACCAGTTAAGTGTTGTGCTTCTGGCTATCGTTACATTGTAACCATGCTTGAGAGATGGCACTCACCCGAAAAAAATGATGCTTTTTGACATCTTCAGCATCTTTTTCCCCGGCACCAAGGCGACGCTCTGGATTTCTCCTCAGAAGCTGAAAACAATGTCAGGAATGAAGTCGGGTCATTCTTTTCTATGTATAGTATAATACTACTCTAAACAAATCAAATACAGAATCATAGTCTGGATAGAGACACTAAGTTTAGACAAAGAGAGGAAACAGAAGCTGCTTTCTCTGAAAAGTAGTCAAATCAAGTTTTTTATTATCATTACTTTTGTTCGTATTTCAAAACATTTGAGGTTTACCAAAATAGTGAACCAGAGCTATCCAATTAGACAATTAGAAACATTGTCCTGAAGCTCCTTCAATTTATAAATACTACTTAAGCAAGCTAAACAGAATAAGGCCAGTTAATTTGCTCGTTAAGTTTCCAGTTTTATTTGCCCTCATGCATTTAATTAGAAATCTAATTTTCTATTTTGTATGCATTCAGGGTTTAGTCCTTAACCATCAGCAAGCCTCTGGTTGCATTTCTACTTGCATAATAGTACCTTCTCCGAAGTCCATTGATAGAGAGGAGGGGAATGTCCTTCTAAGTTCTCAATTATATCATTCCTGCCGTTAAATTAAAGGCCATGCATTCAGCACTTCTATTCAATGGCACTGGGACAAGGTATGCTGTTATTAGTACCAGTAAATCATACTTTCATGTTACAATACCTATTTCAGAAATACAGTCTTACCCTTCTCATTATTGAGATAGCTTCTGTAGACAGGAATCGAGGATATCTTACTTCATCATTTACAATACTGTCAAAAACTTCTTCTTCATCATCTCCTGGAAAAGGAGACTGAAAAAAAAACCTTCTTAGAAATGGTAATTCAAAGCCATTTTTAAGGTATTAAAATAATGTATTGAGCAAGTGTGTATCTGATCTCTCTCATTCTCTCTTGTCCCCAAACAGCATTATTAAATCAAACTTAAAGTAAACCAGTACTGAAAAAGAGAATGAAACATCAATCCCATTAAGGCATTCACTTGAGGAATGCTCAAATGGGGGAGACCAGGGCCAAACTTGCAGAATATCTGCCACCACCATGCGTTCAGGCATATGGAGAGTTGTACTCTGAAGAGGACACACTACATTTACAGAACAATGTGTCTATTAACCTCCATACTTTTTGTGAAGCTTACCTCACCAACCAGCATTTCATAGATGAGTACACCAAGACCCCACCAATCTACAGCTCTTGTATAAGATGTTTCTGTCAATACTTCTGGAGCAAGAAATTCTGGAGTGCCACAGAATGTACTTGTTCTGTCACCAAATCCCATTCCTGCAATGGTTACACAAATCACACAAAGATTTAGATATATATCTGCCAGGGTTGTACAGACTGACTCAAATTTGATTTATGTTGTCAATTCCATTTAAACACTCAAATCAATTTGATGTCTATATGTTTAATGAAGTCAATTTAATGTTTCAATTCAAAGTGTTGAATCAGGATTATACCTGGTTTTCAAATCTGTTTCTTTTTAAAAAAAACTGGCCAAATTTAGCGTTTTTAATTCAGTTGATAAAATGGTATTCATGAAAGTGCAGAGTCACACAAGTTTTTCATATGAAATCGCTGAACTATTTTCCCATTGTACCCCACATATTTTTTATTGTCATCTTGCAGTGCAAGAATCCTAAGTAAACGAACAGTTCAAGTGTCAATTGGGGCTGCTTGTAGTTCTGACAATGAGATACAGTTTTGATGGCTTCTGAATGATTACGACAATTTGAACCCAAATCTGAATTCAAAAATGTAACTAAACTTCCTTTGAATTTAACGTCTGAACCAATGGTTTGCAAACAGAGATTTTTAAATAATGTATTTGAATTTTGCCTTGTTTTCCCACCATCTCTATCCTTAGGAATAAAATAACATTTGTTACAGTACAATGTTAAAGACATACCAAGTAACTTTGAGGAGGTACTGCTAAATTTAAGGGACTTCTATTTATAACTCTCAAGTTTCCTGAATCATACTGAAAGCTGCTGAACTGGTGCTCTGAAGAATAGAGCAGAGGAAACTGGAGGACAAAGAAAAAAGTCTCCACTTACGAGCAAGGCACAGTTTTCTTAAGATTAAAGTTTTCATGTGGCACACTTAGCCGATGCCACTATTCATAAAGCCTCTCTATGGACATTACTCTTCCTGCACTGGAGATTGTAGCTTGCTCATATTAACGTGGCAATTATTACATCAAAGACACATAAAGCGAGATGTAGGATTTTATACAGCATCTTCATTCTGCACATTCACAGAGCACATCTATCATAAATACAGGTAGTCCTCGTTTTTAACAACACAACCACTTTGTTCAGTGACCATTCAAAGTTACGAAGGCCCTGAATAAGGAAACTTACAACTGATCCTCATAACTGCAGATTTGGCAGCACCCCATGTGATCGACATTTGCTTTGCTGCTTCACTGCTGGTTTCCAACAAGCTAACTTAAGGGGAAAGTCGTTAGGAGATTGAAAATGTCAGTCACGTGACATCACACCTAACCATCACATGGAAGTCCCTTAACAGCAGCAACTGGTGCTGCTGCAATTGCTGTCATAGGACAGACATCATGCTTTGTGACTGCATCACTTAGCAACAGAGTTCCTAGTCTGAATTACTGTAATGCATTCCGTTCTTAATCATTCTCCTGCTGGTGGGAAAAGTTGCTATCTGCAATCACCACAACATGTTCAGTAGTAGAAGTAAGTATTATCAGCCAAAAAACCCCAAAACTTACCTTCCTTGCAGAGACCAAAGTCAGCTATTTTAACAAAGCCTTCAGTATCCAGCAACAGGTTATCCAGCTTTAGATCTCTACCAAAGAAATAAAGTTTAAAAAAATTAATAAAACAACAAAAACAACAACCTAGCTATCTATTGCTAAGCTATAGAGCTGCCTTCCCCAGGCTGGGTTGCGTGACCTATGGAATGGAGAATCTCGGAATTTTTAGCAATAGCCACATTGACTGTAATTAAAGTTTACACATTGGGAAGTTACCCAAACTTCTGAAGGCTATTTTAGAGAGTTACCACTTGGTAATATTTACTAATTGTTAATGTTTCCTTTTTTCAATCTGAACAAAACCTAATAATGTACATACAACCAATGGCATTAATTTCTTCTAGAAGAGAAAAGGAACGATTTTATCAATCATAATGACAGCAGCATTTAAGCCAGGTTCACATAGGTAGCAGAACATAAAATGAAATGGAACACTACCTTTTTGAAATACTTACCTATAAACTATCCTGTGCTCATGTAAATATTGCAGGCCAAGAACTACACAGGCAGCATAAAATCTGTTTGGAGAGAAATACAATGTTTTGGTCTTCATCCATTTTACACATTTATTTACATTACTGCAAAGAACAACATTTCAGACCCAAATCACAACATCTATGTGAGAGTAGAGCAGGAATCTCCCCCCCCCCGACTCCCAGTGCTCAAAAGTTGAAGGAGCAGTCATTAAATGGGGTGCTTCTTCTATGTTCCAGACCTCTTTGGAGAAGCTATCAATGTAGCCATCCTTCCAATCTCTGGAGATTTCCATGCAAGGAAATACTGTCTATCAAATGGGGCACATTTCCATTATACTTGCTGTGGGGAAATTTTGGACAGAAAATCTGTGCTGCTGGTCCGATCCTGATTCTTGTCTAAAAGAATTGCCTCCTTGCCTTCTAGGATCCCATCGCAAAAGACCCAGTTGAGTTCTGGCATTGTATTCTTGAGCTACAGTAAATATGATGGTCTGGCTGTTTTTACTTTTCCCAGGATTTCACCAGGACTTTGCAGTAACTGTCTCCAGAAATCCCCACAAGAGCAATGCTTAATGCTCCGCAAGCTTTTTCAGCTAGTCAAGAAGAGATTCTGAGTTTGACAGAAGTAATGCTAGTTCCAACACTCTGCGGTCTGTATTTGGGGAGCAAATGCACTCAATATCAAAAGTAAAATTATATAATATGGACTGTAAAGTTCAAATGTAAGACTAATTTGCCCTTCTCCCTTTTTGGAGAAGTTGAAAAACATCCAGTTGCTGAGCATCAGAAAGCTATTTTAATATGATCTGAGGGCAGGAGGGAGATAATTCCTTTGGTAGCAAGATGATTCTGTTATGTTCAAAGAAGTAGGAGGCTAACTTATCAGGGCTTGATCCATGTAACCTTTAAAAGCAAAGACATTTATATTCCCTGGAGTCATCTTGGCTCTTAAGATCTTCTATGGGGCTTTTCTTTTTTAGCAATATAGCTTGTTATATTTCTCAAAGAAAAAACACCTCCTTCTTCTATTAATAGAAGACCTAAAGAAAGAGGGCCTGTCCTTTGTGGTCTGAGGGATTAAAACCTGGTAAATGAGGAAGCAATAGATTCTTGCAATGGAATCTGGTGTTTATGCAGGTTATTATTTTGCTATTTATTTTATTCTCTCTCTCTCTCTCTCTCTCTCTCTCTCTCTCTCTCTCTGGTGCCTTTGAGTCAGTGTTGACTCCTGGCAACCGTCTGGACAAGTCCCGGCAGTTTTATTGGCAAAATTTCAGAAGTGGTTTGCCATTGCCTCCTTCCAAAGCCTGAGAAAGCATAAGTGGCCTAAGGTCATCCAGCTGGCTTTGTGCCTAAGTTAGGACTAGAATTCTATATTATTAGGAAACAACTTCCACTTGAAGAACCCTAAGAGGCTACAGCTGATTCAAAATGCAACAGTGTGAGCAGTAACAGATGTCTCTTGGTGTGTCCATGTGTCACCACTGCTACGTGAGCTACACTGATTGCCTTCTGAGTGCAATTCAAGATGCTGCTAAATACCTATAAGAGCCTGTATGGCATAGGGCCTGAACACCTGAGAGACCATTTATCTCTTTTCTGCCCAACCAGTATTTCCAGCAGAATGGGAGCATTCCAGGTTCTCTTCATTAAACACTGACATTTCGTGGGGATCTAGGAAGTATGCCTTCCTTCCCTCTTGCAGCCCTCAGCCTCTGGAATAGAGGTAAGGTGGCACCCTCTTTCCTGAGCCTGAAGTTTATTATTTGCTCAGGGGCCACTTTCTGTTTTGTGGCTTATGTTATTAGGGCATGTAAGTCTGCGCTACCTGTTGATTTAATGTCTTAGTTGTTTTATTAGTTTTCTATGCTACTCAAAAGTCCACTGGAGGTGGGCGGCTTGTTGTGCTGTAGGGATGCTATGCTTTCATTTGTCTACAGATAGTGTACTGTAAATGTCCATATTTCAACATCCAATTGCAAAAAAATAAAGCACCCAACTTAACCGCCTAAGTTCCTTCTCTATACTGGATGGAGAGTATTTTTACTTTCCTGTTGATGTTTTACCATGGAGCAAGACTAGCTTTTCAATGGTTTTTTTCCCCTCTTCTGTCATTCTTTTTCTCTTGAATTTCATTTGGAGAATAACATGTTTTTTTTACATCCCTGAAAGGGATAGCAAAGGAGTTCTTTTTCTCATTCTAGAGATTGTTATTAAACTTTGAGTCTTGCTAATCAGAGAAAGTAGCAGGAGTCACCCAGATTTCAGGCACCTTCTCTCAACTGAAGAAAAGGAACTTGATTTGTAAGTCCAATGTTCCACTTCACTTGTCATGAAAATTTAGTTTTTTTAAAAGACCTGTTCCGATGGGTCGATCTAAGGATTCTGGCAGAGGACAAAACAGATCCCACAAGCTTAAAATCTGCTGATTTCTAACCAAGCCATGTGCAACTCTTTGTTTTTTAAGCTCTAGAAAACTGTCACCACCCAAAGACAACTGTCAGCAATTATTATTTTCCAGGAAGTAAGAAGTTCATTTTTGTTCAGGCTTTATGCCCCAAGGATCATGTTAACTTTGCCGTACTGCCCTAATCTAGTGGGTAGTCAAGTTTTGTTAAATTGGTAACACGGCTGTTAAGTGTATCTAGCTTCCCCATTGATTTTGCTTGTCAGAGGGTCGCAAAAAGGGATCACAGGACCTTGGGACACTGCAACTGTCATAAATACATGCCAGTTGCCAAGCATCTGAATTTTGATCATGACCATGGGGATGCTGCAATGGTCATGAATGTTAAAAATGGTTGTAAGTCACTCTTTTGAGTGCCATTGTAACTTTGAACAGTCACTAAATAGAGTGTTGTAAGTCGAGGAATATCTATATTTAATTTCTATAGCTGTCCATCTCAGCAAACAACTCTGGGCAGCTCAAAATTCAAAACATATATAGCAAACATTTTAAAACAATAAAAAGAGTAAAATACATTAAACTAGTAAAAACATTAAAACATCTAACTCAAAGAATATCTCTCATTGTAATTATGAATGAGATATCTTTATCAAAGTTAGACAATCACTATTGTCTTAAACCAAATTCTGAACAGTGATTTGTCTTCTAATCTAAACTCAGTTAAGCAAGAAATCAGTCATGTCCTCTGTATTCTCAACAGCCAAGTTCCAAAAATCTATTAATTTACAAGATACTGGAGATGATACGAAGGCTGAAAACTTACACTGCTCTTGGTTCAGAAAAGACATCAGTGTGTATGTGCATCATGAGATCCCCACCAGCAGCGTATTCCATTACAAAACACACGTGATCTTTGGTTTGAAAACAGGCAAAGAGGTTGACCAAAAACGGGTGTCTTACACTGTTCACAGTTTCAAAAATTCGCTTTTCACACATAAGACTGAAAGTCGAAATACAGAAAAAAAGTAATGTGATTTATTTTACCATTAGTATATCAGAAAAACAAATTAAAAGAAAAAAAAAAGTCCAGAAGATCAATTCATATAGCCTGATATAAAAGATCAAAAACAAATGATGGAAATAAATGACAAGATCATATCAGAACAGCCCTTAGAGGCTTATTGTATAACAATTATACAGCTAATGTTTTTAAGTGCCAATCCCCAGGTAAATAAAAAAACTATAACTGTTGGGCAAAAAGATACTCAATAAGTAAGTACAGAAGCTTAGAATGGGCTCCTTCAATATATTATATTTATATATCATATCATATATTATATTATATACTATATTATATATTATACATATTATGATATACAGTATAGTATACATTGCATCATAGTATAGCATAATTATATTTATATATCATGCTATACTACATTGCACCACACTACGTTCAATATGACAAACTTATATAAATATATATAATTTATAGAAAACAGCACTTAGGCTCGTAGAATTTCCACAGTGATACAAACAAATGTTATGTTTGTGTTCCTGGAAGAGGATATACACTCATGTTGCACATACTGAGAAAAAGAGGTAAACAGCTGTTAACACAATAACAGATTTCCTGTTGACACATGCTTAGTTTACTTTACACTCTCATCCTACAGTTATTTGTAATTACGTTCTGTTAAACATATTTTCAAATATGTATATTTACAAATAATGGGTTCAAGGTTCACACCATATAAAAGATAGAAAAATATATACCCTATAATTCCATGAAAAAGATTTTCATAGATTTTCAAAAAAATTTAGATTTTCTGAACTTGCTTGTAAAGTATTATTAGAGCTTGGTGTGATCCTCCTGACAATATAAAAGGAGCCTGGATCTACAAATAATACCAGCTTTAGTGGTTGTTTCATAAAGTCATCCAATGTGTTTGCTCAGCCACTCCTGTAGTAAAAGGAACCAATGGAGACCAATTGACCAGCATGTTCTAGCATGTTTTTTTTCGTTCATAGAAGGCCAGAATGTAAATCCCATTGGTTCTAATACTGGATATAATACATAGTTGTCACCATTAGCAGTCATTAATCTTCTCTGCCCTGAATTCCTCTGCTTTTAAAACTGTCCAAATTGGTGATTATCAGCAAATCTTCTAACAACCATTAACTACATTAACTCTTATCCTCTTATCTGATCATTCAACTTGATTGTAGTAATAAGAGGAAAATTCTTTGTACTCCCAGCGCACTAATTTCTATTGAACTCAATTGTGCCTTTACGTAGTTGAATTTTTGTAATGAAACCTACACACTGTAGTAAATTATTCTATCTACTCAATTTCTTTTATTATTCCTTTCTACAATTTATTTCATTCTACGGTATTTTTTTTAAATGTGTGATGACTAAAGCTGTATATAAAACTGCATTCCAAATGTGCTGTATAGTATTGATGAAATGTTACAAGCAGTTCTCAATTTACAACCACAATTGAGCCCCAAATTTCTGTTGCTAAGTGAATTTTGCCCCATTTTATGTGGCACTGTTGTTAAGTGAATCTGGCTTCCCCTTGCAAGAAGGTCACAAAAGGGGATCACATGACCCTGGGACAGTGCAACTGTTACAAATATAAATCAGTTGCCAAGCATCTGAATTTTGATCACATATGACTATGGGGATGCTGCAACAGTCGATAAGTGTGAAAAACGTCACTTTTTTCAGTGCCGTTATAACTCTGAACGGTAACTGAAAAAACTGTTGTAAGTCGAGGACTACCTGTATTCCTTTATAATGAATCTCAGGATGTCTTTTTCATAATAGTCACAAACTGGATCAACATTTTAAACTGAAGTATTCAATTCTGCAGGAAAATTTTGAAACTAGGAAATATTTTCTTATCATATCACTTTATATGTTGAACTTTATCTTTTCAATGCCAATTCACATAAATTTAGAAAATCCCTTTGGAACTGTTTGCTATAATTTCTTATTATTTGCATCGTCCTCAAATCTCACCATTTCACTGGTCACCCCAATTCTAGCTTGTTTCTGAACAACAACTTAAAACAACACAGAGATAATTAAAAACACATTCATATTTAACTATTACTCCCCTTTATACTAACCTGTCTACTTCATCTCTAGCAACAATATCTCCTTTTTTTAAGGCTTTAATAGCAAACATTTCATTAGTATTTTTATACTCAGCCAACAGGACCTGAAATACAAAACAGTGTGTTTTTATTGTTTAAAAAAATCTTATTGGTTAAATATTTCCTTTAGATTGACAATCATTTTTAAGCGGACACAAATTCACACAGATTCTCTAAACATACTAAAAGCAAGTGAGCCTCAAGTATAGCTATGTAGTTACAGAAGTATGTCAAATATACAAAATTGTAATTTTAGCTCTCACAGGTACCTTTCCAAAATGTCCTCTACCCAGAACAGCACAACATCGGAAATCTTGTAAACTAAACTGAAATCTCTGTTGTATTCTGAAATATACAAATTTAAAAACAAAATGAGAATCCAACCCTTCTTGAAATTCTAAAGCAAAGCAGTTCACATTCTCTGGGAAGCTCCCATCAATGCATCTGCAAAGCACAATTTTTAGCATAGCCTTATTCAGCATGAAGTCATATAAAAGTAGCACAACAGCTTACCTTCTATCTTCGGGCACTTGTTTATACTCAGTATCAGAATTTGAAATCTGAGTCTCACAAATAATTTCTGGTTGAAATTTTGGAACAAAATTATTTTTATTATTCTCAAAATCAAATGTTTCCACATCCTGTGAAAATTTGAGAAACAAAAAAGAAAGGTTCAAAAATATGCCAGAAATTTGAGAAGTATGCTTAATTTAGAAGAGTAAAACTAGAGTGGTAGTTTTTCAGAGCCATAATTTGAAAAATCATCTATAAAAAGCACTTTTGCCACATTTCTATACTTCTATAAAACTGAGAAAGTTAACAAGACCCTGAATCAGGAAAAGTGAAAGGCAATCTAGAAAGCCCAAACTCCCCAAACATACATACATCTATATCCATATCTATATCAAATTTATATCTATCTTTTATTCATACGTACTGTATACAAAGAAAAACTATGAAGTACTTCTCCATTATGAAAGATTCAATTTATAGCGATATATTGAAAGAACATTACTAGCTATGGATGACTGGGCATGTTATTTATAAGCCTCCTTTAGGCCACCTTTTAAAATATTATGCACACTCTTAAGGAAGACGAGACTGTCTCTCTTTCCATATCTGCACCACAACAAAAATATGCATCCAAACATTCTCAGTGTTGTCCCCCAAATTTGGGAACATTCTTCCAAGAATACATTACCCCAAAATATGGCTAACATCTGTTTTTATCTGACTAGATTTTTAAAGGATCTTCATTATAAAGCAAACACACACACACACCAAATTTAATCAAGCAACCAGCTAAATTGTGAGGGAAGGAAACAATGCAAAAGCAATTATTTAAGCAGTCATTTAAAGGAAACAACAGACTCATGATTACATTTTTAAAATACCAAAACCCATATGAACTTATTTGTTTATATTCTTCCTTTTTCTTTGAGAGCTCAAGGTGGCTTACTTGGAGACCTCTACTAATTTCATCCTCCCTATACTAAACCCATGAAGTAGGTTCGGCAGACAGAAAATTATCAGCTTTTGTGCAAAATACAAAGAATATAAGCTCCTCACAGGTGTCATGAAAGGGAAATGTAAGAAAACCCCATATGAAATCCAATATTGCCTTATGATATGGGTGCCACAGAAACAACAGCCCACATTTTTCTGTATTGACAGTTCTGTATTGGGATGTTCGCCACAAGTTGATTACACCTTTTTTATTTACATTTCTGGGGCACTCTGATAACCTTTATCTGCACTTATCTGATAAATAAGAAACATAAATTTATTTCTCTAAAATAAAATTTTGCGTTATGTGTAAAATTCGCCCACAAATGGTTGCTCATAGTTCTTATTGCTAAGGGACAGCTTTGTGTTGTTCATTTATTTTATTTATTGTATTTTTATTGGTCAACGGTTGAAATTAATTTCTGTCTGAGTTCAATGGGCAAAACAAGGGTCTTAAGCATGGAGCTCACCAGTCTTCATCCAACGTCCTGGCCCCTAAACACATTGCTCAAAATCACAACAGGAAGAACATTCATCCATCATATTCATTTTAAGGTGGCATTTTTAAAAATTACATAGTAAATTAAACATTTTTAAAAACAGCGACGCAACAATTTACTGAACTTGTAAGCTGCTCAATTCTCAACAACTCTGGGCAGCTCACAACAATCAAGCAAAGAAACTGCAATAGAATTCTAAATGAGGAGCCTTGCCTGAGTAGGAGTAGGCGGAGACTTTGGTTCAGGGGAAGGTTCACTGATTTCTCCAAGAGAAGATACGCGTGGAGGATAGGTGGGTTCAGGGTCAAGTTCAAACACCAATTTACCTACAGGGGAATCACTTGGGGGAAAAAAAGTTCACCGTAAGCCTGTTGACCATATGAGCAGAATTCTACACAATTATTTAATTAAAAAAAAATCCAGTGATAAGAATTTAGTTCTTTTTATGCTGCAAATGTTTCACATGAATTTTAACATGTGAAATGTGTCCATTTTAGCCATTTACTTACCTAGTTGGTGAGCCTAATCCAGAAATCTGAGCATCAGCTACTGATACTGTAGCAGGCACAGAGGCTTGAGGGCTGAAGGTCCCAGTATGATTTACTGTTGGAATAGCTCTTCTCACCAATCTTCCCCAAGTGGCAATATTAATATTCATTTGCGGAGCTCTGAGAAATGTTTTGCCTGTGGATAAAGAAAACAAAGCCTAAGTAATTTCTTTATTTATCACCAAAAGCTATAACTAAATGAGAATTCATATATTCATTAGTTTATTACTTGTGATGGATAAGCTGTGCATGTCGTATTTCCTATTTTTTTTCTTTCTTATTAAAGCCTTGTTGACAAATTATGAAGAATTATCTTTAATGAAATGTTGACATATCAGCATCAATTTTTATTAATTCTAGGACCAAGTGCTAAAACTATAAAACCAACCCCCCTCACCTTGTTGCTTGGAGAAAATTTTCTTTTGTCTCTGAAGTTTTGGTCTTCTTTCAATAACAGGATTAAAAAATGTAACCTGCAATTCAGGCAATAGGTATTAGAATGCAGACTAATACTTTTTGGAAACAGGACTTCACAAGACTTAAAATATTTACTAAAGGTATTTGCCCTTACCTCTGCAAACAAAGTACCCTGAGGTTCAAGATAGAGACACATTCCATGTCGCTGGTTATCCAAGAAGTCTTCTAACCTCAGAAATTTCACGGCACACAAAGATCTCCAATCACGCCAATAAACAGAAATCTCTAACTCACGTGACTGAAGAACAATAAGAAACAAACCAAAGCTAAGTTTTTATATTTACTAGATTTGAGCAGACCTAGCTGGAAATATTCTTACACCAGAATCACCCTACTTTGGGGGAACAGATGACTTTAGCAATACCACCTTTCTTTTCTGCCCACAGAATTAATTCATGAATTTACCTGCCGCTTCCAAGCTAGTGCAGCACTGCATAAACTGGCTCAGATGTTATATCCATAAAATGAATGGCCAACTATATGATAAAAAATAATTCCAATGCTGTTACAAATTTTAAGGAGAATCATCGGAGACTAGAGAGGAATCTTCTTTTGCTTCCATGTATTGAATCAATCATAATTAAGATGTAAAGGATATTATTTCTGCAATTCTCAAAATGTTAAAAATACTAAAACAAAAAGCTTAATCCTGTAAAAGCTGGGTGGCACTTGGAAGGCTAGAATAGAGTAATTTATGATCCGCAGCTGGATAAAGGTAAACTACTCTATATTAATTCCAAAAGGAACAGTTTATCTTACAGTGAAGACATGCGTGTAGGTACACTAAACAAGATGCAAGGATCGAGGGGTACCTTCATTTCAGTTTGCTGCTTTTCTAATTCTCCTTCCTCCCCAACCCTTTCCATCACAAATACTGAATCCCTACCTCTAATGTGTAGAGCCATTTTCCATGACCCCAATGGACCTCTTTATATACAGATTAGATCATATTCTGATGAAGGCAGCTTTGAATGTTCAACACATCTGCTACACTCAGATCTCTTCCACATAAGAGAAAATCAAAACTTAAGGGGGATTTTAGCACACGGTTCAATGTTATTTATATATTTGTTTTTTTTAAAAAAAAATTCTTGTCCTGAACTCATACCCTATAAATGCATTTGGAGTAGATTTAAGTATATATGAGCAAAGCTAAAAACACATGGAGAAGAACTTTTGTAAACATGCCAAATGTCAGTTGCCTTTCACTGTCTTTACACTGACTGGCTGGCAGTCTTTGAAAGCAGTAAATTGACAGGGCAAGAGGTTTATTTTAGGAATGTTCAATTGACTAGATATGAAACATTATTTTCAAAGTCAAAAAACTTCATCTTTTTGACTCAGTTTCAGGAAATCTATTTCCTGACTTCATCAAATAAAATAAGTTTTTTTTAAAAAAAAACACCTCTATATACAAAAAGCATACTCAGTATTTAAAAAAACCCAGTACGAACGGGTCACTCAAATTTCTTGTGAAATGCTGCCCAACTTATGATCTATATTTTATAATATTTTTACTTTACTCCAAGAACAAATTGTTTCAACAGATACAATTGATTTACAACAGTACATATAATTACTTAAAACGTCTCTCAAACCCTCCATAGGTTTTACTACTACTTTTACCTAATATCACGAGAAGCTAAGCACTTATAAATGATTTGTTGCAAATGTATGAGCACACTGATGCAGAATCCTAAAGATGTATGACTGGAATGCACTTCTGCTCATGTAAGTACCATCTCATATTTTCATCCTTGTTTCAGAGAGAGGGAAGGCTGGAATGCTCTATTCTGTTTAGGAAAGGGAAGCTACATTCCAAGTCAGAATATCTCTCTAGGCATAAGAAGCAAATTACTCAACTGGAAATCACTGTAAACGTATTAAAGGTCCTTACTCTGTCTAGTTCCAGTGTAAATTTCTGGTCCCAGGACTGATTGGAAATAGGCTTCCAGCTAGTTTGATCAACAACAGTGTTATCCAATTTCAAAACAGCACAGATTTCATCTGCAAGCAAATTAAGTAAATTCAGTTTAGAATGTTAAGATAAGGTTCCAAAAACAGTAACAGAAGCAGCCCTGACAATGAGTAATAATTTGAAACCAGTTAAAATATGTACAAAAATGTAAGTAAAGCACAAACTTCTACTTAGTTTGAAGGGTAATTACAATCTTTGTTTAGGTTAACCTACAACAATAATGGTGGATGAAAATTCTCAGTGTGAATGTTCCAAGTCATTGGGTGCAAAGCTTTCCAAACTATGGCACTGCATTTCCCCCCCTTCTCTCACTAGAGGAAACCACAGCTCATTTCTGTTTTCTCTCAACCTTTCTTAGAAAGATAAAATGTTGGCTCCTTTTTCTCCATATACAGATAGTCCTTCACTTACAACCAACCATTCATTTAGCAATCATCTGAAGTTATGCCAGTGCTGAAAAAATGGACTTACGAACCATGCTTGAAATTGCAGCCATTGCAACGGGTGAACAAAATCTGGTTGCTTTGCAGGCCACCAGAACTCATGACCACAGGGGTGATCAAATCCTCTCACTTGCCTACCTTCCCATCTCTGCCCTTTGCCCACCTTGCACTTTGTCTTGTGGATCAGCAAGGAGCCCCAGAACCAGTGACATTCTAAACTCTAGTTGTCTCCTTTCCCTACTCATAAAGATCAGTTCTAGATCGGGATTAGAAAGCGACCAAGAAGGGAAGGAAATGGAGGGTGGCTAGAGATTAACCTGCCCCTTGCAAGCAAATTGGAGGCGAGATAGATTTTGGCAGGGCAAGAGTTAATCTCCAACATGCTTCTCTGGCCTATTGTTGCACTTGTTTTCCTGATACAACCTCACAGTGGATGAAGAGGCAGGCCAGAGCCAGGTGAAATGCATGGGGCTCGGAAAGTCCTTGATGTGAGGAGTAAGAAAAATAAAGGGATGCCAAAAGTTAATTTTAAACTCATCTGATCGAAGGGTAATGGCCGAGGTGCGGTAAAGTAATCTTTTCCAGGCCAATGTTAAAGAACAGAGGGCACACGTAGAAGGTGAAAAAAAAGTTTGCTTGTCAGCAGCAATGTGTGCCTTGCTGTGCCTGGAGCTTCCTGGGTCATGGCAAACAGCCCCAGAGCTGTACGGTTCTGGGACTGCTTGCTGACCCACAAGACAGGGTGCAGGCAGCTAAAAGGTAGAGATGGGTGGTAGACAGCTGTAGTTGGAAGTAGTCCCTTTATTGAGGCTTGGGGCTGTGAGGGACCGAATTGGAAAGGCTTGGATTGGGATGGAGAATTGTTTAACAACCCAAGATTCACAGTTAACTACAATGAGGATTACCGGGATTGCCATAAATTGTTGAAGTCATGTGATGACTTGCTTTATGTCCACACCAACTTACAATAACAATCCTGGTCCCAACTGTGGTCACAAGTCAATGACTACCTGTATACCCTACAATTACTACATTCACACTATGAATGCTGGGACTCTTGGTAAGCAATTCTATATACCAGGGCGCAGGTATGAGTCCATATTATTACCCCTGTCTTGCAATATTATCATTATGAGGTGGAAAAAGAAGACAGCAGTTGAGGGAATTGTAAAAAAAAAAAATCACTTGGATTTTATGCTATTAATTTCATCAATCATGGAGGGTTCAATCAATACGTATTTTGAATCAACAGGGAAATATAATTCATTTTCTCATTCATTACATTTTAAAATTCAATTTTAGCTGAACTGTTCCAATATATTTGAGGCAGCTTATGCTTTATTAGTTGCAATATCCCAGTCACAGGCTCCCAACAGAAAAGAGAACCTTCCACCTTTCAGACATCATCAAGTTAAGGATGTACAAAACATTCCATTTTGTGAACAATATGTTCTGATAAAAACTACATTGGTTTTCCTTCCTGATGGTTTTGTACTATACTAGGCATGAACCAAAATTTGGATAGAGGGCCAGTTTACACCTAAAACATTATCAACTACTTTATATTCCAGAAACATTACTTCCACAAAACTGCCAGCCCAGAATAGTCAAAACTGCCAGCTCAGAATAGGCATTCTTCAGAGGAATAGATAAATATTATGTGTTTCCTGGAATATTTTGCACATCACTGCACTGAACTATAACTCTAGGAGGCATGGCCAACCGTAGGGAGGACATCACCCAACCTAGTTTTTTTAAAATGAAGATTCTTATTATCGTTAATGATTCTTGAAATAGTACTTTTTGGGTTATATAAAAAAAAATTCATGGGCCGATAGAAAAAAATGTTCAAGACATCAGTCTGCATGAATATACTAGGGCAGTGCTTTGGATATGAAGACCTAAGGCCACAGGATGTGGGAACAGGCTGGCTACACATCTGGTGAATTGGCTGTTAACCAACTAGTTCCTTTTCTGGGCTTCTTGATCTGGTCTCTGGGCTGGTATTGGAGACCCCACAGTATGCTTTTTGGGGTTGGGCGATTTCAATGCCTTGGGACCAAGACATAGAGTCCATGGCTTTCATGGGCTTGTCTCATGTTATCTGTGGCATCTTATGCAGGCAGCCATACTCCAGATTCTGTAAACTCTGCTGTGATTGTGAGGTGTTCTGGAGATCCTACTACCATGGTCAAAATGCCTCCTGGTGTAGTTTGCAAAGGCAGTAGAACAAAACAAACAAACGGAAAAAAAGTGGGAAAATTCTCCTAAGCAAGATAAGATAAATGCTTTCTGCCACAACACTTTCATTTTTGTTTAATGGAAGATTGGTTTTCAGTCCAAGATGGAGCTGAGAAGGAAAAAGCCCTCCTACTTTTTTTAGAAGTAAAACCAAAGAGTAATACCCTCCACTCAATGCAAATGCCTGCCTCAAGGCCTGCCTTCTGACTACAAGAGGGGGAATTTCATAGCTCTATCCATGGTGATTGAAAAAACCCTCTACACCTTTACTGTAGAATAGCCTTTGTCTAAAATCTAGGCTAGTCCTCTCAATTATGGTTGCCTAAAGGGCAGTGAAGACCACATTCTTTGAGAGGAACTTTGGGATTGAGTGCCAAAAAATCTAAAACTGGATTTTACTGATTATTAACTCATTATGTTTTGCGTATTATATTATTATTGGACTTAATTTATTTTACCATGGGCATTTCATAGAAATCCATGTTGTTGGGAACTACTGCTGACATTCAGTAGTGTGCACCTTTAATTATAATAATAATAATCATCATCATCAAGTGGTTTGAAGTGCCAGAGGCACAAAACTCCCTAAACCAAATATACTGCTCAAAAAAATAAAGAGAACACTAGCAGAAGACATCTGAGATCTGAATGAATGAAATAGCCTTATTAAATACTTTGTTCGTTACATACAGTAGTTTATACACTGCTCAAACAACTAAAGGGAACACAAAACTACTCTATGTAACGAACAAAGTATTTAATAAGGCTATTTCATTCATTCAGATTTCGGATGTCTTCTGCTTGTGTTCCCTTTATTTTTTTGAGCAGTGTTATTTCTTTTCCTAAAATCATTTGGCTAATGAATGAATCCAGAAAAGGGCCTGGATGCTTTAATGACTTACAGATAACCACAGCAGTTGTGCAATGGGTGATCATAAGTGCCTTTTTTACTTTCAAATTCAAACTACTGCACAACCTTAAAACACAATCAAAATAAAAGATATGATTAAACTGAATTTATTTTTACATATAGTTTTTTCTAAGAGATTTCATAAAAGTGCTTCTGAAAATGAAAAATAAAAAACATTAAAAAGGTACTGAACTGGATAAATCATCTGTTTTCAGGAGGTTTCTGCAACTCCCACTTTTGCTTTTACTTGTTCGACTCATGAAAGATGATCTGGCTTCACTTGGACTCCATCCAGGTAGAGTGAAGGATGTTGCTTTTGATCTACCAGGGACATTTTCCAGGATATCTTGGCAACCCATAAGCCTAACTTCCAGAGTACCTAAAATGAGATCAGATTGTCTTAACTCATATAATTAGTAAAACACCAGCTTAAGCAAGTACAAGCAATTGATAAATGGCATCAGCATAAATAACGTCATTCTGTGTGGGCAGGAATCTTAATACTCTGTAAACTTCATATTTATGAGGCAGTCTAAAAACTCTTAAATATATAAGCTTTAACTAGAAGAATGTGGGTTGAATCCAAAATTAGAATAAATCTAATGAAATCAACTGGGTTTAGCTACTGATGCAAGTCCCAGTTAATTAATCATATGCATTCATAGTGGGCTTACCTGACATGAACTTTTATGACTGTTCTGCCTAAGTTTGTGTCAACACTGCTAGTTACAGAATGCTAATAAGTATTTTTAAATTATGTTTTTTACATAATGTATCAGTGGGTTCATTCTAATTGTCTGACAATCTGCCTCATATACTATTTCCTTCTCCCAAAAAGGCAAACGTTGCAGGGACCAGGCAACCCTGTCCAAACATGGTACCTATCTATGTTAATAGATTTTTGCATTCATGTATGTATGTATGTATGTATGTATGTGTATATGTATGTGTGTGTGTGTGTGTGTGTGTATATATATATATATATGTATTGATTTATCTTAGATATTATCATTTAATGTGGATAAAACATGAAGAAAGGAAATCAATTTATATTCTATCTGTATAATCTCAATCTAGTAATTCTGTAATAATGGACAGAAATGGTAAAATGGGATGCTACATATTTAACCTGTTATCAATGTATTATTGCGTATTTGCGCGTAAATACACAAACAATACTCAGGCACATTCAGAGAATCAACAATTTCTGCTACAACTTTAGTTTAAAAACAAAGTCATTTTGGGAAATATAAGCTAACAGCTGTGCTACTGCTTCTAATTTGGTTGTTTATTAAATAATTTAGTAAACAACATATTAGGATCAGAGTTTTATTCAACACCTGCTTCAAGTTAGCAAATAAAGTCTGCAGGGATATATTTAAGATCTTCATTAAGCATACAAGATATCTTGGAATTTATTTCCTTTATGAAATGCTGCAATTACAGAAGCAGGCACAGACTGTCGAGGGGAACTGTTGGACTAGAGATTCTCAAATTTCATAACCCTCGTGCAGAGTTTTTCTTCTGTAATGCCTACTCTTAATTTTTTATATTTAATTACTTTAATCTAAAAACACATTAGCACAAGTAAACGAGAGATACAGTGTTATGCACTGCTGCTGTTTAAAATTCTTTTCGTATTATTAAGTTTTAATGTTTTAGGGAAAAACTTAAATTCTCATCACAACTGAATGGCTATGAGGTTATGTCCCGATTTCATTGCGATACTTTCTAATATAAGGAATAATGATACAAAAACTTTTAAAAAATGTTCCAGAAATTAGATGCATTAAATAAATGATTCAAATATTTTGAATTGGAATCCTTTAAGCAATAACTAGAGTTGCAGATTCTAGCAAGTTATACAATGCAATTCTTTAATTTACCAGACTCTTTGATAAGAAGTTACTGTTTCACAGGCTGGATCCCATAATAAAAATATGGAAGAAACAACCATGTTAAAATAAAAATTTCCCCTTCACTGATCATCTTCATAAGAAATTTACACATAACCCACCTTTAAAAGTCTGAATTTAGTCAAGCAACTGAAATGCTTGCTATGATGTAATTAATGCAAACAAGAACTTGACCAAAAAAGCCACTGCTCATTTTCTAAGAGATAATACATGTTTAAGTATGATTGCTATGCCCTTTTATATTTAAAGACATTCCCGAATGTACAAAACTGCATTGTATCTTTTAATGTAACAAATATTTTCAAGTTAGAAACCAAAGTACACAAAATATGTAGCTATTACTGCCACAACAAACCTGTTAATGCTGCTGGTTTGGACAGTGTACTATACTGATTTTGTGTAGATATCATACTTTGCCGTGGACTTAGTGTTGGTGATGAAACAAGTGAAAGTTCTTCTATAATAATACTGCTTTTGGGATGATTTTTAGGGAGTTCACTTAGCCTTTGTTCTAATGAATACTTCAAGAGATCCAGCTTCTGGCTTGATTCATTAAATCTTGCTTGAGCCTTATTCAGTTAAACAGAGAAAAAAAATCAATTAGGAAAAACTCTTTAACATGCTTACATTCAAATTTCACTTATAAAAATTACCTCTGAAAGCGCTTTTCTGTCAGTAACTTTTCCAGAGCCGAACAATTTCATAACATTTTTGGCTCCTTCTGCTACTGCATATTCTATCCTAAAATGATGTCGCAATTCTTCCATTCGAAGCTCAAGAGGGCTTATCACGGGCTTTGCTATACATATAAAAATAAACAAAAATTAGTACTAACTAGTATAGTGGACTATTAGTATATTACACTAGCCAGCATATTGGCATAAAAATGAAAAAAACAACAACATTTAATAGATGTATTACAGTTCACGTGACCTTTCTGGGGAGAGAGGGCATTAAAGCAGGCAAGTCTGCCCTCTTTTGTATGAGTGCCAATGTTACGTGTGCATACAAAAGAACAGTTTGGGTTATGACTCCACATCTGTTATCTTGTCCAGATTGAACCCAATCCCATGGCTTCTGCTTTATAGGTCTAATACAGATTTACTAACCAGCCATATAAAATTGGATGGATAGACAGATAAACGAAGTGATCTAAGCACTCAAGGGATGGTTTGCTAAGTTCTGTAGAGTTTGATGTGACATTCACCTACAAATTAACAAAAGTTTTTGAATATGGGTATTTTACTTGCCAACAGATTCATGGCAGAGCAAATGCCAACGGAAACAACTTTAAAAATCCATCTTGGTGTGGGCAGACATCCACTGCATTAATTTTCTAAACTTTACAAAGTACACAAGGAGTTTCACTTACACACAAACACCTATACACTTGAACAGCAGAGACTTCTTTACCTGCACACTATTGAATTACTATATGAGCATAAGAGAATATCTTTTGGTGTATGCGTTTTTGAATCAGTATTGATTCCTGGTGACTGCCTGGACAAGTCTCTAGAGTTTTCTTGGCAAGATTTTGGAAATGGTTTGCCACTGCCTCCTTCTTTCTAGGGCTGAGAATGACTGATCTGAATTATTCATCTACCTTTGTGCCCAAGGCAGGATTAGAATTCACAGTCTCCCAATTTCCACACTGGACAAACTACCTTTTTTTTAAACAATGTATCTTCTACTTTTCCTGTCTCCATCCCTTAGCAATTGTTTATATCTAGCATAAACTACTGACCTTTCAATTCCCTTTGTTTAACAAAAAGTCCTATCTTTGTTACTTTTCAATTTCTATTCTCGGCCTTTTAGTTATGTCTATATTTTTAGTGATAACAATATACAATGCTATTACTTTTTCAGTAATTCACACCTGTCTTGATTCAGCTGGTTGCATTAGATGGAAATCATCTTTGACATGCAATGTACAAAAAGGACTCAGTGTATTTAGAAAGCTTTTAACAGTGTTACTAGTCCATCTTTCCTAGTCTAATTTAAACAGGCTTACTCACAACACTGAGTCATCTATACGAAACAGTAGCAAGCCAGTAGCACTCTTACCCAAGCCTACTGATTGATGGATTTGTCACATGACATCTAAATGTACTCGGCATGTATACTTTTAACTCTCACTTGGAATGGGGGAGAGTTACTTGTGGGACAGCCCAATGGTTTCTGCTTATCCTACTAGATCTGGCTGGCTGGGAATACTTCAAGTCCTGAAGGGGAAATCAGGCATACTTCAGGTCCTGGAGGTCTCAGAAGCATGCTTTCTGTCATGGCAATTGCCTTATGGAACAGTCTTGCCTTGGAGATATGACCCTGTTTCTGACCCTGTTGGTTTCAAGACTTGGTGTCTCCCCCCCCACTCCCAGGTGCTTGGGCCAGGATACTAATGGAACTGGCATGGGGTGGCTGTTGGAAGAATGCAAGTTTTACTGAGCTTTCAATATTGTTTCTTATTTTAAATGGCTTGTTGTTTTTACTGTACTGTAGTTCTATTCTGTTCAATGTCCAGTTTCTTCAGGAAGATGGACAGCTATTTAAGTTTATTTAGTAAATAACATAAATAATAAATAAGGACATTTAAAGTGTTAATGAGGCGTGGATGGAAAGCTTATACTCATAAGAGGGATCCCTCCCCCCCAATAATCTACTCTGCATAAACTTTATCCAGAATGATGTGTAAGAACACAGAGAGTTCTGAGCAGTCCAGAGACATTACTACAAAAATGGGATTTAGATGACAACATTAGGGATTTGACATGAGCCACAGGGAGTCAACACAGGCAGGAAGTTATGATTTGCTCAAGGCGGTGTGTGCATACCCATGTTTGTCAACCAGTTGTAGAAGAAGAATACAGGAGCCTGGTTAATGAGCCTTTTCAGAATATCTTATGTTAAACTGTAGTACAGATTCCTAGACTAATGGGGGAGGAGGAAGACTGATTGAGCACTGATCTGGCCTTGTAGTATGGGGGAGTCAGGACTTGGGACTTTTTAAAACGTCCCATGAGAGTTTTGAGTTAGAAGATTATAGAAAGAGTTTAGTGAAAGGTTTTCTCTCTAATATTTCACCATTATCAAAAGCCAATTCATTAGTTTGCACTGCTTGAAGAATCTGCATCCTTATAACTTCAATTTTTGTCTTGCTATCCTGAAGCATCTGTTGAGCTGTTGCAAGCAGCTTTCTATCCTAAAAAAAGAAAGAAAAAGCAGTTATGTGATACTAAAATTTGAATTCTCCAATGAGTTTCAAGTACCTTTTCAGAATATGAATTCTGACAAACTGAACAAGAATCAGAAATCAGTATGGTTTGAAAACTATTGTGCAATGACTACCAATACATTTTGTTTAAATTTTGGCTGTATCAGGTATAGGCAACAAATACATCCTTTAAATTTCTTTTATTATTTTTATTTCATCCAGAATAATTTAGAAATTAGAGCGCTAAAGCCAATAGAATAATGCAGCCTCTAAGAGGCTGGATTTTTACTACAATGTCAGGATTTTTACTACAATGCTGTTAGCATTTATTTGCAGTATGTAATACTGAGAGCATTTATACAAATGAAGGGAAAAAAATCTTTAAAAAATTACTCTTTCTCCTTCTGTCAGACAACATATACACATACAGTTTAAAATTTGAATGTAATGGAAAGGACTTGAAGAAGTTTTCTTCTATGTTAGTAGTTCAGCAGCAAGATTAACAATGTAATTTAATATATAAGTGAAAGTGTCTGGAAAGCTACAAATTGATTTTCAGAAAGGTCAGTGAACCATCAAGAAGCAATTCAAACTGCCAACTCTCTGTCACTGTAATACATTCAATTCTATTGTAGAAATCTACATTTCTGTAGTTCGTGCTCTACATGCCAAAACTGAATTCCTATTTATGATTGCTGATAAACACCGGTCCATGGTTTGGTGCAGAAACAATATTTCCAAATATGATTTACTGGTAATGTTATCAGGGCACATTACTGGAGGATGTGGAAATTGTACCATAACCCTAGATGATCTATGGCTAGCACATCCTGTCAAAAGCAGCAGAAACTCCCCTTGGTACAAATAGATACCAACAAAATATGTGATTTGCTCAGAAATTAACTTTTAAACATAGCATATAATGATTTCTATCTCAACAGATTGTTACAAACATGAAAATTAAATAGTGTATTACTGAATTCAAACATGAAGTATTTGTAATTAGCAACAGGACAGAAAATTATCCATTACTCTGCTATGCATCTATTTATATTGCATCTCTTGATTGTGCAGTTTTAAATCCCTTTATCTGAAAACCTGATTAACTGTGTGAGCTGATAAGTCTTACCTTTGATGGACCATTTGAATACATTTGAATCATATTTTCTGCTCCTTGCTTTACTTTCAATTCTATATTTAACTGTTTCTTTAAGGCAATTAATCTGTTGTTAGTAGGAAAGCGAGGATCACTATTTGGTGTATCTGGAGTTCTGGGACAATCTGTAAATTAGAAACAAATCATTTTTTCTAAATACTCCACAATAAAAGAAATGCATTAAGTTTGTATCAGTCAATTCTACAAAACTTTTCTAGGCAATTGAAATATCCATTAAAAAATCCCCACCAGTAATAATTTGACTTACAATAAAAAGGAAACCAAATAAATAACAGTAAGTGAAGTTTTGAGCACGCTGTATTCTTGCTAATGGAATCTCACACAATGATGAAATAGCCCCACGTGATTGTTTCCACTGTACCAGTGGGATTACTGAGAATCCCAACAGTATTGTTGTAAAATATTTTACTTTGCAACAGGTTAACTTTCTATTCATTTCTTTAAAAATATTTAAAATATTTATTTAAAAAAATGGTACAGGAAGCTTATCAGATAGCAAATGATATATTGAAGGTATATGAGTTCCCATTGGCTTAAGAAGGAAGCACTGACTACTTTACTTAAAGGGGAAACAATTTTACTTTAATCAATCATCCATTAAAATTTTCATTAACACACATTCACAGCATATTGCTCTTGATTATAAGTAGCTTTGAAGAAGTTACTTTTGAGAAATCAAAAACAGATCTAGTTATTTTACAAATATAATTTTACAAATTATAATGTAGCACCTATATTAGTTCTTTTACAAGGTGTCATTGTTAGTGAATTACTATTAAATTATGTTTAGTAATTAATGAAGGTTCACCATTCTGGCAGCACCTCCAAAGTCTGCATATACAGTCAGTTCTCATTATTCATGGAAGTTATGCTCTATAAAGTTGAGGCAAACACTGAATTAGCAAATACTAAAATCTCAGTTTGGAATGTGCACTCAAATTCTTAAGACTCTTTGTGTGTTTGCAAATGATCATGAAAACACTGCTAATATTGTGGTTACAAATATATTTTACCGTGGATTTGCAAATGTGGAATAACAAAGCCAATTAAATTATTGATTACTTACAGGCAGAATTTCTAGATATATATTTAAATATTCACGTCACTGCGTTGGCATCTGAAAGTGTTGTAAAGCTATTTTGAAATCATATGTTATGGAGTGAGGAAGGCAGTGTAGTTTGCTGTCCATAAAAAAATATTATACCAAAACATAAGCACTTCTATTTTTATTATGTTTACAGAGATAACAGGGCCTTAGTTAAATATTCCTTCTGAGGCCTCAGAATAAAAGATCACAGACAAATCTTTGGATAATCTTAATTGCTGATAATTTCCCTTGACAACAGCAGTCTTTTGCAAAATTCCTTATGTTGGGTGTTTTACCTTTTAACAGATTTAAAGGAAGTTATGAGCACTCAGTTTAGTTTAGGAATGTTGGGTCATAGAAGGCACTAAAGTTAGTGTAAGGTTTTTCAAATTAGTAATACATAAGAATGGGTTTTGAGAAAAAAGGGATATGGAAAAAAAAGGGAGAAGCGAAAGAAACTAGAATTAAAGCAGAACAAGAAGTCTCAGTTCTGTATGCAAAAATATTAAAGAATAGGTTAACTTCCAAAAGAATGAAGAAAAAAAAGTTTTTTTTTTTTTAAAAAATGTGGCAGCCGCTTAGAATAGAGTGGAAAGGATGAAATCATAGGATATTACAGAAGTGCCCCAAAGTATGGGAAAAGATGTTTGGTGAAATAAAGGGAAGGAGGCTGTGGAAGAGGAAGAAAAGATAGATAAAAAATAGATAAAATAGTGTAATTGGTGAAACCCCCCCCCCCAAAAAAAAAGATTATCAAAAGATATTATGTGTGTGTGGAAAGAGATTGAGGAAAATGGTTGCAAAGACTGTAGCCAAAGGTAGCAAGGAAGCATTAAAGACATTTAAAGCAGAGCAATTTGGTTGGAAACAAAGAAATGTTTTAGAAGTGTGAATGGAATTGCAAAATAAATAAAAAGTAGTGCAATGATATGGAATTAAGAGTACAGTGAGGAAATGTTAACAGGAGTCCGATAGTGATTATGTTAAAACTAGAATTAGAAGAAAGCTATGAATGTTTTCCAAGAAGAAATATGATGAATAATTAGCCATAATTGGGCTGAGAATGTTGAAAAACTGTTATGGGCACAGATGTAGATAGTTTGAGTGAATGCAAATCTACTGAAATATTAATTTGTTAAGTATGCCTAAAGGTGCTTGAAAGGAAAATATAGTATGGCACTACAAAGATTAGGGCATGTGCATCCCAAAATTTTATTCTTCAGTAGTTCACTGAGAAATTAATGTGAGAACGTTTATAGTGTATGTGTGTATGTATATATTTTATAAACTTAAACATTTTTACATTATGGAATGCTTTGGACAACAATGAAGTTGCAGGTTGTTTGCTAAATGCCATAAGTGTAAATAGAAGTAATAGGAATGTACAGAAATAAATGGAACACTTAGTGAATAATTCAACACAGAGCAAGATAAGGATGAATTATTATTATTTATCAAATGATATCCCATTGAGTGTTTAATATATATATGGATAAACCAGTGGTGAAATGTAAAATTTGTTACCACCGGTTCTGTGGGTGTGGCTTGGGAGGAGTAATGTGACTGGGTGGGCATGGCCAACTTTTTTTTTTTACTTTTAAAAGCATTTTTTCTACAACCTCTTCGGCGAAAGTGGTTGTAGAAAAAAAATGCTTTTAAAAGAAAAAAAAGCCTCTGACAATCAGGCAACTCAGCTGGGCATTGGGGGGGGGAGGGATTTTTGCTACCAGTTCTCTGAACCATCCACCACCATCGCTACTGGATCGGACGATCCGGTCCGAATCAGAAGCATTTCACCCCTGGGATAAACGTATAAGGAATATTTGAGCTGATGTTAGAATGAACATGTATTTTGGCATAGAGATGATGCTAAGTTGTTGGCCTACAAGCTGCATGGTTTTGAGCAAATGTTATAGGTTGCATTGTTACAACAAGGAACGTGGCAATTGTGGGTGATGGGATAAATGATTGCATGTTATATATAGATGCCAAGAATGTGAACAAGTGAGTGAATGTTTGTACTGTGTAAGATGTTTACTAAAAATGGGGAAATGGATAAATTTTAAGATAGGCAAATATTGACAGCAAGGTCATGGATAGTATGTGGCCTGAGAAACATCTAGTGATTATGTTTTTCTTTATATAGTTATTAGATTTATTTGTATTATTTTATATTTTACTATATTTTTCAAATATGAACTTTTAAAAAAAGATTTGAAAATTACATATGAGAGTATGATTGCGTTGCTTTTCTATCATTACTCCTTAGTCTCCTTAACCCAAACAAACACACACACACACACACACACACAATTTACTTATTATTTACTTTTACTTACAATTTGCTTACAATTTACTTGTATTATTTACATATACACAATATATTATACCTGATTCAATAATGAAAGAAATAGGAAAATAAATATAAATATAAATAAAACTTTGGAAACTTGTCTACATGTCCTTGAAATACAAAAATTAAATAGAACACAAAAGCCTCAAATTAGAAAGCAAATCAGAATATTATTAGATGATAATTATCAGATATCCATTTGCAATATACATAGCTACTCTGGTGTAGTGCTTAAAGACCCTGGGACAGAAAGCAAAAGACTGTGACTTCTAGATTTCCTTTAGGCACAGAGCTCGCTGGGTGACTGAGCCAATCATTCTCTTGTAATCCCTTCTTTTCCAATAAAGGTAAATATAAGCATCAATTCTCTTCTTGCTAATTACCCTAATGCCAGGGTGAGCATTCCAAAGGGCAGGAATGTGGGGGGGGGGGAGCCTATACAATTTGTCCTTTTCCCCTGCCCCCTCGTGAGTTGAGTTCCAGAAACCTTTCCTGCCATTTGGGCTTATCTGACTGTTTGAGAGCTTATCCTTCTGTAAAGCAAAAGAAAACTGAAATAAAATTGTAAGCATAGTTGTGATCATGTGATTTTTCACTTAGTGACCCCTTCACTTAATAACTGTATTGCCAGTCCCAATTCCGGTCACTAAATGACTGGCTATCTAGAATGCCAAGTAGAGATTATTTGATTTGATTTTACTTATATTCTGCCAAAGCAATACAGACTCATAGCAGTTTACAAAACAATTAACAATATCCATCTAGCACAGTGATGGCTAACCTTTTTGCCATCGCGTGCCAAAAGCGGGGGGGAGTGCGGGTGGGTCACACGCACTTGTACCCACATGCATAATTCTATGCGCCCCGCCCCCCCATGCTCCCCCTGCTTTTGGCATGCAATGGCATGTGGGCCCGGTAGGCCCATTTTTCGCTCTCCCCAGGCTCCAGAGCCTTTCTAGGAGCCTGGGAAGGGCAAACATAGCCTTCCCCACCCCCACCAGAGGCCCTCCGGAGGCTGGAAACAGCATGTTTCCTGACTTCTGGTGGGCCCAGAAGGCCCGAAAATCAACTGGCTGGCGCATGCATGTGTGCCGGAGCTGAGCTCGCGTGCCCACCAATATGGCTCTACATGCCACCTGTTGCACCCGTGCCATAGGTTCGCCATCACAGATCTAGCAGTTTACAGAACTTTGGCAACATATATCTGTATTGGTGCAGTGGTTATAATGCAGTATTGCAGGCTAACTCTGCTCACATTGGCCAGGAATTCAGTTCCTACAATCCTGAGCAGCTCAAGGTTGACTCAGCCTTCCATCCTTCTGAGGGGGGCAAAATGAGGACCCAGATTGTTGGAGCAATTGTTCTGCCCCAGCTACGGACCCCAAAGAACGCAGCACACACAGTCTGTACAAACCTTAGTTTACTAAATTAAATCAGTTTTTTTTTCAAACAAAGGCTGTTAATTAACTTTCTTAACAGCCTACAAGAATCCAAAGAATAAATAATCGTAATCTTACTATGGTTGGCAAAAAGCCCAGAAGCAATTTGCAGAGAACTAAGATCAAGACGCGAAGGAAAGTGAACTAAGTTGTTCCCTGCAAATTGCCTCAGTTGTCCTTCCTTAAATAGGCTAAAGGAGTGGCCAATTAGCCCCAAGCCTTACTCTCGAGGAGACCTCCTCCTGAGGAGCCACTCCTGCCTTTTGGCAGCTCTGCGTGCCCATGCATCAAGAATAGGATCCTCCTCTTCACTTATGGGAGCTTCTGGAGGCCCTGGCTGAATCCCCATATCTGGCACATCTTCTCCAGCCTCCTCATTGTCCGACTCGAGTGCCAGCTGCACAGGCTGCTGGCGCAGCACCACACCAGCCTCCTCGCTGTCGGAATCAGCTACTAGCTGCACAAGCAATATGCTGACTCTGTAAATCGCTTAGAGAGGGCTGTAAAGCACTGTGAAGCTGTATGTAAGTCTAAGTGCTATTGCTATCCATATTTATATTTAAAAAGAAACAATAATTAAATAAGAACAAACATATGCAATAGCAACAATTAAATCAATATAAACAATTCAAAATAAAATATATTAAATATGGCATTAATTTACTATTCCCATGCCGCATCATCAAGAGACAACACTAAGATCTGAACAAAATTTTAAATGGACAAAGAGTAACTCTTTGTAAATTGTGCTTGGTTCAGTTTCAAGCTGTTTCTTCACTTGAACATTTGATCATAGTCACCTCTTCTGACCTTGCCCGTGTGGGAACCAGGTCAAAAAATTTCAGCCTGCCCCTCAGGCAAATACTTGTGTCTTCCACCTCCAAAATGTTTACTATAGCAAGAGCTGCTGTGGATACAATTAGGGCAAAAACAAGTCCTCCTTGTTACTCTTACTACAACGGTATTGTCTTGAGTGTAATCTTTTACCAGCATCCGGTCCAGCATCTGATCTTCCTCCATTGGAACTCCTCAGTAAACATATTAAAAAGGCTCAGAGGCCAATCTTGTCAAATATTCTGGGCTTATGTAAATTCCAGAGATCAATCAGAGATTAACTGGACTACTTTACAAATTACTGGGAAGGTCCAAAAATCACTTCTGAAATCTATGTGGATCTATGTGTCAAACTCAAGGCCTGCAGGCCGGATCCGGCCTGTGGGGTGCTTAAATCTGGCCTGTGGTGCCGCCCTGGAAACAGCAAAGGACCGGCTTGCAATGCCTCTGCCAGAGAAAATGGAGCCTGGAAGGGCCACATGTAGCCCTCCCCGGATCTGTTTTTGGCTGCAATGGCCTCTTGCAGCCCTCTGCCAGCAAAAATGGAGCTGGGGGGTGGGGTGGGCACACAAGACCCTCCAAGCTCCGTTTTCACTGGCAAAGGGCTGCAGGAGGCTGTCCAGCTGAAAACGCCCGGTCTGACCTCTGTTTTCGCTGGCAGAGGGCTAGCAAAACAAACTAAAAACAAAAGGAGAAATGTTTCCCCTTTTGCATTTGAGCATGCAAGAAGGGACAGGAAACAAGAAAGGGAAAGAGGAAAGACAAAGAAAAAGAAAAAGAAGGAAAGAAAGGAAGAGAGCAAGGAAGGAAAGATAAGGAAGGAGGGGAAGGAAGGAAGGAAGGAAGGAAGGAAGGAAGATTATAATGAGAGTGAGGGAGGGTCTGAGGGAAGTCTTGCCTTAACACTTGACCACCACAGATGTCCCCAACATGGCCATGCCCACCCCAGCCCCCGAGGACAAACACAACCCTGATGCGGCCCTCAATGAAAACAAGACAGGCTTGAGGTAGACCTCTTAGTTGGTTTACCCACTGTGCAAAGCATTCTGGGGTGAAAATCTCAGAGCAATCATGGGTTGATCTGACTATGCGAAAGGACTCTCTTTTCCACCTTCCAATTTCAGATCACCAAACAGCTGATGGGACCTAAAATCCAAACCGAAAGTGCCTATGTATGTCATTTCCAACCCATGATTGATTCCTGAACATTCCCAAAACCTTCTTCACACATATGGAAATTAAAATTATTCATTACCCAAAGCCCAGACCTACGGTAAGTTCCAAGAAGTCAAGGAAAAACTTGACAATGCAGCAAGATGAACTACACAAGCAGGATCCTAATTGTCCAACATTATAGACACTTACTGACAACCACATACATGGCAAGACCATGCATTGTCATTAGATCATCCTTGACACTACTTCCACCATCTAGAGATTAAGGCTGCAGGACAGAATTTAGTGAGAGTGACATTGTCACTCTCCCAAACCAAATCTCAATGATATAATAAAAGGTGAAAACCTGACCTTGAAACCCACAGCAACTGTAAATTGGGAAGGAATAATATGCACTGTATTACAACATTAAAAAACCGACACTATAATGAAGAAAGAACAAAGTAGTAGATTTTAACTTCAAGGTAAGCCTAATATTACCAGGTTAAGTACCTATTTTTCGGACTATAAAATGCTCCAGAGTATAAGACACATCTACCTTTTAGGGAGGAAAACAAGAAAAAAAAATCTGCCTCTGCCTCCCAGCATCCATCCAGTATTCATCTGGCCCATTCGCTGCGGCCCATTTGGCGTGGCCCATTTGGCACCGCCCATTCGCCGCTGCCGTGGCCCATTCTAGAACAGCTGATTGGCGCTGCACCAACCCCCCCGCCGCAATATTTGCTGTATAAGATGCAGACTTTTCCACCCACATTTGGGGAGGGGGGGAGTGCATTTTATACTCCGAAAAATACAGTAATTTTTGCCATTATCAGTTTTAGTTAATCACCATCATAGCAATAGCACTTAGACTTATATACTGCTTCACAGTGCTTTACAGCACTCTCTAAGCAGTTTACAGAGTCAGCATATTGACATCAACAATCTAGGCCCGTGATGGCGAACCTATGGCACGGGTGCCACAGGTGGCACGCGGAGCCATATCGGTGGGCACGCGAGCTCAGCTCTGGCACACATGTGTATACCAGCCAGCTGATTTTCAGGCCTTCTGGGCCCACCAGAAGTCAGAAAACACACTGTTACTGGCCTCCGGAGGGCCTCTGGTGGGGTGGGGAAGGCCGTTTTTGCCCTCCCCAGTCTCCTAGAAAGGCTCTGGAGCCTGAGGAGGGCAAAAAACGGGCCCACCATGCCATCGTGTGCCAAAAGTGGGGGGGGCAGGGCACATAGAATTATGGATGTGGGCACGTGTGCGTGTGACCCCACCGCGCTCCCCCCGCTTTTGGCACGCGATGGCAAAAAGGTTAGCCATCACTGATCTAGGCCCTCATTTTACTGACCTCGGAAGGATGGAAACTTGAGTCAACCTTGAGCTGGTGAGAATCGAACTCCTGACAGTTGCCAGAATTAGTCTGCAATACTGCATTCTAACCACTGCACCACCACTGCGCTTATTATTATTATTTTATTTATTTATATTTATATGCCGCCCTTCTCCGGAGACTCAGGGCGGCTTACAATGCGTTAAGCAATAGCCTTCATACTTTTGTATATTTTATACAAAGTCAGCTTATTGCCCCCACAACCGGATCCTCATTTTACCCACCTTAGAAAGGACGGAAGGCTGAGTCAACCTTGAGCCTGGTGAGAATTGAACTCGCAGTAATTGCAGGCAGCTGGATGTTAAATGCTGCCTTAGTAGGAGCATTAGCCTCCTACGCCACTCAGGTTCCTAAAGATGCTTATCATTGCATCTTTAATGTTATAATCATTTATAGTAATCTTTATGGCAGAAAGCATCAAGTACAACTGTTTGGATAAGACCATAAATGTTTTAGACAGCTAATATGTCTGCACACCATGAGTCTCTGCTTTTCTCACCATGGAACATGGCTTGAAATATTGATGTAAATCACAGAAAAGAGACTCTTGTTTTAACTGGCAGAAAAATAACCTCATCCTACCAGCATGTTATAGTAAAAATAAGTATGAAATTTGGGCAATTCTAAAGATATTTACTTAATGATATATAGGTACTCTTCAATTGACAACTGTAATTGAGCCCAGAATTATAGTTGTTAAATCATTGTAGTGATTAAGCATATCATCACATAACCAGATTTGAGTATAAAACAATTTTGCAGCAGTCATTAAGTGAATGCTGTAGTTGTAAAACAAATTCAGCCCTGAATTTTACCCAATGGGCCTTTTTGCTGGAAATAAATGTGGAAACTGGCAGTAAAAAAATATGGCCATATCACCATAGGATGCTGCAAACAGCCACAAAGGTGAGCCAGCTACCAGGTGCCCAAAATATGATCACATGACTATGAGAGTGTATTTGTGTAGCTGTTGTAATTTTGAAATCAGGTAGTAAGTAACTTTTGGGTGGGTCCATCCTAACTTCGAATGATCATTAAACAACTGATCATAAGTTGAAGACTACCCGTAGATCCACTAATGAATTTTAAGATATAAACGTAAAAAAAAATTCACAGATTCAGAATTTGTAGAAAAGCAGTTTGCTCGAATGCTGAAGTTTTGCAACTACTGATTTTCAGCATCAAAAACTAACTAAATGATGAACTTAAGGAAAACAGTAACACGCCTACTATATCGTATTACAGCAAATTAACATAATGTAGTCAGGGAACAAGACTGCAGAACTAAATTTTCCATTTTTGTGGGTAACACAATGGAGCAGGGGTTCCCAAACTTGGCAGCTTTAAGACTTGTGGACTTCGACTCCCAGAATTCTCCAGCCAGCTATGCTGGCTGGAG
>WNWU01000004.1:42564064-42596301 GCA_012654045.1 Ptyas mucosa | reverse complement strand
GTGGACTTCGACTCCCAGAATTCTCCAGCCAGCATAGCTGGCTGGAGAATTCTGGGAGTCGAAGTCCACAAGTCTTAAAGCTGCCAAGTTTGGGAACCCCTGCAATGGAGTAAAAAATATTGTGCATGTCATTCAAACCATCAAATTATACACCTTGTAATTGAAATTCAGAACTATAATTAGCACAAGATGAATCCCCATCATTCTTCTAAATTTTGTTTTTAATATATCCTATTTTAATAAATCATATTTTTAAGATTTAGGAGCATAAACACTTATGTGAGGAACTTCTCTGTGGTGGCACCTCATTCTGGAATACTTTCTCTTTGAAATTCAGGAGGCACCAATTATAACATATTCTAGTCTCTTGAAACTTTGGTCAAGCCTTCCTAACATAAACGATGGAAGAATGTTTATCATTTTAAGAAATACATCTTTTCAAAAAAAAAAGTTGTATTTTATTATTTTGAAGTATTCTACTGCTGTTTTTACCGTTAACTACTTTGAGACGCTTTGGCAGAGAAGTATCAATATATTTAATAAAAGGCATAAATAATGATACAGAAGAAAGTTAATCACAACCAGATGACACAAAACATTCCAAATTCGGATGTTTCCACATATAACTAAACAGACATGAGGATGGCCACTTTTTGTTTTTACATACAAACATCTGCAAGTAATGAACTGCAAATGTTGCTAAAACCTACAATATTTAAAAGCAGGTAAAATGTTTAGCAATAATATGTTCAAAACACTAAAGAATCTGTTTCCACCTAAATTGCTGCAAAAAATTTATACCCTTGACAAAAAGAAAGAAAACAAGTTGCATACCTGTAACATCTTCAAGTTCTGCTACCACAATGTGAGCATTTAATTCCTGTAATTTATGGTGCAATTCCTCTAGCTTCTTGTTTGATTTTTTCAAAATGTTGTCTACATACGCCAAGTTTTTTTTATCTGTAGTGACCTTCCTGAGGTTTTCTGCTCCTTCTTTGATTTTAAGTTCCTTCCTTATTTCCCGTTTAATTTGGTCCTTCACTTCATCCAAATTCTGTTGTACCATTGTGTCCGAATAGTCCAATTTCTGTCCAATGTTCACGTTCTCAGGAACAATGATATTTCGCACATCTCCCTATAAAAATCAGAAAAATATGTTAACTCACTAGTTTGCAAAACTATGTGAGTTTCTACTATTCATTTGTTTTCAGACATTCTTTACCCAAAAGTCACAGAGCTTAATATGCTGACTGACAATACTAATATAAGTGTTGGATTTAGGGAATCTGTTGTATGCCTTTTTTTAACCTAAATGCCTTAAAATTCCACAAGATTTGTAACACGGGAATTTTATTCTGATAAGCCTGAGAACCACAGCAATCCTACACATATTCAAAACTAAGTCCCACTGAGTTACCTGAGAACTTTTTCTACTTAAATGTATATACCATATCAGCTCTAATACTTGTTGGGAAATAAATTTAAGCAATTATGTTGTGTACTATTAATATATTAAAAGATTCATTTTTTCCTTTTTCCCCTGCACACATCTGAAATATAGAGTCACATATGCTCAATTTTATACAACTTTTTTTAGTCAGGTTTCAACCAAGTTTGGAACAAAAATTCCAACTGAATACCAAGGTGTTTCAGTATCTATGTCTAGTAAGTCACATATACATGGACTAACCAAAGATATTTGATCACTACTTGTTTTTCTAGATAACCTCAATCATACATAATTATGTTTACCTATAATGTTATCTCATTTATATATCACTCCTACAAAGACAAAAACCATCATTTTTTTCTGGACAATTCATCCTTTCATCTTCCTTCTAACTGTGTGAACACCTACAGGCACTCACAGATAATAAATATGCAGTAGAATGATTATAAGACATTGGTGAAACTTGCCATATTTTTCAGATGTCAATTATCCATTGGTCCATTTAATACTGATTTTCCACAATGTTCAAAACACTTCCTGTCAAAACAGATAATTAAACTAAGAACTGAAGTCCAAATCCTAAATAAAAATAAACCACTTTAGAAGCTGGTTGGTAATGAGATCAAATCTGATTAGGAAAAACACGCACATATATAATCTTGTTCTATTATAGGTTACTCACTGGTCTACTTAATAGTAATATGTTACTTGAACCATTACTGAACATGTTTTATATAGCAGGATGTTTTACCATTTGTTGATATTGAAAAAGTATATGATAACATACAGTTTGAGTTACAGAATTGTCTGCAAGACTATGAAGGTTACTTGCTGAATATAAGTGTATATGATGCAGTGTCAGAATTGTGTAAGAATAAATGAAATGCTTAGAGAATGATTCAACAGGCAGCAAGATAAGGATGTATAATATCCCCTTGAGAGTTTAATGTATTTATGGAAAAATGCATAAGGAATGCTTCTGCTGATGTCTGATGGTTGTTGGTTGGGATTTAAATACATATATACTTTTGTATACAAATGATCTCATGTTGTTAAGCTGACAACCCTAAATAATTCTAGCAAATATTATATAGATTATGTGTTGCAATAACATGCAATATGTATTGGAGTACAACATTGGATTGGAGTACAGATCTGACCATTTAAATTAATGTTATCAAAGGGAATGGTAATTGAGTTTCACAGGGAAAACTGAGTAAATACTGGAAAATTATACATAAATGATGAAAAAGAAGAGCAATTTGTGCCCCTTGGTAGAATATTTATTTATACAGGGAAATAGACGCAAAAATTTTAAACATACATGCAATGTAAAAGAAAAAAAGTTAATGGATAATGTATCGACTATTGTGAGGAATGAAACTTTGTTGAAAGAAGCATAATGTGTGGAAAGGTGTGTTTCTGCCCTTTTAAAATATGGAAGAATGAATTGGGAATGTTAGGTGAAATGTAAAAAGAAGCTGAATATTTTGATAATGGAGTACCGTATATACTCGAGTATAAGTCGAGTTTTTCAGCACATTTTTCATGCTGAAAAAAGCCCCCCTTGGCTTATAATCAAGTGAGGAAAAAAATGCCTTTTTCCTTGCAACCGTTTTGGCTCCCAGGGGCTGCAGGGAGGCTTGCTAAAGCCAAAATGGGGCATGGGGGGTGCGGCACCACTCCCCCGTGCCCCTTTTTGGCTCCCAGGGGTTGCAGGGAGGCTTGCTAGGGGCATGAGGGGGGTGCCAAGCAAGACTCCCTGCAGCCCCCTGGAAGCAAAAATGGGCTGCGGGGGGGGGGGAGCTTCAAGGGAGAAAGAAACAAAGAAATCCTGTTTAGGGAGATCCCATGTGCACTGAGCTTGAGTTGAGAGCTTATTGTAATTGAGAGCTTATTATAATTGGCTGCTAGCTATCCTTGCTCAGGCTAAGCCAGGAGTGGGTAAATGTGGCCCTTTTACAACCTGTGGACTTCAACTCCCAGAATTCTCCCAGCTTGGCTGTCTCAGGAATTCTGGGAGTTGAAGTCCACAGGTTGTAAAAGGGCCACATTTGCCCACCCCTGGGCTATGCTAATCAATAGTGGAGCTCTAAGAAAGCCAGATGAGAAGGAGAAAGGGAGGAAGAAAGAAAGAGAGAGAGAAAAGAAAGAGACAAAGAAAGAAAAAGAAAAGGGAGGGAGGGAGGGAGGGAGGGAAAGGAAGAGAGAGAGAGAGAGAGAGAGAGAATGCAGGTATCTCTTAACAGAGGCTTGAACTTGCCTGAAATTAGATCAAGCCAGTGACTGGGTGGGCGTGGCTAGCTGGTCATGTGATATATGTGTATAGGGACTACTCAAGAGGGCTGAAAAAAGTCATTTCTGACAGGTCCTCGCACTTATGCCCGTGCAGCATTCTTAACAACCATTTCACAACTGCTTCTCTTCACCATGGTGATAAGATAGGGCAAAAAACATAAAATGTGAAGAGAGTCATAAGTTCGAGGACTGGTCAATAGTGCGAGGACCAGTCAAAAATAACTATTTCAGCCCTCTGAGTAGTCCATATGCACAAAAGGACTACCCAGAGGAGTGAAAAAAGTGATTTCTGACAGGTCCTCACACTTTTGGCCAGTCTTTGCACTTATGACTGGTCATCATTTATGCCCATTGTAGCATTAACAACCGTGTCACTCATTTCACAACTGCTTCTCTTCACCATGGTGACAAGATTTTTGTTTTTGTTGATCCTCTTTTCCACTTACAGAGCTAGTTTACTGTTTTTCTTTGAAATCAATATTCAAAAACATTTAACCTACTGATGCTTCAATTAATGTAATTTTATTGGTATCTATTTTTATTTTGAAATTTACCAGCAGCCGCTGCATTTCCCATCCTAGGCTTATACTCAGGTCAATAAGTTTTCCCAGTTTTTTGTGGTAAAATTGGGTGCCTCGGCTTATATTCGGGTCGGCTTATACTCGAGTAAAAGAACACATGTGATAAAATAAGAAGAGATGAGATCAAAAATTAATGGGCACTGAATTAATGTACACTGAATACAAAGCAGAGTGACACATGAAAGAATTTGTTGAGGTAGTTTGATATGGTGACAATGAATGAGATATTATAAAACAAATTATAAATATAGCAAATAGCTATATAAATAGCTATAGAAAGGAGATGACTGAGAAAACAGGAAACTATTTTAGTAGGAAATCATTATTCTTCTGATATATTCTTTCAAAAGCCATGGTATTTTCTATCAAGTAGTCTGTAATACTACATTATTTGTAAAATTTTATCGAATGTAACATTTTAACTTTACCCTGACACAGTTGCAATTTTTTGAAGAAAAAGTTGTTTTGTGTGATGAACTGTTCATACTGAAGGTGTAATGGCTTGGACCTCCTGCTGATTCCAATGAAAGGCCTCAAAACCCTCTTCTCACAATTCTGCTACACCCCCTTGCAATTCCTGAGGAATGTCAGCTCTGTTATCTCCCACAAGTCACTCTATTCTAGGGGAAACCCTTTTCAGAGCAGCTGGTTTTCCCAGTAAGAAAATGGCAGATCACTTTCAGTCTGAAGAAGGCTGGACAGGAAAAATAAATAAATAAATAAAAAATCATTTTCTGAAGAAGAAACAACTGCTGTCTACTGGAGGACTTATTTTTTTTTCTGAGCCACCTGATCTCACATGCCATATAGCTCAGTTCATAGAATAAATCAGAATATATGTTCCAAGTAGCTTCACTGACACTATCTTGATGTCCTAATTACTAGATCCAGCCTTCTTGCTGCTGGGTTCGAAGATGGGGATTTCCCCTTTTCTGGCTTTCAGCTAACCCTAAAGAAGAAACAGAAAGAGGGAGAAAAAAATTGGAGATTGCCCATGCCAATAGTAAAAACCCAAGAGAGGAAACCCACTCTCCTGATTGACTCCTCAGCATCTGAATTAACCAAATTTGGTTGTTGCTGTCTCTACTATCTGGATTGAGAGGGTATATGGCTAAGGCTCTGAACTAGACCATGTTCAGTCTATCCTCAGCCTGAAAGCCCATTGATTGACTTTAGTAACTCACCCTGCCTCAGTACACCTCACTTCATATATTAGGAGGAAGGACATATTAACTGATCTTAAGCTCATGAATGAAAAGCAGCATATTAATCTGATAAACAAGAATAACACTGGTGAGTTAATTTTTCCTTAACTGCTTCAGTTTCTGAACATCTTGAAAATGAATTTTTCCATGTTCAATTTTGCATTAGTAGAAAATTAAATAACCAGTAACCACAAAGAGAAGGGAATATTGAACTAATGATTTAAAAATTAACAAACTTCCTAAATAAAATATTTACCCCCATTTTGTATAAAATCAGTAAGTGCATTTAAGTAGATCCTAAATGGATTGAACTTTGAATACGAGCATATTAAGAAAATCTGAGCTTTCTTCCCAATAATTTAGTAAATTCTGCAATAGCTTCCACTCATTCCAATCAGAATAGGCTAGTCACCCAGATAAGCATCAAATACGATATTTGGAAAATTTTGTATAATAAAACCAAACAATTTCAAATTGATTGAGTATATCTTACTATCAGAAGTGGATGCCTGGTTATTAAGAAATATAACACCACCCCAAAATTAATAATTTACTTTTCAAATATTTGTTAAACTTGTATGGGTAATAAAATATTACACCCACTTGTCCTGTTTAGTAAAGATTAGATCGTGTGGTTTGGAAAAGAACAGATCAAGTGGGAAATGAGATGTCACTTATATAGAGCAGAGCTGTGGGGCTTCTTACCAGGAGGTTGCATTCAGCTCACGGAGCCTCAACCATGATCTTACTGCAGAGATCTTCAAACTTGGCAGCTTTAAGACTTGTGGACTTCAACTCCCAGAATTCTCCACCATAGCTGGCAGGAGAATTCTGGGAGTTGAAGTCCACAAATCTTAAAGCTGCCAAGTTTGAAGACCTCTGACTTACTGGCACACTGAGGAAAAGAGAAGGTTAAGATTTTCCTTTAAGAACAAATCATTTTCTTCTACATTTCATATGCTGTTTATGTGCTTATGTGTATAAAATGTTTTATTTTATTGTTACCCATTCAGAGTTGGCAAGGGTTGCAGTGGGAAATAAATGTATAAAATATTGGAGAGAAAAAGACAAGCACTTTTTTTCTCTATGCACTGAAAACTAAATAGGCAGAAGAAAAATAAAATAAAATTATCCTCGTTTGGAGTAAATTATAAATGGTTTGGTTTGCACAGCATACCATGGGGATTCATAATGTTCCAATCATAAGGCAGACATTTAATGTATGCCAAGTTTGAAGCCAACATGTTTTCTGAGAGTTTGTTTCCAACTCAGAATGCATGTTTTGTCCCCAGCTGGAAAAAAAATATACATGATTTTGAGTATTCTCAGCATTCTGAGCAGTGCCACTGGACTGTGTTCTGTGACAATCAAGGTTTTTTTCACAGCCTAGTCTATATAGCATCAGATCCCAGTTATACTCCTGTTCTGATTAGCTAAGATGTGTAATGTAAAATTTTGAGAAGGAGCAGTTGTTTCCAGAAAAAAAAGTAGACTCTACACAGCTGCATGCCTGCCAGTCCAACTGATAAATTACTTTTTTAAACCCCTTTGCTGTAGGAAAGCTAAGATTGGTGTGGATGGATTATGTTACCTTAAGCTTCATTTTGTAGGTAGGTAGTGTGTATAGTGAATCTTACTGAGGTTGTGTACATAGTACTACTAATACAATATTGGTTTGAGTTGTTAAATTCTGATGCCTATGTCTTATTGATGTAAGGTTAATATTCTCTATGTAATTAAGAAGCACCAGTAGCTAGCAGCACTATTATACTTTGTGCAGGGGAAAAAAATCAGCAGAGAATTGTCATTCTTTGCATCCGTTCCAATTGGTTAGAATCTTTCTTAAAATGGGGTGCTCAGAACTGAACATAGTTCTTAAAGGGGGTGGGGGCTGACCAAAAAAAAATAGAAAAATTATCTTCCATTATTTGGAAAATGTAAGTTGTTGATGTAGCTCAAAATTGTACTGCTTTTTGAAGCCTCATGACACTTGCTGGTTTATATTAAATGTGCAATTACTCTTCTGCAAGTATTATTACCAAGTCAGATTATAATCTATCCTGTAGCTGTATGTTTGATTTTTTTATTTCCTAAGTGAAGAATTTGGAACTTGTCTCTGAAATTTGATATGCTATTTTCAGCCTATTTTGCCAAACTACAAAAATAGTATCGATTTTTATTGCTGCCTTGTCAAGTGTCAATAACCATTCAAGTTTATATTTTGATGAGCATAAATTGCAGTTCTTTATCCAAATCATCAAAATACTGAAGTGTAAAGGATCCAGAACTGATCATTGAGATACCTGTACTTGATACCTTCCGCCAACTCAATGGATAATTCTTTTGAGAAGAAAGCCCTTTAAGAAGGTTTTTTTTCTCCTTTAATAATATAATATGACAAATGCAGTATATTAAAAACATTGTGGAAAACTATTTCTCCTGAAAAAGTCTCTGAACAACAATATTTAATCAAGAACAACATCCTTGAATACAATAGCCCAATTCATTTAGTAATACTAAACATTACAGAAACAATTATTTTGAAATTAATAGAGATTATGGCAGATTTTATTTTTTATTTAGACACACATATAAATTCAGAGAAGGAAAGAGTATTAAATATGTTTACCACCTTGAATTATTTATAAAAATAATAAAGGCAGGATAAAATTAAACACTGAGATTCTATTGCAATTTAAGGAACAAAAATGATTTTTATATAAAAAACACATTCCTTGTTAACAAGGCTTCTTAAACTAGGTTAATTTCAATAGGAATACTTTCTAAATCAAAATTTTCTGGAGAACTAGGGTAGGATAGGTAAAGGTAAAGGTTCCCCCACACATGCGTGCTAGTCGTTTCTGGCTCTAGGGGTGGTGTTCATCTCTGTTTAAGATGAAGAGCCAGCGCTGTCTGAAGACGTCTCCGTGGTCATGTGGCCGGCATGACTAAATTCCAAAGGCACATGGAGCACTGTTACCTTCCCACCAAAGTGGTCCCTATTTTTCTACTTGCATTTTTACGTGCTTTTGAACTGCTAGGTTTGCAGAAGCTGGGACAAGTAACGGGAGCTCATTCCATTACATGGCACTAGGGATTTGAACCGCTGAGCTGCCGGCCTTCTGATCGACAAGCTGAGCATCCTAGTCACTGAGCGACCGCATCCCTCTGTAATTCTGTTAGTGCTATTGTTGCATAAGTGGGACTCAGAAACTATTTTTTTTCTCATCTCAGATTTAAATGCCACCTTGACCTCAAAGGTCCCTTCCAACTCTTATTATTCTGTCAAATATATAATAGTATGTAATACAACATAATATATACATCTATATCACAAAGATATATTCCTAATAACAGATTTCTTTTTGTTTCTTTGTTATCTACAGAAATGTCTGATCTAGAAGGACTGTACTGAGCTGGAAAAGCAGCAAATGTATATACCGAGGAAGACTTAATTACAAGTCGTATAGCTAGTTAAGCAAGTTTGCAAGGGAAGTATGTATGACTCAGAATGAAATTTATGCCACTACACAGATCCCATAGAAAGTATAGAAATAATAAAGCTCCAAGAGTTCAGGTGTTCAATGGACAAACTGTATAATAAGGTTGCGCAACACTTGAATTCAAAGGGAAATCTGTGTTTCCCTGCGTGGGTACATATGTAGCACCTGTTGATAATTTCTTAGCCCAAATTAATCTTTTTTGAAGATCATGATGCAGTGCATAAGCCTAGAAGAAGATACTGCTTCTTTAAGGAGTTGCTGACAGGTGTCATATGAGAACCTGTATACTCCTAAACTTCCTTTTCCCTTTGAATTTGAAACTCTGAACAGTCTAACAAACACCATGAATCATAGTATAGTATGCATATATATCATTTTCTGAGGCATTTTTTAAACCAAATTTCCTGCCCATGACAATAAAAGCATTCAGTATCAAACCAATTAAGGTCTAGTCAGTTTCAGGCAGCAATCCCAGTGGACAGGAAGGTTTTATTCAACTAATTAAAGTCACATCATCAATGAGTGGAAACCTCTTATGGACATGGTATAAAAAAGAAAATGAATTTGTGACATGGTTTTGATGTTTGGAAAGAATAGGCTATAATAAGGGAATTATCATATAGACTAAAGAATAGCGGACTAATTAGGTTTGCCAAGAGGAAGATCAGAAGCCACTTCTTTATTTTGTTTATTTTCTTTGTCTCTTCCTTTCCTTTTTCTTTCTTGCATGTACTTTTTTCTTCTTTGAATGTATTTCTTTAAATAAAAGCTATTGTAAAACCTTTAAATAAAAGCTATTAACCAGGTGAGACAACAAAAATAAAATTTAAAAAACGCAGAGCAGTCAAACATAGGACACTGTACCATAGAACTTTATCTGAATGAAATGGCAATAGCCAATGATCTTCCCAATTAATGACCATTTCATTTCTGATTTAAGGAAAGATTGAAATTGCCAGACAAGAGGACGATATATAAGAGGTCGGCTACTGGGGATTCACAGGGGTTCGGGAGAACCTCTAGCTACGATTCTGTGCAGTTCACAGAACCCCCAAATCCCACTCCTGACTGTCCCCACCCACCCTGCCCCTCCCCTCCCAGGAGTCCCCATGCGGCCTGTTTTGGATGCAGGTAAGTGCAGGGCGTGCGCGGAGGCTCGGGGAGGGCAATAAATGGGCCTACAGGAAGTTCAGGAAGGCCGGAAACAGGCCTGTTTCCAGCCTCCAGAGGAAATTTTCGCCCTCCTGGAGGCTTGAGGAAAGCCTCCAGAGCTCAGGGAGGGCAAAAATGCCCCCTCCCTGCCATGGTGCAGGAGGCTGACTAGGCCACACCCACTATGGCCACGCCAACCCAGCAACCGGGTAGAGAACCCCTTGCTAAAATTTTTGAAGCCCACCCCTGGGTGTACTATAAGCCTTCTGAAGCAGATCAGGTCAAAAACAGACATTACAAAAAATGCTAGTACTCTAATTTATTGATGTAGGCTTCTGAATTTTGAAAATTAAGAAATTAACCAGAGTCAAGCCAGGGCAATTTTCATCATCCTCTCCTGTCTTTCTGGGCTAAGCTGGTATTTTATAATGGCTACCACCTACTTTCTTCAAAGCTATCTCCATACTGCTCTATGAGTATGTTCTCGAAATAAAGCAATTCAATGAAGTCTTCTATACAGAGAAAATCTAACAAAAATTAAATTATTTGGATGGTTACATTTTTTAACTCTGGCACTGTGTCTTCTTTTAGATGTTTTTGCTTCCTAAAAGAGATTTTTAATTTAAAAAAAAAATCTATTAGCTAGGATCTTTTCCAGTAATAAAACAGTACCCTATAATAGGGGATATAGGATTGGGGAGAGGCTTTCCTGCTATCTCATATTACTAGGATGTTAGAAGAGCTGAAGATAGAAGATACTGCTACAAAGAAGCAGTGCCAATATTCCCTTACTGAGGAACTGTCCCCTTAATGAGATTAGACTAGCATAGTCTTCCTGATAGTTTTCAGGAAGTTTTCAAAAGTTAAACTCCCCACCCCACCCCCACCCCCCAGAGAGTCTTTACTTAACACTCCTAGTGCCTCATTATTTTTCTCTCTCATTTTGTTTTTGGATTTTAATTGGATTTTAACTGTTTTAACTGAAATATTGTTTAGTTTTAGTTTAGTTTAATTAGATTTATATACCGCCCTACTCCCGAAGGACTCAGGGCGGTGAACAGGCACAAGATAAAATACATAAATACAAAAGTTAAAACATGATTAAAACCAAATTAAATAATTTAGCCCATCACAATTAAAAAATCCCAATAATTTAAAACGAATTAAAAATTCACTTTAGAAAATTTAAAAGATCATTAAAAGAAAGAAAGAAAAGGGGAGAAAGTTAGGCCAGGCCGGCTTGCTGGAATAGGAGGGTCTTAACAGCACGGCGGAAAGTACGCAGATCCGGGATCCTCCGTATCTCCAGGGGGAGCTCATTCCCCCGGAGAAATATTGTAGCTTTCAAGAGTTGTGAGATGATACAAATATTGTTAGAAGTTGATAGTAATTCAAGGTACTGGTTGTCATCTTTAAAGTTTTTCATGGCTTGGGACCAGGTTATCTGAGGGATTGTCTCTTGCTGGTCACATCTACCCAACCCACCAGAGCAGGGAGACAAGAAATGTTGCAGGTCCCATCCCCTAGGGACATACACCTGGTGGGACCCAGAAGAATGGCCTTCTCTCTGGTGGCTCCCTCTCTCTGGAACATTATTCTCCTAGAGATTAGAATGGCCCCCACTCTAACATTCTTTCAGAAGGCACGGAAGACCTTGTTCTGCCATTGGCCCTGGGGAACGCAGAGCGGGATGGAGTCCATTAAATGTTTCATGTGATATGTTGTCGCTGGGGTGGGGGGGTTATATTATTTTATTAATTTGTGATGTGATTATTCTCTTTTATTTGTTTTATTGTTTTATATATGAGCTTTTTATTTTCCTGTAAGCCGCCTTGAGTCACCATGTGCGAACAGGCGGCAATATAAATTTCCTAAAATAAATAAAATAGTAACAAATAGTTGTTACTATCAGTACTACTAGTACTAACATTACCAGTAGAGGTTGGTATAGGTAGTCCTCCCTTAACAACTGCTCTGTTTAGCGACTGTTCTAAGTTATGACAGCTCTGAAAAAGGTACTTTACGACCAGTCCTTTACATTTGCAGTAGATTTTCAGTGTCCTTGTGGACATGAGGACAAGACTTGGGTGTTCCAATCTTCACAGCATCCCACTATTATGTAATCGCCATTTGAGTGCCTCATATATGGCTTCTGACAAGTAGAATCAATGGAGGAGCCAGCAGTAAAATTGCAAGTTGCGGTTGTGTGAAGTTTCACTTAATGACCATAGGTCAGGGGTGTCAAACTTGCAGCCTCATGTCACATTACGTATTGTGACTTTTCCCCCCTTTGATAAAATGGGGGTGGGCGTGGCCAGCATGTGACACATCTGGCCCGCGGGACGCGAGTTTGACACCCCTGCCATAGGTGATTTGCTTAATACTGTAACTGACATGGGCCAAAACTTAGATGCTGACTCTGAGCTTGAAGAAGATACTCCAGCAGAACTTGTGGAAAATCAGGCTCAGGAAACACAAAGCCAAAAATCACACGAGGCTGATCAAAAACAGGCATCACCTGGACAGCCAGAGTGTCAGATGAGAATGATGTAAGGTCTCCCAGCCCCCACACCCAGCAAGTAGAAAGAAGAACAGAGACGAGACTTCTCTATTTTTTGCCAAGGCTTTTTGCCAAGCAAGGGAATAAATCTCTTGATCAGCAACAGCTGGCCGCAGCCTGATTTAAAAGGCAGCTTTATCCCAAATTCCTTTGCTTAAAACAACTGTATGTTCTCTGGTGGACGTGTGATAATTTGGGTAGATTCTGCCTGTAAAAGTCTGATCTCTGAAGTGGCTGAAAAATCTGATCCAACTCTTGGAACCTTGGACTGATTTTGGACTATTCTTCTGCAAACTCTTGTTAAAAAGCTAATTATTCAAGCAAGTGTCTGTCAAAGACTCTGTTTTGGCTTGCATTCTTTTGTTATCTCTTTGACCTTGAATAAACTGTGAACTATCCCAGCAAATATTGTGAGTTAGTATTTGAAACCAAAGGAAGGATGATGGCAGAAGTGTGGTTATAAACCTGTTGCAGTCATTATGATATCTTACTTAAGAATGGAGTTGCCAATCCCAATTATGGTCATTAAGTGATGAGTACCTGTATTAAATTACCTACTGGGTTGAATATTTCAGAAAAATATGACCATCAATTATAACAGATCACAATCAGCAGCTTCAGGTATAACCCAATATGAATTGTAACTGAAATTGTACCATTAGATCTTTCTGCAAATTAATAGAATCTTACAATTCCTCAATCACTAATCTGTTAACTAAAGAAGGGATGGGGTGGGAGTTGGAAATATGTCATAACTCATTCTCTATGATTTTCTGTTCTCACATTATCTAAACTTACCATATTAAGCATTTGCCTAACAATGTCAAAAATTTAAATCATTATAGCTTTCCATGAATAAATACATTAATATATAAAAACCATTATTTTAATCTTTAATAATTTAAGAAATGAATCCATTAATTTTATTACTTATCCTATTTATTCTAAAAATGTAAAAAAAAAGAATAAACTATTAAATATGAAATACACCAAGTGCTTTGCAATGTGGGATATACATAATGAGTGTGGGATGGAAAAAATAATTACTTCATACATTGAATAAGCCACAACCAAATGGGTTCACCCAAAACAATGAACCTAAAACCTGCTTTACAAATCATATAGCTTAGTGCAATGTGTGTGAATCTAGCCTTTATCTTGCACAATTTAAGCAATCAGAAGAGACAGTGGTCAACTAGAAAGGATTTGTTCACATATTTCTGTAAGAATCTAGTGTTGTGGACCAAGATTCTTATTTCTGAGTTTGTAGAATCAATGGTTTTTAAAGAGAAATTACCATGTTCTCACCGGAAAAATAATAAATTCTCCCAAATATTCCATTTTATATTCATATGTTTAATGTTTCAAGTCACAATCAGAAGAGTAATACCAATCTCTAGATATCAGTACTAAATATTAGGTGTGCTCACCTGGGATATTTTCAGTCCTACCTCAGCAATGCATCAGACAAACTGGATACCCTTAAATGATTTGTTCCTGCTTATTATGATTTTATTATTTTTTAGAAAGTCAAATCCTGGGCAAGAACCTGCTTTGTTGATCATACTTATTCTATGCAAAAAAGGTACAATCTGTTATTTTCATAGGAAGAGCTGAAGAATGTTTATGAGCTAAGTGCACCACAATGAACCAATGAAATGAGATTCAAGTAATGTATCTAACAATTGTATCAATGAAGTTCAAAATAACCCTTCCTAAATGTCATATCCATAGATCAGGAACACTAAGAACACCTCATAAATCCCTGTATCTTTACATCTGTTGGTAATTAGGAGAAAGTAAGGTTTGGTTAGGAAGCTGGCCAAATATGACCAATTTGCCCATAATTTATCACCAAAGATTTCAACAGGGTTCTCAGCTCCAGCCTCCTGAATTGCATCTAGGGAAGAATGTCTGGTAATACCTCATCCATTACATTACCCCTTTAATCATCTTACCACACACTAGAGTCCCCTTACACTGAGAGATAGCCAGACTGCCAGTTTTTTATTTCCTTGTGTTCTCCTTATCTTTGCAAAACATGCTCCAAACCACTCATTAATGGACACTAATGTAAGCCCATTTGGAACCTAAAATGATTATATACTAGAAATATTTTTAAAGTTTTCTCATTCATAATAACATATATGTAGTAGTAAAACATTTGATCCATGTTGAAGGAATATGAAGTTTTCTCAACTCAAATAATGTTGTAGAAACCTAACAGGAAGTATAGAATTTATTTGTATGTTAAGTATAAACCAACTTGCCTTTTCTCTTTAAAATTTATGTTCTGAGGTACTTTAGATATTTGCAGAGAGATATGTCAGTTATATCATTTACTTTTTCCAGTTTTTCTCCCCAAATAGGTTACTATTAATCATTTCATTCCTTTACATGAAGCAAACAAGCTTAACTAGCTCAACTCTGAAGGTTTTATGACTAAATATAAATAGTAAATAATGTTTGGTTTTAGTCATTCGGCTGTCATCTTAAAACTCTTCTACAGATAAACACATATATGTACGAAGCTTGTAGTGAGAAAATATTGACTGACTGATACAGAACTACATAGATTTTTGGCTTGGACAAATTCAGGTATGGATATAAATAAACTCCCTCAAATTATAAAAAAATATGTAAATAATAGTTTTGATTTGAGATATCATCTAATTGTCCAATTAGAACTATTTCCTTCTCCACAAGCTGTTCCAGAAGGAGCCCTGAGTTTTAGGGACCAGTGGAGAATGTATATAGGTTGCCTTGAAGTGGAGACAGAATCAGCAAAACCTAATTCTACAATCAAATTAATACTTGTTGATTTCAATTACACAGCTACAATATGACAGAAAGAGAAAACAGGTTTCTCTCAAATCTTTAACTAGTTTAGTAAACCATATTAATTTCACTTTACCTGATGTGGTTATTGTTTACCAATCATTACAAATACCTAATAAATGTGGGACGCTTAAGTTTGAAATTGGCAAATAAATTTAGTTTATATACAGAGAACTGGACAGAACTGACCAGTCCTGGAATGGATGTTTACATTTTGTTTAATGAATTTAAAAACTTCCTTCTTTTCAAGGAAGCAGAAGCTTTAGCAGAAAGGAGGTGATGTTCATGGGTTTTTCATTGAATGTGCAATCCTATCCCTATACTACTATCCATTCCTATAGAACTTCTGGAACAGATATTCAGAAACACAAGGGGGTGATAAATATAAATTAAATTTTCTCTCATCCCTCCAGTGGCAACCGCACAAGGAGAGATCCCTCCAGAATAGCTGCTCCTGCCAATAGAGTGTTAAGTAGAATCTAAGTCATGGGACAGTATTTATAGTCTTAACCAATGATATTTTCAAGAATCTACAGTAAATGCTTCCAAGAAACTTTCTATTGTAATGTTCATTCACAATCTTTATATTTAAAACAGTTCATTGTTAATACCTTGCGTTTAAAATTCATGGTGTCAGAAACAAATGAAAGTAGGTAAATTTTTACCGTTAAAAAGAAATAATGAAAAATCTAGCTGATAAAAGTATCTGGAGTTTCCCAATCACAAAACAGTAAGAGACAATTACCATATTGGGTTTAAGATTCAACTTACCAAACAAACAAACTTTGCTATCAAAGAAAACATGTCTCCATTAAAGGAGATTACAGAGCTCTCTACATGGGCAATGATTCAAGAACTACAGCAGTAGTCTGGCATGCTTGATTTACACTACTCTTACATTTCCAGGGCTGCTTCTAACTTTAGAGTACATCAAACGTCAATATAAGTTTCTAAATATCAGATTCTATAAATAGCTTGTCATACATTAAAAATAGTTAACCAAGAACTAATATTAAATATACATAAATTGTCTTTTATTTCCTTAGCCTTTCTATAATGGTCTTATTTAGTATGCCATCATCTATCTATCTATAATAATTGCAAGAAGAACTTCATATTGTTATTTTTAAAAAAACACTTATGATTTGGGCTCACCAATCATTTTTTTCTTAGTTGTTAAAAGCAGCCGTTCTTATTTCCAACATGATATATACATGTTAGACAGTTAGAGGAAGAGTCTCCTTATTCACAATCCATCTTTAATCAATCATGACAGTCGGGGTCTACATATCTCTGTCGTCTTCAATAGATTTGTGCTTGTTCAATCCTTTTTCATGTAAGACCAAAACGAATACTCCTAAGGTATTTTTTAAAAGTGGCGGAAAATGTAAGTTTTAATAAACTAAGATGCACTCTAGCATGAAAGAAACTACCAGAAGAAAAAGTGAGGACAAATAATTATGATAGATATGGGTCTCTCATAATTCGCTAGTTTCACATTATTTTCTCTTTGAAAAATAAAATAGCCAAATAATAAAAGGGAAGTAAATTTGATGATGATTAAAATGTGATGCCATAACTGCCAAACAGTGTAATAAATGTTATTGCAATACATGCTGGATTTCAGAAATAAAGAAGCCAGCCCATCTTTTTAAAAATAATTATCCCTACGGTCATGTGTTTTGCAGCAATATTTCACTATCCAATTAAATATTGTACAGTCCCAACACAATATGCATTTAGCAAATTTTGTATATATCCAATATTTGAATGAATGGTATCTATATCAAAGGCAACATGGATAACAATGAGCAAGTTTTTCACTCCTACTGGAATTTCCAAAATAACACTGAATGCAACTATTGCAATATATTAGACAATATGTACTATATATAGCTTAATTGTCTACACAATTTACAGGCTTATAAAAAAGGTTACAGAAACAGAAACTTAAACATTTAGATGCTTGATAAATAAACAATAAATAGAAATAAAAATGTATGTACCTTTCCTGTAATTAAAGTATATGGAGAGAAAATGTCCACATTCGACACACTGCAACTCATTTTTGTTATACAAACAAGTCTTAGCACTCAAATAATATTTGGGGTGGTGGGAAGAAGATTGCATTCATCCTCAAGCTATGGCCCCTGTGCCGGATATGGCTTCCTGAGAGCAATTAATCCGGCCCACACGTGGGAAAACATGGCTGCACCGCCCACATCACCCCACCCACACGCTAACCCCCACTCTTAAGGTTGAGTGCAAACCTCATCTTGAATAGAGTAGTGCGAGCCACACGAATTGGAACTAGAAGGTAAGACCAAGAGCTCGCCGCGCTCAGCCGAATGGCTGCCGGGGGGGGAGGTTCAGCTGCCTTTCGGGCCTACATCTCTCCTTCTGCAAGGCCTCTGGATGGAACTGTAGTAGTTACAGGACTGCCTCCTCCCCGGCAGGCCAGTGCACCCCGGTGGAGAAGCTGCTCCGGGATGACCAATGGGCCAGTCCTGTGAATGAGACTACTACAACTCTGGAATATGGGACTGGCCGTGGCGGGGCTGGAAATCTCTGCCCTAGGGTGGCACGTGCAATGTGCAACTTTGGAAATACAGAAAAATAAGCGCAGCCCTCGCCATCCGGAATGAAATAATGGTGCTGTTATGGCAGCGGGGTAGGGGGCGGTGCAAGCGGGCAGAAGCGGCAGTTGCGATGGTTGGAACCTGCGGGAGCAAAGCACTACTTTCATTTGTGCGGCAACAGCATTCTGCCTCGATACATTTGCGTCAGCCGGTGGCGCAAGGCAGCCTTTGTCTCCTGCCGCTTGGGATTTGGAGCGGTAAACGGTGTCTGGTCCGGGGAGCAGCCAGATTTTGCTTTCCATTGTGGACACCAGATCGGCCCCCTGCAAGCTCTCGTTTCTCGAGGAGCCCAACCAAAGTTTTCCATGCCGCTTTCGCATCCAGCTGGTGCAAATATACCAAGGTGAATGCTGATGACATGCAAGTTCAAGTAGTGCTTTGTTCCCGCACTTCTTCCGGCCCTTGTTGGTGCTCTGCGCACTTTGGTCTCTCAGGGAGATGCTTGATTTCCTCTCAGCCCCAAGACACTGGTTAGCCCATGAGATGAGAGAGAGAATGAGAGAATGAGAAAGAGACAGAGAATGAGAGAGAGAGAGAGAATCAGAATGAGAGAGCAAGAGACAGAATGAAAGAGAGAGAATGAGAGGGAGAATGAGAGAGAAAGAGACAGAATGAAAGAGAGAATCAGAGAGAGAGAGAGAGAGAATCAGAGTGAGAGAGTGAGTGGGGGAGAGAGAGAGAAAGGGAGAGGAGGGAGAGTGCCTGAAGGACCCCACCCTGTCACTGGGAGTCCAGACACTGGATTAAGCGGTGCGCTGGATTCGGATTAGTGCTCCGCAGAATTTAAAATTATGAACTTGGTGGTCCCTGAGGTCCAAAAGGTTGGGGACCCCTGTTTTAAATGACAGTTAACCTTCAAATAGAGCAGAAAACAATAACAATTTATAATAGAAATTATTTAAAACTTAATTGAACCAGTAAGATAACTTTATTTCATGAACTACTAATCAAAATTAACAATTCGTTTCTCCACTTTTATGTATGTTATCTTTTTCTCCTTTTTCAGAACTTTGGACATGAATATGTTGATTTTTTTTCATGAGCTACTTTGTGCTTTTTTATAAAAATGATATATATATTTAAGGAATTTCAATTGAGAAATGAAAAATTACAAACAGGAACTCTACCCACCCATTACTAAATATGATGTGTAGACTCTTTAATAATCTCTCCCTCAAAAATGGACAGCAAAAAAGGCCCTGTTGAATTCTCTGTTTCTCAGCTACTGAATTAAATTTTGCTTTCACAGAGGGATTACAATTTATGTGTAAGAGGTAAATGCTGATAAAATCTTTATTGCTGTTTACATTTGGTTTGGAGGTTTGCTATGCATATTAGAAGAAAAAAAAACTATTTGCAGAATGTCTCTTTTTAGATCAGGGTTATACTCTGGATCAGGATATGAAATTCTTGAGTCCCAAATTCCCAAGCCCAAGTGAAGGTGAACAGCAGAGTGCATGTGAATGCTGCTATTAGCTCTCAGTCGAACAACTTCTAATGCTAGAAGTTAGAATGGTTCTAGAAGCTAGAATGGTTATGCTTAGGATAAATCTACTTATCATTGTTATCTCCAAGTTTACATTGTTGGACAAGAAAGCAAACTGTTGCTACTGATCATCTGCAGTTCTTCTTGGCTGAAGGCCAGCCACCTTTGCAGTGAGTTTGCTATGATCAACTCTTTTGGATTTCCCATTTATGGAAAAAAAACCCAATCAAAATGTTGTCACATAGATTGAGGATGAAGCTACTTAGGAAAAAAACCACTAATTTTGTTGTGATTGAGGAATAGAGAGGTGCTGATAAACTCAGGGGCATGCAAGGCAGTGAGAAATGTTACAATGGAACATCAGGAGCTTGGGAACAGGGGCTATTTCAATCTGAGAATCAGTAACATTAATTCATTATCCAAGTGAATATGATTGCCAAAGTATCTCACCATTTTCTAAGAAAAATTTAATAGATAATAAATAACAAATAACCCTTTCCAGATATACTGAGACTTTGTGTGTGTGTGTGCCTTCAAATCAGTATTAATTCCTGACTACTTTTCTTGGACTAATCCATGCAGTTTTCTTGGCAATTTTCAGAACTGGTTTGTCATTGCCATCTTCCTAAGGGTAAGAAAGAATGGCTGACCGAAGGTCGTCCAGCTAGCTTTGAGTTTAAAGCAAGACTAGAACTCAGAGTCTCCTGGTTTTTAGTCTGGTGCTTTAACCACTGTATCAAAGTAGGGATTTCTGCTTGCAGAATTTATAGCCAACAGAGATTATTGTCCCTTTACAGCTACTGGTACTATGTTGTACTTTGAAAGTGAAAAGCACTATCAAACCTTCCCCATATGTACAACTATTAAACTATGCATTAGGAAGTGGCCACATTAAGACACAAACGCTCCTTTTTCTCAGCTAGCAAGAATAGCAGTAACAATTTCTGTACTTTTTACCACCTGAAAAAATTAGCCTTTATTATTGTTATGATAACTTCTGAAAGCAAATTATTTTTTCTAAAATATAGTAAATTAAGCAAACATTACAGAATTACTATTAATTCTATTTTTCAATGGGGGCAAAATCATTCCTTAGCTCATCAAAATGTTTAGGAATCTCAGTGACCATATGCATGGAACTTTTGCTTATTCTCTGAGTTTCCATTCATTTTTATATTTTGAGGTAGTATGTGTAAAATACCATCTAATTCAACAACTGCTTAATTTTCACATGAAATATTTTTAATTGTTCCATATGGCATGGTGTTGGGATGGAGAATAAACCAGACAAATGGTTGTTTTTTTTTTTAATTGTCCTTAAATAGAAAAAAGCTGGTATCTATCACAACATGGAGTACTATAGTATATACAACAACATCTAACGTTTGTTTAGAGTAGATTGACAGGTTAGAGAACATCCTAATCATTTCTTCACACCCTAGGGCAATGACTATATTTCAGTTTTCAGCCTAATCTTTGCCTTTCTATCATTTGCCCATTATAGGGTATTATTAACCATGGCCAAACATTTCGTGAGTATAAAAGTAGTTCTCGACTTACAACAATTTATTTAGTGACTGTTCAAAGTTACAACGGCATTGAAAAAAGTGACTTATGATTATTTTTCAGAGTTACATCCTTTGCAGCATCCCCATGGTCATGTGATCAAAATGCAGATGCTGGTAACTGGCTTATATTTATGACAGTTGCTGTGTGCCAAGGTCATGGGGTCACCTTTTACAACTTTTTAACAAGCACAGCCAATGGGGAAGGCGATTCACTTAACAACTGTGATGAGAAAGGTCATAAAATGGGGCAAAACTCACTTAACAAATGTCTCACTTAACAACAGAAATGTTGGACTCAATTGTGGTCTTAAGTCAAGGACTACCTGTATTTTAAACACTATAAACATTTTTAAAGGTGTACACAAAACAAAGTATTTTTTGTTTTGAGCATGAAATAAATTTTATCATATTCTCAAAATTCTGCTGCACCTTTCCAAATTAGCAGAAGCAGAAGCTGGAACATTTTTGTTCTTCCATATTTTGGTCAAAACCACACTTAAAAGAATTTTTTGGGGCAAATAGAGCAAGGTTGATGTGAATTGCCCCCTGTCTTCTCCCTCCCCCAGTAGCTCCCCACATAACGTGCTACCAAACAGACACCCATTTTTGCAAGCCTTCTCCATTTTTCTGTTTCACAACCCCAAAATATTTTGACCATCTTTGCACCCATCTCTAGAGCAAATAGACCTCCTCTTTCATTTCATATCTTGGTCCAATCATGTTTCAGTTTAAACGGTTTGTTTAACCATGATACAGTTTTTTTATCATAAACTTTTAGGACACTTATTGAATCATAGTCAGATTATTAATGCAATCTGTAGTAAACGTAAGTTTTACAGTTGGTAATAAATCAAGCTTCCTAAATCAATGGTGTTCTGAGCACTAAGGTATCATCAGCTAGGAATAAATGTATTGAATTTGTATGCCACCCATCTCTGTACCTATTCTGGGCGGCTTACAAAACCATGTAATTTAAATTGTTGATATATATTCAGTAGGTTTACAAAACTTGTAAAATTTCCACAACAGTTTGTCTCAGCTGATACTGTGCAAGAAACAGGGGATGCTGCCACAACTCTGAAAATGTTTACCAGAAAACTGCTGCAAAATCTAAACAAGAACATACTGTTGCACATTTGTGTCCTGCCTACAGGCAATTAATTGGTCTCTGTAAGAAAAGAATGAAGGACCAGATCCGGGGTTTTTTGGGTTTGATCTAGAACAGCTCTTCTTATATTCCTAAGTTAGGACATGCATGTTAAACAATTGCTCTAATCATTTCCCGTTCATTGCTTAGCTATTAGATCAGCTTTTCCCTAACTGGTGCTTTCTGGATGCATTGGATTGCAATTCCATCATGCCCAGCCAATATACTACTTGCTAAGTAATCAAGAGGGCTGAAACCCAACATATATGTTGTAATGCCTTCTTTTCCTCAAACAATCAAGATAATGCGATACTCAACATTTTTAAAGTGGGTAGGAGAGGACAAAGTAACAACTGTGGGTACCAAAATCCAGCACAGATTTCTACCATTTCCATCGTTAAGAATCCTTCAAGCCCAAACTAAACTGGAAAGAAAGTACGGGTGGGGTGGGAAAAGAGGATTTTTTTTTTAAACATGAGAAGTTTTACTTTCAATTAAAAGCAACCAGGAAAAAAGAAAGGCGGGGAGGAGGACTCCAGGGGTCTTCTAGGCCAGGCAATCAGCGAGGCAAAGGCTACTCCCGTAAAGGAGATTAAAGTCGAGGACGGGAGGGTGGTGCGCCAACCAGGCGAGAAAGGGGGCCTGGAAGGGGCGGCTCCAGGAGCTGAAGAAGATGGGGAGGCTGGGAAGGAGGGAAGCAACTTTTTTGAGTAGGAGAGGGAAGGAAGAAGGGAAGGAAGGAAGGAAGGAAGGAAGGATGCAACTTTTTTAACTGGAGGGAAGGAAGGAACTTTTTTGACTAGGAGAGGGAAGGAAGGGAAGAAGAAAGGAAGCAAGTTTTTTGACTGGAGGGAGGGAAGGAAGAAGGGAAGGAAGGAAGGGAAGAAAGAAAGAAAAAACAAGTTTTTTGACTGGAGGGAAGGAAGGACGGAAGGAAAGAAGAAATGAAGGAACTTTTTTGACTGGAGGGAGGGAAGGAAGGAAGGAAATTTTTTGACTGGAGGGAGGGAAGGAAGAAGGGAAGGAAGGAAGGGAAGAAAGAAAGAAAGAAAAAGCAAGTTTTTTGACTGGAGGGAAGGAAGGAAAGAAGAAATGAAGGAACTTTTTTAACTGGAGGGAGGGAAGGAAGGAAGGAAATTTTTTGACTGGAGGGAGGGAAGGAAGAAGGGAAGGAAGGAAGGGAAGAAGAAAGAAAAGCTAGTTTTTTGACTGGAGGGAAGGAAGGAAGAAATGAAAGAACTTTTTTGACTGGAGGGAGGGAAGGAAGGAAGGAAGGAAGTTTTTTGACTGGAGGGAGGGAAGGAAGGAAGAAAGAAGGGAAGGAAGGAAGGAGGATAGAAACGGAAGGGAAGGAAGGGAAGGAAGAGAGGGAGGGGACCTGCCCTCTCCCCAGCCCCCACCCTCACCCCCACCCCCCTCCATTCCAATTTCTTTTCTCTACCTGCTGCAGCTCCGTGAAGAAAATCTCCCTCTCCGCCGCGTTGGACGCCATTGCTATTGGGTCTGGGCTTCGCACCTGGACACCGCCGCCGGGAAGGCGGGTCTGGGCCAGGACTGGGTGGGGGTGGGGGTGGGGGGAGGAGGGCGGCTCTGGCTCGCAGCCTCGGGCGGCCGGAGGAGCAGAGAGCCCCGAGTGTGCGTGTGTGTTTGGGTGGGGGTGTTAACCCCCTCGACTCAGATTCCCATGAGGGAAAGGGAGGGGGGGAGTTTCACGTCGGGACGGGCGTCGCGCTCGCTCCCGCCCACCGCCCGCGCGGCCCTCCCGTTTTTTTCCTCCCGCCCACCACGCACCCGGCTCCTCCTCCTCCTCAGCTTTGGGCGCCGCTCCTTGTCGCGCCCTTTGGTTGTCACCCTGCCGCAAAAGCAGGAGTGCTTTGCGGCTCCTTGAATCAGGTGACCGCCCGGGTTGGTGGGGGGGCTAAGGAGGAGGACGCGAAGCCTCCTGCAGGCTGAGCAAAATCCTGGGATCTTCCCTTTTATCGGGGAAGGTCGGGCGAGGAGGCAGCGATTTCTCTTTTAAATCACAACCCGTAGACATTTTTTCCCCTCCCTTTCCCCATCATTAGGCAGTAAAAGAGGGGATTGTGCCATATTAGAGGTCATGTTAAGCATTTTAAGCAGTAAAATCTCAAACCACCAGACGCCAGCCTAAAGTTTACTGTATCTCTTTGCTGCCATGTAATCCAGAGTTTTAGATGTTAAACCAAAGTAATATGAACAGTAGCGAAGTAACGCTTTAAAAAAAAGAGTAGCCTATTCATCTTTTATTTATTTATCGAATTTGTATTATCTGACCATCTCACCAAAAGTAACTGGGCACAGAACAATTATAAAAAAAAAGAAAGAAAGAAACCACAAATATAAAAGCAACAGATGCAACATACATACATACATACATACATACATACACATACACACACACACACATATACATATACACATACATATACACACACATATATATACAATATATTTATACACACACACACACACATATAACTACCGGTACATTAAATAAATAGTATAAAGACAATGAGTCAATTTGGCATAGTGGTTAAGGTGCTGGTCTAGAGAGGGGACGGTGTCAGCTGGATGACTTTGAGCTGGTTACTCTCAGCCCAATTCACCTCACAGGGATGTGAGAGAAATCATAATCATAAGTTTATTTTGTCAAGCATATATAAGATAACAGGTAAAAATATAAACATAATTTGAATACATGAAAAGAGTAAGTAAAAAGGAATATTAGGATGTTGTATGCGTTCACTGCCTTGAGTTATATGTAGAATAGAATAAAAACTCACTTTAAATGTACACTAATTGGCACATTCAAATGAAATTTCATTGATTCAGCTCTCAAAAGAAAACCATTATGCATATACCCACATACCCACACATATGACACAAAGAAACATCACAAGTCTAGTTCGAACATATACTTATACATGGTGGGGGGAAAAAGAATACTGTAAGAGGGATGGCATAAAGAACAAAGCTGTTACAGAATCTAGTAGTCTGCTAGAGATACTTTGAAGCCTCCCAGAGGGGAGCAACAGAAACAGACCATGAAGTGGGAGTGTGAAGTCTCCAACAATGCTTTGACTTATAAGCAATGTCCTAATTAACTGGAAGCGAGCTTCTTATAATCTTCTCGGCTGTCCTTACCACTCTCTGTATGGACCTTCTATCGGAGGCATTGCTACCACCAAACCAAACAGTGAGGCAGTTTGTTAAAATGCTCTCAATTGTGCCTCTGTAAAAAGGACAGAAGGAGAAAGATGTGCTCTCCTCTTCCAATATAGGAAATGCAAATGCTAGTTTGCACACATCACTAAAAATAACATATGAAGAGATCAAGTCAGATTGTTAGTTAGCTCTCAGCTACTTAATATTATAAAAATAATAAAGGCAAGATATAAATAAGTTGAAAACTAAAGTCTTATGTGCCAATTCATTATTGCCCACTGCTATTAGATTAGCTTACCAGGCACAAAAGTATAGGTTGGTCCATAAAGCAATTTGCTCCTGGCCTGTAAAATGTCCAAAAGAAGAACATGAGTCCAATCCTGCTGAGTGCAGAAGTCCAAATTAAAGTATCCCAGGCACATGGCTGTCTAGCTCCTAGCTGAACATGTCCACAGAAGAAGAACCATGTACATCTCCGGGTGTCTGATTCTATTGTCAAACTCTTCTTAGTTTTGCCTAACAATGTTTTGTCTAACATTCAGCCAGAATCTTGGTTCCTTAACTGTATTATTCTATGTCCTGTACCCTTGATGTGGTAGATACAACATTCTTTCCATAATTTGGAAATTATATTTCCGTTGATGTAGCTTAAAATGTTATTTGTTTTGCATCTACATCAGTGATGGGTTGCTCCCAGTTAGGAGCAGTTCTATAGAACCGGTAGTAAAACCGTTGGGAGGCTCTACCCACCGACCCCAACGTCATCAGGAAGCTTCTGCGCATGCACACGTGCGCACAGCCCTGTTGCAAACCAGTAATAAAGGTAAGTAGAACCCATCCCTGATCTACATCCCACTGTTGACTCATACTCAAGTTTGCAGTCAACTACTACTGCATTGCAATATTTTTTTCACATGGATTAGCCCAGTGGTGAAATTCAATTTTTTTTACTACCGGTTCTGTGGGCATGGCTTGGTGCGCATGGCAGGAGAAGGATGCTGCAAAATCTCCATTCCCTCCCCACTCTGGGGCCAGTCAGAGGTGGTATTTGCCAGTTCTCTGAACTACTCAAAATTTCCACTATTGGTTCTCCAGTACCTGTCAGAACCTGCTGGATTTTACCCCTGGACTAGCCCTAAACCAAATATGATTGGCTGATTATATGCCACCTCCGCATCTTCCCACTATCTTGTTTCTTTCTTTGTTTGTTTGTTTATTGTTTCTAAATTCTATGTTGTAAGGTAATAAAAGGTTAACTTCAGTCCAACAATCAAGTAACCAATACCCCAATCAAGAAACTGCCAGAGCCTGCAGTAAACAGCCCAACCAAAGAATTTCTAAACCACCCCCACTCACACACAGGCAAGACACCAGAATATAAACTGACAACAAATAGGACTCCTTAATAGCACTGATGATGTTACCTAGTTAGGGTAATGAAATGTCTGCAAGAAAACAAGCAAGCTCAGAGAGCACCAAGCACCTTGTTTCTAAATTGCTTAAATAGATCAATTAAAATAGATCACTCAGAATAGAGCTGGAAGGGACCTTGGAGGCCTTTTAGTCCAGCCCCCTGCTCAAGCAGGAGATCCTATACCCGTGATGGCGAACCTATGGCACACATGCCAGGGATGGCAGGCAGAGCCCTCTCTGCTGGCACGTGCACTTTTGCCCCAGGTCAGATCTCTGTGGCGTTTCTTTCGTGAGCTTCTGTTTCCCTGCAACCTCATGAAAGAAACAACCTCACGAAAGAAAAAGATCTTACCTCTTGCCACATTGCCGGTGTTGGGATGCCCCACCTCCCACTGGCCAGCTGGTCTTCAGGTCTCTGCTGTGCATGCGCACATGTCAGCACATGCATGTTTGCCATCCATGTACATGTTTACACACACATGCGCACACACCTTTCAGTTTGGGAATGAGCGCGGTTTGGGCACTCCGTATCTAAAAGGTTCACCATCACTGTCCTATACCATTTCAGACAAGTGACTGTCCAGTCTCTTCTTAAAAACCTCCAGTGATTAAGCATCCACAACAACTGATCCAGAATCCAGAAATAGATCCAGCAGATCTGTAAAGTCATTTTCTTTCTTTCTTTTTTTAAAAAAAGCTAAATCCTTTCTTTTTGCTTTTAGAGAATAGTTTCCATTCCAGGAAAATTCTAGATCCTGTAAATATTATTCTATATTTGAAATAAAAGTGAGCTGCAGTCAGAATTTATGACTAATTCATGATCCCCTTTAGAGTGATTTTTTTTTCTAACATTGAACATTAAGGACACAGCCATTTACAACCAATCATTTTACCGATGTTGTTAACCTAGTTTGAATTTAAAGAGTCTATTACCAACTGCAGGGAAAAAAGTAAACATTAAGTACAGTGTCTATTTCTTCTTTAAAAAGAAATAATTAATATAAAATAATTAAATAAATTAAATAATTAAATAATTAATAGGAGCCTGGTGGCGTGGCAGACTAAAGCACTGTAATTAACATTCAGCTGCCTGCAATTATTGCAAGTTCAAATCTCACCAGGCTCGAGGTTGACTCAGCCTTCCATCCTTTCTAAGGTAGGTAAAATGAGGACCCAGATTGTGGGGGCAATAAGCTGACTTTGTATAAATATACAAAAGTATGAAGGCTATTGCTTAACGCATTGTAAGCCACCCTGAGTCTCCGGAGAAGGGCGGCATATAAATCATTTTTTTAAAAAAAAATGTTATTGGGAACTTTGTTATATCAGTTTGCATTACTGAGTAAGCCCAATAATCATGTTATTTTATCATGAAAAAAAAAACAAAATTTCAAATTCTATCAAATGGTTTGTTAGCCCAAAGAGCACTTTCTAGGAACAAAGACCTTTCTAAAATGCAGTAAATCATAGAGCAACTTAACCTAGTTTACAAACGAAAACAATAAGTCCAGGTTTACCGCAGGCTATAATCTTGAAGGTGTATCCTACTGATCTCAGTGAGACTTTACTGTGAATGAACTTTCTTAGGACTTGGCTGTGCATAAATATTTGTTTTAGTCTGTTTGCCAGAGATAAAGGTTATCAAAATTCTGTAAAGATGTTGTTTACATCTATTTTGGAAAATGAACTGATTCAGATTTAAAAGTCCAATAAAAATGGCTTATTGGAACAAAATCTATGCCCATACATTCTTCACCGTGTTTGCAGCTCTCTCATGCAAAGCTTCTGGGACTTTTTAAATAGTCTACGTTCATATTTGGAATCCTAACTGAAAACTATGGCATTAAAACTTTAATTAGCCAGAGACGAAATCCAACTTCAAACATAATCACAAACTTTTTTGTGTTCACATATGCGAAATAAATAGTTTCTGGGTCCACTCGTTTTGATAAGCCTTATAGAGGTTTGATTTGATTCTTGTGATGGATATAAATCCATCTGTGGGTTATCTAATAAATCAAGGCTGAAACAAACCTCTGTTGAAGCCAGACCATAGTTGTCACTGTGTTATGAGAACCTAGACCCGTGATGGCGAACCTATGGCATGGGTGCCACAGGTGGCACACGGAGCCATATCGGTGGGCACAGAAGCTCAGCTCCGGCACGCATGCGTGCGCCAGGAAGCTGATTTTTGGGCCTTCTGGGCCCACCAGAAGTCAGGAAACACACTGTTTCCAGCCTCTGGAGGGCCTTGGGGGTGGGCGGTGGGGAAGGCCGTTTTTGCCCTCCCCAGGTTCATAGAAAGGCTCTGGAGTCTGGGGAGAGCAAAAAACGGGCCTACCATGCCATCGCAGGGGGAGCACAGGGGGGTAGGGGGCACATAGAATTATGGATGTGGGCACGCATGCGTGTGACACCCCCCGCTCCCCCCGCTTTTGGCACGCAATGGCAAAAAGGTTAGCCATCACTGACCTAGACAGTAGTTGTCTTTTCTTGAGCCATTATTTCTGCTTTGGAATCAACTTGCAAGTATTGCATAGTTGTACTATTAACTTTTGAACTCAGTTATCTTTTTAAAAAAATCATGAATGCAGTAACAATAATAATTAATAGATGCAGCTGATAAAACAATTTATAACAAGGACATTGTTCCATTAAAATTCCTTAGGAATTCCTTAAGAAATTCCACGAAGCCCTCCCTGTTTCCCTATCAATAAGTATGATGCCTTCACATCACAATTAGGATATGGAGAAGAATTTGCCTTGCCTCTTTTTTGAAGGCTAAGGTAAGTTGGCCTTGTAAGGGTGAATTTGAAGCTAATGCAACTGTTGCAAAATGAGTGCAACAAGCCAGTAGATAGAAGTCTTCTAAAGATCCGAGTAAATTTATTTGTTGCAGTTTATCTCAGGGTCTGTGCTTTGGAATATACATGTACAAGCAGACAGAACATGCCCTTCCTGAACTAATATAATACAAATGGAATTTTATTAATTAGTAATTTTCATTGTTCAACAATATTTGGCTGGGAAAGGTGATTCTGAGTTTTATCGGGGATGCTTCACAAGGGGATGTGCTTGTTACCCTAAAACAAGACTGTCTGACTATAATCAAGTATAGAATTGGGTTTACTAAAACCTGGGGATTTGATACTAAGTACTGGAGTTTGGTTAAAATTCCTTTTTTCCTTGTGTTGTGGGCAGATTCTTTTTGTTAGCGCAAAACAGATTATTTTCTTAAGGAAGCAGACAAAGAAGGTTTAACATGGTAGGAAATCTCATGACTTGGTAAATACAGACAATATTACTGTCCCATATTGAAGGAAAATAAAGGATTCAAAAGATGGCAAAAAGGGGGGAAAGAGCATGCCATAGCATTTATCAGGAGAAGAAGAACTTTTAAAGTTTACCTTTAAATAATTTAAGTGTTTGTTCTTCCTTGATACTCCCCAATTCCAGAGATTCCCTTCTGCAGCTTTCACTCCCATGGCTTTTTTGGAAGTTGACAGAATTGTAGAGCCTGAAATTTTTAAGCCCCTTGGTTTGAGCATGCTCACTAGGTTTGGAAAACAGGGTGGGGAGTATTGACTCAGCACCATATTTTTTTCCACTGATTTTTTAGAACTTCTTCATTTAACCTCATTTGAGGCAAGTGTGAGACAACTGTCAAGATGGATTTTTTTTTTTAAGGAGCAAACCCCTCCCCCAAGGCTATTTTCTGTACAAATACAATTTTGCTAACTTTCCAAAAGGGTTGCTTTTTCAAAATTATTGCTTAATGACTTTTGAGGGGAAATACTAATCTAATGAACTTTTAAGGGAAGCACACTAAACATGTGTCACTAAAAAAAAAAAAATCATAGGTTCTGTTCTGCAAACATGCTTTTCTGTTTAGATAGTTTGGAAGAAATAGACTGAAGAAGAGGGGTGAAAACAAAGAGTTGGCATCTGGAGCTATAATTCAAATCAAGAGAACAACTCTGTATTAAAGAAAAAGAGAGGGAGGGAGGGAGGGAGAATGTGTTTTGAAAAGGAGACAGTGGGCAATATTCTGGCAGAGCTAACTGAATTAGTGGAAATTTGGCATTCAAGTCAGTTTAACCAGAAAGCTCTCATAGGCTGGAACATAACAGTAGCCCAAGGGAAACTTGTTTTGGTGAGGCAGAGGACAGAATGGATGGCACAACATCTGCAAAAACCCTAGCATTCGGCATGCAACAGAAAGTGTGTTTTGAATTATGTGCAATAAATACAACGTTGGTTCAGGCTTTTTGCGGAATCCTTTTAGCTTTGCTGGCTTCATTTTGGGATGGAATTTCTTCCTGAGCTTATTCTTCCTCTATAAATGTATTGTTTACACAAGTGGGAACCTGCCAAAAAAAGAAAAGAAAAAAGAAATATGGGTAATGGGAAGGGTGTGAGAAAACCTCCCTCTGTAATTGCCTCAGTGACGGAGAAAAGCTGGATGAACTCAATCTTCTTCTAGCATTGAAGTCATCAACAAGATTGGACTCAGAATGTACATTGTATTAAGGTCCCCAATAAGGTACTTTGTTCACATCTGCCCCACCAGATTTGCTTTGGAGACTACATCTTGATGATCTAGCTCGGGATGGAAATTTGGCCTTAGTTTTTGAGCACTGAAATTACATTTTGTCCGAGTACAAATCTCTACCTTTCTTTTCAGCTTATTACTAAAATTGAAAGCATGAAGCTTTTCAGGATTCCCAATCAGCAGCATAGCCGCAGTCTCTTGTTTATCTGGAAAGCAGCAGGTTGAGAAAAGCTATCCTGTGGGCCATGCGAATGTGGAAACAGCAATATTATATCTGAAAACACTGCAGATAAAAGAACATTGACAAATAATGTGGAAAACGCCTCACACCAGGAGAACTTAACTATTTTGTGAAGATCCCCTTTTGTCAAGGGCAAGGAAGATAACTTTGCCAGATAGGGGGTGAAATATTTTAAGTCCTTAATAGAGATATAATAGTTCAAAGTAGCTCAGATGTACACTTTCCTAATTCAGTGGAACCTCTCTAGGGAGAGGCCTCAAAATTGTGCTACTGTAACCAATCTCAATAAAAAAAATAGTCTTGTGGAGTTGATTTTTTGGTCTGGTCCACCTAATAGGACTGACAACTTTATACTTGTTCAACACTACAGTAATACCCTGTTTCCCCCCAAATGAGACATCCCCTGATAATAAGCCCA
>WNWU01000004.1:42493383-42551100 GCA_012654045.1 Ptyas mucosa | reverse complement strand
AATTTAATTTAATTTAATTTAATTTAATTTAATTTAATTTAATTTAATTTAATTTAATTTTTCATTGATTGATTGATTTATTGAATTAATATTGCTGCCTATTCACCCATGGCGACTCAAGGTGGCTTACAGAATATAAAACCACATTTAAAACAATAAAAACTTAACAAAAAGAATCAAATAAATTAATATAGTACAATATATAATAAAATCGCCCCCTGCCTCAGTGACAGCAGATCACATGAGCCATTTAATGGTCTCCATTCTGCTCTGGGTTCCCCAGGCCTGCTAGCAGAACCATGTCTTCAGCACTGTCCGGAAGAGTATTAGAGTGGGGGCTATTCTAATTTCTGGGGGAATGATGTTTCAGAGAGAGGGAGCCACCATGGAGAAGGCCCTTCTTCTGGGTCCCACCAGGTGTATCTCCCTCAGGGTTGGGACCCGCAAAATTCCCTGCCTCCCCGCTCTGATGGGTTGGGTAGATGTGACCGGCAAGAGATGGTCCCTCAGATAACTTGGTCCCAAACCATGAAGGGCTTTAAAGGTAACAACCAGCACCTTGAATTGCACCTGGAAGCAAATTGGCAGCCAATGCAGTTCCCGCAGGAGAGGTGATACATGTGCACACCGGGGTCTGCACAAAACCATGCAGGCTGCTGCACTTAGTTTTATTTGGGGAAAAAAACAATCAAAGTGAAATTTGAAACTTCCAATGGGTAATCCTCAACTTACAACCACAATTGAGCCCAAAATTTAGGTTGCTAATTGAGACAGTTGTTAAATGAGCTTTGCCCCATTTCTTGCCACAGCTGTTAAGAGAATCACTGTACTTTAGTAATATGGTTGTGAATCTTTTGCTTGTGAGAAGGTCGCAAAAGGTGATCACATAACCCCAACTGTCATAAATATGAACCAGTTGCCAAGCAACCAAATTTTGATCATGTGACCATGGGGTTGCTGTATGGGTTGTAAGTGCTAAAAACGGTCACAAAGTCACTTTATTCAGTGCCATTGAAACTTCACATAGTCACTAAATGAACGGTTATATTTCAAGGATTACCTATACTCCACCCCCCTCCACCCCCCCCGACTGTCCATTCCCTTTAAAGGGGGGAAAAAAACTTCTTTTATTCAGGTTCTTTTCTCTGTTAGTGGCTGCAGAGCTTCCACCACACCTGTTTCCTCCCACATCTGTTTCAAAGTTGCAGTTTTATTGGCAACTCTGCTGTGCTTATCTGAGGAAAAGGCTCATATGCAGAGATGGTATTCAGCCAGTTCAGACCGGTTCAAGCGAACCGGTAGCTCCCACGATCAGTTGGCCCCGCCCACCTGCCCCCTCTCTATCCTGTCCTTTATTTCCTGCTTTGTAGCTTATCTCAATCGCATGGCACAGCTGATTTCCCCCTTCCCTTGTGCTCTACTTACCATTGCTGACTTGGAAGGTAAGCAGCTGAGCTTCTAAATGCTCCAGTTTCAGTGCTGCGTGCAAGTGCACATCACCAAACGGGTTGTTAAACCAGCAGCATACCAACACTGCTCATATGAGAGGGGAAGAAAGCAGCACAGGTGCCTGCAACTTTTCTATGCAACCTGCTCCTCCACAGCAACTTAAATTTATTTCTTTGCATATATACATATTTACAAATACTTCAAGTTGAAAAATAACAACACGACACATCATAATGGGAACACCCTCCAAAGCTGATAACACATTCCCAGCAGTGGTGGGTTGCCTCCGGTTTGGACCGGTTCGCAAGACCACCCCGGGATCACCCTGGATGTCATCATCGGCAATCTGCGCATGCGTAAAAGTAAGGCGCGCACACACGATCCCGCTACGAACCGGTAGTAAAGGTAAGTAGAACCCACTCCTGATTCCCAGCCTGCTAACTAGATGCCCAGAGCTGATGTTAAATGTTGGAAATACTTAGGCAGAGTGATCCAGTCCTTTAAAACAAGGTTCCTCAGATTATGCTCCTGATGCTCCTGATAATCTTGCAGTTGCCATTTAATTTCCAATGGAGCCTGGGAGGGAGGCATTTTATCCCAATGTCACTTAAATTGTCTCATGTTAAAATCTGGTAACTAATATCAGGCACCTTGTATTATGAAAAAGGAAGCCTGGGTTTCCCGAGATCCTTTTTGATTCCCAGATGTGCATCCAGTGCAAAACTGAGATTGGAGACGAAGCTCCCCAAAGCCCCAAGCTAGGATTTGCAAATAAATTCTGTTTATACAGCTAGAGATTAACCTGGTCCAGACTAAGCTGATTTCCCAAATTACAAGAGAGAAATTTAAATCTAGATTGTGGACATGTATGATAATTAAAATGTGCCTAACTGGTATGTCTCCTGAGATTCTCCTGAATTGGAGTTTGGATAAGGCCAAGGAAATAATTAGATGACGGACTGGAGACTCAAGGCAGTTTCACCCAGCAACCTAAGATGCTGCTCTCCCATGCTGTTTCTGAAGCCGACTTAAAAATACAAAGCATTAATACATCACACAGCTTTTCCTGTTAACTATTGTGGTAGGGACCTACGTCCAGTGCCAGCTTCTTCTCTCAGCAATTTGTTGTCATTTCAATGCCCGGACTTCCAGGGATTGCTTGTTAATTATCTTTTCATGTTTTATAAGAGACAAAAATTGTTTCCTTTATAGCGTGGCCCTCCCATATCGCACAGAAGTGGCAAGCATAATTTAATTAAATTGAGAGGTGATATCATCCATTGACTCACAAGAAAGGCAGAGTAGATGAAATGGATTTTCTTCAGATTTCTCTGTCTCAACACATACTTGCAATAAATGTTCTTTTGGTTGGTTGGATGACTTTATGGTTAAAATCTCCTCACTGATTTTCTGGATCTTATGAGTTGAAGTCAAACATATCTGGGGTCTTATATTAAAAAGCTGTTAGGGAGGAATACTGCTCCAAGAAATTATGTCCAGGAGCACCAAATTCATTAGATGATTATATTAATTTTCAATCTAAAATAGAAGCCCACACAAAGATTCTCCATTCAAAAAATATTTTTTTATTAATACAGCAAGTGGTTTTAAGACATAACATACACATCTTAATCATCTGAGCTGATACCAGATTTGAGGGAGAAGGGGTTGTATGATGCTCCTTATGATATCAAGAGGACTGCAGTTTCTGATGATGCCTTGTCAATATGCCTGAACATTTCAAATAGAAAAGATTGAATAGCTATGTGTGTGTGTATGTGTGTGTCTGTGTGCATATCTATATCTGAATGTTTGTTTATATATATGTACTATATACACACACAGATTTATATATATATATATATATATACATACACACAAATATATAGTATATATGTATGTATATATATATAAACACAGCATATATATATATAATATTACATTTATATATATTACAGTAAATATATAAAATGTATATATATACACACATGTATATGTGTGTATATATGTATATACACAGTATATACATACATGCATACAATGTATGTGAAATACACATATGCATATATATGGCAAAATTCACTGAATTTAAGGATTGCTGGATCAGCGCTTTAGTATTTGCTTTGAGTTGGCAATTGTTTTCTTTGATATAGTTCGCTGTGGCATTTTGACAAACAAGGAATGAGCAACTTATCTTATAAAGATTTATAGCCCATAGCTTCAGTAGTCTTGTGAAGAAGACAGCCACTGTGCAAATGGCAAGGTTAAAGTGATTGTGATTGTGTATGGAGTAAATACTAACTCCTGCTAGTATTTCATTCTGAAAACTAGTTTAAACTATGTTTAGATAACTGTAAATGGAAGCTCTTTCATAAGCTTAACCCCTTACATGAAGTTTTGTCGCATTCAAGGTCAGAAAGAAAGAAAAATGTTCTTTATGTGTTTTTTCTAACACCCAACTCCAGTATGTAGACGTATTTCGTCCTCCCATCCTTCTTATATAAGCTTTAAAGCAACCTCCTGTGTTTTAAATACAGCATTTCTGATATTCGTTTCATCATTACAGAACATTGTTTAGATAATATTCTAAGCCAACCTATAGTGACAAATGCAGTATAAGAATCTAAATTTGCTTGGCCTGGTGCTGTTTTGTCATCTAAGCAATCAGATGAAGCATCTCTAAAAACATCTGATTGATGCCATCAGGATTATACTGATATTAGTGTTCTTCAGCAGATGTTCCAAGTAGGAGCAATAACTTCTGTTATATTTTCACATCTGCAAAATTAATGGACTTGGACTGAAGTTCTCTCGCTTTTTCAAGAAGCGTTAACTTGGCCCTGCCATTCTTCAAATTGCTATAACTTAATTCCCACATCCTGAAAAAAGGATGGTAGATTCCTGTGGCAGGCAGATGACATTTATAGTACATCAATTCCCCATCTTCTTCTATCTCCACGTATAACCTTTTGAGCTATAACCCTTATGTGAAAGTTGCCATGGTTCAGTCTGCAGAGAGATGCTGTGATAATTGTTTCATTATATGTTTCTAACGATGTAGCTTTATCTGTTGCAGTTGCTTCATTTAATCTGTGTGATGCTTATTTTTGGTAGCTGGGGTAACAACTAGCAAAGAACAAGTGACAAATTGTATGTGCCATTAGAGATATGCAGGAAATACCAGCTGCTGGACTTCCAGACAGACAGACAGACAGACAAAATATATTTATTCATTGCATTTGAAAAAAATCTCCAGTGGCTTCCCAGTTTATAGGGATTAATATCTATTAATATCTATCATTTTATAAAGGTACACATGGCATTAAACCAAAAGTCTCAAACTCAAATGAATATGGGGGCACGTTACATACAATGAGTACTCAGTGGGCTGCATTCCTACATAGGCAAATGTGCAACATCCATTAAAATCAAATATTTATTCATTAATTAAATTAATAATTAAATTAAAACAAGGTATTATTGTACAATGAATAAAAATAACTTAAAATGTCACTACTGATGGTTAATAAAAACAAAAGTACATTAAACAGGGTATCAATGTGGTTGCAATATCTGATCTGCCTGTTTGCCCACTCTTCACCACTGTATTGTTCTGTGTGGACACTCCCTGGTGCCAACTAGCATACATAGACAAATGGTAGCATGAGGCAAAGCCGGATGATGAAAGCATAGCTGCAAAACTACTATGGTGAGATTTGGGGACCAGTAGATTGTAAATTTTTGAGTCCTTGTGGGCTCATATCATCCACAGTGGATCCAAATCCTATGCAGCGTCTGGAATTGGGATCCTGCTAAGTCTGCTCTCTACGGTGGCTGCTTGTCTTGTCTTACGTTTTTTGAGCCATCATGGGCTAAACAAAAACACTTAAGTGGGCCACATGTTTCAGATCCCTGCATTAAACCACATCTTTAGTATGAAATATCAATATAGTTTTATCCTGTCTTTACACTGTAAGATATCGAATTGATCATTAGTTTGGCTATGTTCACACAAAACACATCTGCTTGAAGTATAGTGTTTCAGATAACAGGAGGGAGGTGCTTGTTCAAATTGATATTCCAATTTTTCAAGATTAAAAACAATCCCCAGACAGGATGGAAATGCTATTAAAGGAAAAGAAAACACTCATACGGACAACTAGCATATCAAGGAAAAGATTAGCACTAGTCATCTTCCTTCTTTTCTTAAATTTAAAATTAGGCATTCCCTAAGTTGTACTCTGCAGGTTTTTCATCTTGTTGACTGTTCGTATAAAGTAGGCTGTGATTATATAGAAGTATATAAAGATTCTGGAATTCTACCAGACAGGTAAAATACCTTGGGCTAAAAAATATTTATCAAAGTTGACAGGTTCTTACTATAAAAATGACTGAGAAAATCATTTTGAGAGTTTCCATATTTTATATTGTAACAGAGTAATACTAAGCTTATCTACTTAGAAGTACATTTCTGAGTAGACCAACCATTCCTTCTGTTCCCTTTAACTGGTTAGCTGTGGTAGAATGTAGCCTGGATTCCCAGGTGGGAGGGGCTGCAAGAGCAGCAAGAGACAATGAAGTTTAAACAGTTTGGTTGAGAGAAAGAGGGTAAAGATAGCTCCTGCCTAGAACGTCTCAGATTACATCTTTAGTGATGCAACTAATTGCTTTATTTTCACAAGATTTCTGTCTACAGATGAGGAACATAATAAAGAAAACTGCTTAGAAGTAACTTTGTGTGTCTTGGTTTTTGGAGTCTCACATCAGTAACTTTTCCAAGATATCCCTTATTACACATTCTTGCTTGCATGCAGAGACTTTCCATAAAGTCTTTATGTGGTGGTGAATCCTTCTTCATCCAGTTGAGAAAAATTTCCATTGCTTCACTCTGCCAAACACTTGCCAGATTTTGAGGACCTTTATAAACTTAGGGATAGACACCTAAATCCTTCTCCTCTCCAGTTATTTCAGCTGAATTATGATTCCAATGGAAAAGTCAATCTCTCTCTCTCTCTCCCCCCCCCCCCCCACTCTCCCTCCCTCCCCCTCCCTCCCTCCCTCTCCTCTCTCCCTCCTCCTCTCCCCACCTTCAGGACTTATATCAGAAAGCATACTTGTCCTGTTTTTGTTGTTGTGTCAACAAGTTGTGTCTGAGTCTTCACGAATCCATGGACCATAGCATGCCAGGTTCTCCTGTCCTCCAGTGACTCCTGGAGTCTGCTGAAATTCATGTTCATTGCATCAATGACCCTATCTCAGTAGTGAGTTCCACTTATCTTCACTACCGGTTTGGAACTGTGAGCTCACACGTGTGTTTGCTTTGCTCACGCGGGGCGCTTCTGCGCATGAGCAGAGCGTCGTGATGACATTCAGGTGGGTGGGTGGAGTCTCTTGCTGCCACCACTAACTGATTTGCCTGAGCCAGGCTGAACCGATAGAAACCCACCACTGCCCTATCTAACCATCTCATCCTCTGCCACAGGCTTCTTCTTTTGCCTTCAATCTTTCCCAACATCAGGGTCTTTTCCAATGAGTTCTCTGTTCTCATGAGGTGGCCAAAGTATTTGAGCTTCAGCTGTAAAATGAATTAAACCTGAACTAGGTAGCAAGACCTTTGTTATAGTTCTTTGAGATTCATATTTAAGACAGTGTGCATTCAGTATAGCTTTCACATTGTTTATTTTTCATTCGCTGATTATTTTTTTCCTATATCATTTACTATTACTATACTTTTTTGCTCTGATTACAGATCCCCAAACCCTAATCTATGGCTCATCTGATTTGCATGTTCTTGGTATATTGGTTGATTCAGAACCATCACAAATCATTATGAAGTGGATAATATCCACTTTCATGCTTGATGGATGATTAAAATTACCCAGCCAATGTCTCTTTAATATTGTAGTTTGAGAAATATAATGAGAGCGCAAAATGATTTTCACTCTTGGAGACATTTCAGAACACTGTTATTTCCTCACCTATCGTAAAATTAAGTACCATTTGTAATAACCATTTATTGAAAGAGGTTATCATGTTCTTATTGCCAAAGGAACTGGCCCAGGTTAGTTTTTGCACTGAATACAGTTCTATGTACATATTTTTGTGCTACATACAGTTCATGAAACAAGAGGGTGATTACATATTAAGAATGAAAAGGGACCATCTGCTTCAGTTCTCCATCTGTACAGATGCATATGGCCAAATGCTTTGTACAATGTTCTTACAGCAATCTGTTTCTCCACCACATTCAACAACAGTAGGGTAGCTTAACAGATAGCCCATATTTTGATCCACCAAAGTCACCATCTGTGGCCTGAGGTGAACTACTTTACCCTGATACATTGAGGCTTAAAAGAACCTGATGGGTTTGGTCAGACCAACCCATGTAGTCAATTTATGGTTTCAGAGCATTGCATGGACCCTGGAAATTGAGTTTCCTTTTCATGAGTTAATCATAGTTAGGTTAGCCATAAGTCATTTGGATAGTGCAAACAAAATTACAATATGGAGCCTCAATCAATCAATCAAGCAAACCTATCAGAGTCATCCAGGTTCAAGAGTTGTGGTACTGTATTTTATGAGTGTCAAGAGTGTGCAGGAACCATTTTTTTTTTAGGAGCACTAGTAGTCACCGCTTTGTCCCAGTTGATTTTAGAGCAGATTGCATCTTCTAGCTGTTGTTTGCAGAAGATCTAGTATATTTTCTGAGAAGGACTCTTTGCGCTTAGCTTCAATCCATTCTAAAATCCTGACTTGGAACTAGAAATAGATTTGGGACAACCTGTTCAAGATATGCACACATCTTGCTGAGAAGGATATGATATGATGTGGGGAGGAGGAATTGTTCTTGACATTTGAAATAGTGGGCTTGAAAGCCTAATTATAAGTAATTCCCTTGGGTAGCAGCTTTATTCAGCTATTTTGAGGGTCAAGATGAAGAGCTTGGGCTCTAATGAAAAAAAAATAACCACCTGCTGCTAACCTTTTAACAACATTATCTTACTGCATAATGAATCTACCAAATTGTAAATTGATTTTGATGAACGTATCTTTTCTTTTATGTACACTGAGCATATGCACCAAGACAAATCCCTTGTGTGTCCAATCACACTTGGCCAATAAAAAAAATCCTATCCTATCCTATCCTATCCTATCCTATCCTATCCTATCCTATCCTATCCTATCCTATCCTATCCTATCCTATCCTATCCTATTATATTCTATTCTCTATTGTTGACTCATCAATTAAACAAAAAAAATTGCTTTCCATAAGAAGGAAAGATTCTCTTTACTATAGTCCTACATGGCATAGCTTTGAAACAGATAAATTCCTATAGATGAGTGATGAACAGGAAGTAAACTTGACTCAACTGCTAGCTTTTCCAGTAGATCAACAAAGCTTTCTGACTTTTAATTAATAAATTATAAAATAGTTTCCCACATCCACTATTTAGTAAGAAAAAGAAAAAAAAAAGAAATTTTAGGGTAAAAAACCTAGACCATCCAGTTTTAATGTAACATTTTTACCACAAGGGGCCAACAAATCCATTACTTTTAACACAGCTAAGAATTTAGCTATGCATTTCAGACAGAAAAGGATGTGATTTAGGTTTGACCTCAGTAATTTTTTTAAACTCTGAGTTATTGCTCTGTTTATATGGCTGGATTGTTCTTCTTCACTCAGAATTGATATTTGTAATTTTATAAATGACTTTGCTTTTAGATTTGTTTTCATTCAATAGTTATATTTAACATCATTTGATTTTATGCTCTATTATAAGTGTGAATAAACCATGTCAAGTAAAACACTCTTTTGAGTGTTTGGTTAAGGGGATCTTTGGAGACAACCTTGTTCCTAAGCCCCTCTCTTGTTTTTGGCTTTGGCTGATGAATACAAGACCTAAAATTCCTTCTTATTCATGGAGTGAAACTGATGGATCTGTTGCACTGGTGAAATCCAAATTTTTTTACTACTGGTTCTTGGGGGGTAGTGGCTTGGTGGGCGTGGTGTGGCTTGGTGGGCATGGCTTGGTGGGTGTGGCAGGGGAAGGATAGTGCAAAATCTCCATTCCCTCCCCACTCCTGGGGGAAGAATACTGCAAAATCTCCATTCCCATCGGTTCTCAAAATTTCCGCTACCGGTTCTCCGAACTGCTCAAAATTTCCAGTACTGGTTCTCCAGAACCTGTCAGAACCTGCTGGATTTCACCTCTTATTTGGAAAGATAGCCTGCTCTTCTATTCAGATGGGATGGTGAACAGAAAACAAGCCTATTGGATCTATTTCATTTCTTAGTAGAACTTGAACACTTACCATACTGGGCCAAAAAACAAACATGTGAAAAAATAAAATGCTTCAGAGTTTTATGAGGCCAATATTGATTTTCAGGGCAAGCACTGGTCAGCGCTTTCAATCTTTTCACAAAAGCATCAACTTCTGGTTAACATATGAATTTTTCAGCTGAAAATAATGTTGCTGCTTTTGTTAAAGAGCTGGGAGTTGGACAACTATCACAGATCTCCTGCCCAAGTTGAATGCAAACGTATCAAGAAAAGCATTTAAAAAAAGCAAGGAATAAAGAAATAAAAAGAGTTGCTTCTGTAGATGCAACTCAAGATAAGCTTCACCGTTTTTCCTGATTTTCACAGAACAAACTAATTGAAATATAAAAATATTGACAAGAATATTTTATCATTGAAAAGTTGAAAAAAAAAGGTCTCAAATTACAGAAAGTGTATTTCCTGTGGTTTTGCTAGTCATTTAAAAAATTCCTGTATAGGTTTCCTCAAATTAGAGTACTACCTGCTTCAGAATATGTAAACAAACAAGACAATTATGAGTGAAGTTTTGGTCAAGCAATGATGGACCAACTGCAGCTAATACACGCAATTCATTACTTAGAGTTGGCAAATAAATAAAGCAATTGTGATCATCTGATGTTTCATGATGCTTTTTAGTTACTGAAGATGTGGTACGCTTAGAAAATATTTTGCTTCAATTCATTTACATAAAACATGGAACGGTGCCAGCTAGATTTTCTTCAGACAACCCAAAAGAAAATGGACTTATTATTGAAAAGAAGATTCAGCTCTCAAAGCTAAAGTCAATCTTCCTGGTCCTTCTGATAGTTCCAAACTCAGTCCACAAGTAGATAACTGGGTAATGTCTCTGCTTCTAAGCCCTGTCCCACCCTGCCCCCCAACCCCCGGCTGATGGGTCTGATGAGGAATATCACAGGGCAGCAGAAAAGGAAGAGTCACATTCTGAAAACAGCAAGAAATAGCAATAAACAATTGAAAACCAAAACCAAAACTGAACAAACAGACATAAAGATGAGTGCAAATAATGCTGTCATGTTTGCTGGCTCTTCAGGCCAGGAATACATAGATGTGATACACACTTGAATCTAAGTAGGAAACTTGGTGGCCAGGTAATGACATCTCTGGAAGGAACTGGAATGGAATGCTCAGGCCTAAATTTTTATACTTTGAGGGTTATCACATATTTTCCCATTTTGCAAAAGAATGAATGAATGGATGGATGGATGAATGAATGAAACAATGAAAGAAAAAAAGAAAAAAGGAAGAAAGGAAGAAAGAAAGAAAGAAAGAAAGAGAAAGAAAGAAAGAAAATAATCTAGTACAGTGGTTCTCAACAATTTCTTCACCACTGACCCCCACCCCCACCCCTTTAAATACTTTTTGACCATGACCACGGACCCTCAAGACTTAAGATTTAAATCATAACATTTCTTAAAGCTTTTGCAAACCCCCCGGTGATGACATTGCAACACCCCCAGGGCTCTGTGGAGGTTGAGAAGCACTGATCTAGCATATTTTGGTAGTCAACATCAAAAGTTGGTAAAATTATTTTGAGCAACTCTGAGGCTTTTACATGGTGTTTGGAGCACCAGGTGGGCCATCAATCATCTACTCTGTGCCTAAATACAACCAAGCTCCAAGAACACCAAGGGTCCCTCTGTGCTACTTTTATCAGGAAAAGAAGGACAACAGGTAAATAGGAAGAAGAGCTGCATGTTAGAAGCTGCACATGTGTGCATGTTTCATTACCATAGCAAAGTTGCTAAATAGAACAAGGGAGTGGTTTGCTTGGAAAAAGTACCCATTCATCTTTTACACACAGTTTTGTACAAAATATGTTTGACAAGATGCATTCAGATTTTGTTCCATCCCCAAATCTACAAGCATTCCTTGCTAATATATAGTTTTGGGGCCCTTCTGAATTGAAATGGAATGTCAACATGGTGTCATACTGATATGACAAGTGCTAAAGTAGCACTGGGAGGCTGTTGCCTACGATACAGCATGAGAACAACATCATTTCATTACAGGTATAGAGGGACCCCTTAACCACAGCATTATGTCTCTGCTATGCTATAAAGTGACAGCAGAAATGTAGTTCATTGCAAACCCACAGAGACTCCAAAGAGGCATTTGAAGTGGCAGTTAGAATGCAAATATATATTGACTAGAACAACTACAAAATGAGGAGAGAATAATGCTGTCCCTCCTTCACCATATTATCTAATCCATGCTACTTCTTTGCTATGACCTCCCTGAAAGGATATTATAGAAAAACACTCATTTCCTTGGCATCAATTGGATTGTTGTGTCACTTACAGTAGGTCAGTTTCTGAATTTTGCCTTATTTTGGTCTGTCCGTTGATAAAATGGTGGACCTCCAGTATGGGGCTATGTCTTTATTCTTCCAAATCAATATGTCAGTCCCAAAGATGCTTTTTCAGAAGGCAACTGCGTTTTCTTGTTTTTTGTTTGAAGACGTTTCACTTCTCATCCAAGAAGCTTCTTCAGCTCAGCCATGACTTGGATGACTGAGAATCTCCATAGACTTTTATCAATGTGTCAATGTTATTTCACTGATGGAGTGGTATCTGGATGTGTGCTAATACAATAGGCCTTTCCTGAAACTCCCTTTCTCCCATTCAACTCTATCTGCATATGGATAATGTATGATCACCATTAGTTTTGCTTTCCAAAACTTTGAAATTAACCCATAGCCATTCTTGCCACAAACAATTTGTGTTTGTGGTACTTGCAGGACCACCTCCTACCGGCCTCTCACCGCCCTGTGCGTTCACATAGAGCTGCCCTCCTCCGGGTGCCATTGGCCAGACAGTGTCGGCTGGCGACTCCCAGGATGAGGGTGTTCTCTGTGGCTGCACCGACCCTTTGGAATGGGTTACCCACCGAGCTCCGGACGGCTCCTGATCTCCGCACTTTCCGAGCTGGCCTGAAGTCATGGCTGTTCCAGCAAACTCCCTGATCATTCTATGAGATTTTAAATTTGGGGATTTTAATGGTGGATTAATTTTAGATTTTATTGTTATTGTTTTTTATTTATGTGAGCCGCCCCGAGTCCTTCGGGAGAAGGGCGGCATATAAATTTTAATAATAAATAAATAAATAAATAAATTTCAAAACGGAGAGCAAAATCAGAAAGTCTAAAGTAAATGATACGTAGACAGTATCTTTCTCTTTGCTTATGATCTGTTTGGTTTGGCATTTGAGCATTTGCAATCAGAGTTAGCTGCAAAACCATAAATAATCCATACCATTATTCTTCTGCTAAATTTACTAAAACAGCAGAGAAACGCTAGCATGAAGCTATAGTCACTTAAGAGTCTAGGAACCAAGATGAGAGAAGTATTGCTGCCAATGGAAAAAATGAGCGGCTCCCAAACTCCAAAGAACATCAGAGCTTCTGTTGGAAAACTGGATACAGTGGATTTCCTGTAGAACCACATCTGAGCTGAAGTTAAATTGGATCAATTACAACCAGACATGATGTTATGAAATCACAGAAGTGCACAGTTATCAATGAACAATGCCGATGCCATGCATTCTCAATGCCATTGATTTTTTCTCCACACAGGTTGCTTTGAGTCCGTACTTAAAAAAAGGCAAAACAAATAAATGTCGTGACTGCCTAATCTGCTCTACTTTTGTTTGGCTTCTTTTGGAAATGATGTCAGATATATATGTTCTAATAGTGGAAAAGGGAGCAGCAACTTCTCTCATCTTAGTCATGTGAGAAGACAAAATTCTTTTGCCACCCTGGTCACCCACGCATTCACCATCTCTGACCATCTCTGACCTATCAGTGAATGCCAACAAAAGACTACTTAAGCTTTTTCGCTCCTATTGACACATGGGCTAAAACTGACTAGATGCGTCGTCTCTCAGTAGGAAATTGGCCAATATCAGCTACCAATCAAAACCATAAGAAATCCTTTCAAGATATGGACATTCTTTACACACACAGTAAGATTATCCAGACCTAGACCCATCTCCCAAGATCAACATCAGGACACACAAAGAGGTGAAGATTATCTCATCCCACAGGATGAGAAAACAGCATTTCCTTCTTACCAGACTCAGCTCAATCCCCCCCGCCCCAAGACAAACTGCATTTACACTCTCTCAAAAACAAGGACACTATTTTCTTATAAATATTATTACTAACCAGAGGTGGTAATCAGCAGGTTCTGACCAGTTCTGGAGAACTGGTAGTGGAAATTTTGAGTAGTTTGGAGAACCGGTAAATATCACCTCTGACGGGCGCCGGCCCCATCTATTCTCTGCCTCCTGAGTCCCAGCTGATCGGGAGGAAATGGGGATTTTGCAGTAACCTTCCCCTGGAGTGGGGTGGGAATGGAGATTTTACAGTATCCTTCTCCTGCCACACCCACCAAGCCATGCCCACCAGGCCATGCCCACAGAACTGGTAGTAAAATTTTTTGAATCCCACCACTGTTACTAACCCTTTCTTTCAGTGTGTGGCCACCTTCTATTACTAAACTTGGGGGCCATGGTGGCTCACGTGGTAAGACCCTGAGCCTGCGCTCTGCTGAGATTGGCAGCTCGGCAGCTCAATTCCTGTGAGTGAATAAACTGTATAGGGACAGGAAAGGAGCTTCGCCCCGATTGCCTACTGGCATTCAGGCGTCCCGCGGGTAAGATAACACCACTCGAAAAAATTCCTTTCACAGAGGCAGCCAGCCACTTTGGTGATCCCTGGCTAACACATACCATACACTTAAAATAATAATAATAATAATAATAATAATAATAATAATAATAATAATAATATGGTTCATTGACATTGCAATACCTGGTGATGCACGGATTGAAGATAAGGAACAAGAAAAAATCACAAAGTACCGGGACTTGCAAATTGAAGTTGTACGACTGTGGAAAAAAAAATTGTGTGTTGTCCCGATTGTAATTGGAGCCCTTGGAGCAATACCCAAAGGGCTACCCCGCTATTTAGAAATTCTAAATTTACCAGACTTGAACATTTTGACTCTACAAAAAACCACCTTACTCGGAACAGCTTACATCCTCCGACGATACCTTAACAGTTCCTAGGTCCTTGGTTAGGACTCGAGCTGCTGAGCTATTAACCAGCCTCAAAGGCTGTGAATCTCACTAAAGATTAGCCAATAATAATAAACTGCCCATTTTATTGACAAATAAAATTTTCCTCCACTTCAAGCAGTTGTCCTGTGCTCTTTGACCTGGCCTGGAAGGAACAAAAACGTTCTTCTTACAATCATATTAGTAGAATTTTCTTCTGACAGTCATATGGGAGATGTTCCCAAAAAGCTGATTGTTAAGGATACAGAGTGACTATCACATACGGGACAGGAAACTTTATCTTAAACGTGTGAGCTTGAACTGGCTCTTCAGCGATATCTCCATAGTATTTGGTGGAATCAAAAAGCTGCTCGCCATCCCTTTCATGCTGAATTCACCATAGAAAAGTGCCCCTGAACTACACTTTTGTCATAATATTTCAGCACCTGAAAACAGGACAAGAAGCAACGGATGAAAACTAATTAAGGAGAGAAGCAACCTAGAACTGAGGAGAAATTTCCTCACAGAACAGTTAATTGGTAGAACAATTTACCTCCAGAAGTTGTGAATGCTCCAACACTGGATGTTTTAAAGAAGAGATTGGACAACAATTTTTCTGAAATGGTATAAGGTTTCCTGCCTGAGCAGAGGGTTGGACTAGAACAGGGGCCACCAACCTTTTGGACCTCAGGGACCACTAAATTCATAATTTTAAATCTCACGGACCACTAATATGATCTGCCTAATGACCGGCTGGGTGGGTGTGGCTAGGTGGTCATGTGACTGGGTGGGCATGGCCAACTCGATGTCACTCATGTCGAGGTGTGCCTCGCCAGCCTCTACTCGCCCCTCCCCTGCCAGCCACTCGTCGCCTCCCCACCCGGGCTTCTTAGGGCCCCAACAGGAAGCTGTTGGGGCCCTAGTTGTTGGAGCTAAGCAGCCACCACAAGAAAGAGGGGTTTTTTTTTAATTTGATTTCTATGCCGCCCTTCTCCGGAGACTCAGGGCGGCTTACAATGCGCTAAGCAATAGCCTTCATACTTTTGTATATTTATACAAAGTCAGCTTATTGCCCCCACAAACTGGGTCCTCAATTTACCTACCTTAGAAAGGATGGAAGGCTGAGTCAACCTTGAGCCTTGGTGAGATTCGAACCTGCAATAATTGCAGGCAGCTGATGTTAATAACAGGGCTTTAGACCACTGTACTATCCAAGGCTCTCTTGGCAAAGTTGGCAAAACAGTTGGCTCAGTTCAAATTGGATCTGACCAAGAAGGAAGCTCAGCAGAAGCACCTCACTGCGGATTGCGAGCATAGGCTTTTCAAGCAGAGGGAAGACCCATGGGAGTGCAAGGCCAGGTACTGGCACCTGGAGGCTCAGCGAGCTGAGATGGTCAGCCAGTTCCAGGCCATGATGCAGTCCCACTGAAACAAGGCCCTCCAGTTCTTTGCCACCAGCGGTGTTTCCCTCCAGCCTTCCCCCAAAGCCCTGCACTAGGAGGCTGAAGCAGACCCCAAGTCGAAATTTCTTCCCCCGTCTGACCCACACAAAAAGACCCCGAAGGGAGAGATTCTGCAGCAACACAAATGTTCATTGTACATATCCGGCCCAGGGGCCGTAGTTTGAGGACTCCTGATTTAGTGCAATATAAAAAATGCAAATAATTTTTCTGTGAACCACCAAAATTTTCTCGTGGACCACCAGCGGTCTACAGACCACCAGTTGGTGACCGCTGAATTAGAAGACCTCCAAGGTCCCTTCCAACTCTGTTATTCTGTTAAATTGTTTAGAGTCATCTTTCAGGTCCATTTAATAGAGGATTCAGCTTACACCATTTGATCATGCAAAAACCTGCACATCTGAAGTCCTTTCTATTTTAGATTCTTCATAGCATTAGTTCACTTTTCCTATTCTTTAGGAAATCATTAAGGGGGGGGAGAGAATATTCAGTTACCTATAAAAAACACTCTCCCACCAATATTCAAATGATGTGAGCTTGTGAAATATAGTGACAGTAAAACTGAACATATTTGATGGTTAATGTTGACTCTTCCCAGTCTTTATGGAGTGAAGAGTGCTTATAAATTCTTAGTGCTTTCCTTCTGAAATGCCATTTAATGAGGCAGCCACGTTAATAATTTGTGCTTGTTTTTTATTATTATTATTTGTCAAGAATTCAATATTTTTCTGATGCGAGTTTTGCTTCATCAGGGCTTCAATGGCAGTTTTTAATTAATGGTACTTGAAGATGTTTTCCCTGGCTTCTAGTCTCACATTCTTAGAATAGGTTTGCTTACAATTTAGAAATGATTTTAAAGTACAATTAACATTAATCATTATAAGATATATGCAAACAGATATGCAAATTTGGAAATAAATATGCACACATCTGAAATATTTGGATTAAGTAGTTCTTAACATTTTAAATGAAATCAATATTTTATGCCTGTTTTTTTCCCCCTTTCCCTGTTACAATGTTTCACTCACCAGGTACCAAATTTAGGATAGCATCTGAATATTACAATTTTCTTTTGTCACCCTGCTCTTCATTTTGGGACTAGGCAAATGTAAGAGGAAAGGAGAGAGAAGTAAATCTAACTCTAATCCTAATCCCAATCTGAAGAGTGGCCAAATTTGGACGTAGCCTTTTCCACCTTTGGGTTTACTGTCCATAACCAACATGATTTAGGGATTGTTATTAGGATGCTAGTAGAGATGGCAGGGAAGGCGTAAAAAAAGACTGCTTTGCTTTCATGATTGTGGCCGCCATCTTGACTTTTTTTTTACTCTTATCTCTGCAGACACCTCTGCTGAAAGCTGTTTGAATGTTGCATAACGAGAATCTTGAGTATATCCAGGGGTGGGATTCAAAAATTTTAGCAACCAGTTCTCTGCCTGGTTGCTGGGTGGGCGTGGCCATGGTGGGTGTGGCCTACTTGGCCTCCTGCACCAAGCTTCTGGGAGAGCAAAAACTGCCTCCCCCGGGCTCCAGAGGCCCTTCGGAAGCCAGAACAGGCCCATTTCCAGACTTCCAGAACTTCCGGGAGGCCCATTTTTCACCATCCCAGAGCCTCCGTGTGTGCTCTGCACTTACCTGTCATCCAAAACGGACCACGTGGAGACTCCTGGGAGGGGAGGGGCAGGGTGGGCGGGGCTAGCTAGTCTTTGCAACTACTGGTTTGGCAAACCAGATGTAAAATTAGCATCTGGTTCACCCAAACTGGTCAAATCCCATGAGTATATCTCCTTTTGGGAAAACAATTTGAACAGGAAACTATGATCAAGCAATGGGTTCTTGGAACAAATCAAAAGCAGAAAACTGGCTTGTCTCAAACTATAGTTTATGTCTAGTGTATCCAGAGTATTATGGGTAGGCAATGACTCCAAACTACGGTTAATTTGCAGTCATGGAATGAATGCTTCTGTTATTTCCATGCAACCATGTCAGAGATGAGAGGAGAGAAGTGCATAAAATTCAGGGTGATATATACTGGTAATACAAAGCTGAGAAACCCTTTTCTGCATGGATCACATTTTCCACCCATGAAAACAGCACAGAGGATAGACAATAAAGTTACTGGAATGAATAACACTTGCTAACACTTTTCAGACTTTTTAATGTGGTTCTGTTTGGGTTGCTTTAAAGGAAGAAATATGTTCTTTAAGATAGCAGAACAATCTATCATAATATTTTAACCATTTTACTCCTCAAAAGCTTCCAATTTTCAACCCTCCTCCCAATGGAAAGGGATCTCCAAAGCTTGACTCTATAATTAAAACTCAGGTTACAAATAAGATGTTAAGGTCTGTATACACATCGGGGATCATAGATTGCACATTTCAGTTACAATGCTAAAAACAAGAGTCTCCAATGTATTTGGAACAGTGAAATTTTGAGAATGTATCCCTTGGCATATTTACAAAATGACCTTCAAATGGTGGCATTACACACATAGAAACAGAGACAGTCATTCAGTCAGAAAGACAGACACTTGTAGTTGCTGCATTGTGAACACGGCTAGCCGTGTTCTCATAGAGAACACGTTTCTCATAGAGATGAACTCATACAACTCAAAGACAGATACTTTCCCAAGAAATCCTGAATGTAAAATAGTGGAGCACTCCTATCAAACCCTTTCCTTCTCTTATCCCTATCATACGCAGTGATGGGATTCAATTTTTTTTTACTACTGGTTGTGTGGGCGTGGCTTGGCGGACTTGGCATGGCTTGGTGGGCGTGGCAGGGGAAGGATACTGTAAAATCTCCATTCCCTCCCCACTCCAGGGGAAGGTTACTGCAAAATCCCCATTTTCTCCTGATCAGCTGGGACTTGGGTGGCAGAGAATAGATGGGGGCAGGGCAGGGGTGAAATGCTCTCGGTTTGGACCGGATCGCCTGATCCGGTAGCGATGGTGGTGGATGGTTCGGAGAACCGGTAGCAAAAATCCCTGTGCCCCCACCACTCATGCCCAGCTGAGCCGCACGATCATCAGAGGCTGTTTTTTTACTTTTATAAGCATTTTTTCTACAACCTCTTCGGTGGAAAAAATGCTTTTAAAAGTAAAAAAAAAAGCCTCTGATGATCGCGCGGCTCAGCTGGGATCGTCAGAGGCTTCTAAAAGCATTTTTTTTTTTACAACCTCTTTGGCCAGTCAGAGGTGGTATTTACCGGTTCTCCGAACTACTCAAAATTTCCGCTACCGGTTCTCCAGAACTGGTCAGAACCTGCTGAATACCACCTCTGGAATGCAGCCCAATTCACTGCGGACAATCATAAATGTTTCAACTTCATCCTTGTGACAACTTCTCAGTTCTAGTGTTAAGTATCTCATTTTCTTGAATTTCACCTTATGGCCTACAACCATTTTTTACTTCAGTGTTTCAGTGATTTAGTTATTGGATTCTTCTGCGTTGTTCCTAGTTTCCCAATTCAGCAGTTGTCTATAAATTGGTCTCTATTCTGGAAATTGGATAAACCATAGGAATGTATAAGAAAGAAAGTATGGGGTAATATATATATTTATATGAGATATTGCTTGATGTTGCTTTATATGCGATACCCCCTGAACCTCTGTATCCCTGAAGCAAAAGTGATGAATATTCAGTCTGAACAAATACCGAAAGGCTTCATAGAATCTCTGTTATCATTTGATTTTCAATCGGACTGAAAGCCGACAACATTACAATTTTTATAGGAATAGTCAAGGGGTGTCTTACTCTTATATTTACTATCTTGGTTTTTAAAATTTAACACAAATCATTCACACCCATCTCCAATCAGAATAATGACCTCTGCTGGAAAATCTTTCTTGACTCTATATTTTAAACTATTGGCTCATAAACCTGGTAGAGCAAAAGGGGTAGGACTTTGATCATTTTCAATAGTCTTTATTGTTCGAGACTTTTGGAAGATTCAATCCTAATACTTTTTGGGGGAACCAGTTTGGTCTCCATAAAGTCTGTATTTATTAATCTTTGGCTTATTGCCTGAGTTTGTGTATATGTGAAATTATCATATTTCTTAGACTTATTTTATTTTAAAGTTTCTACAGTAGGGGCCAATTTCAGATTTAAGCAGTTTAGAAAGAATTCGTTGCTGCAAAACCCCTCCGTTCAGAAACATCGATGATGGGCTCCATTCTAGGGCATCTTGAGGTCAACCAACATTCTGGACAGCTAAATCTAGCACTGTTTCTATTTTTCATAAGAGTCTAAAGTGTGGCTGTTCCCAACAATATCAAAATGACCAGATCACAAAAAATAATAGGGAGGACTGGAGCAGGATGGAAACTGACCAAGGAATAATGGATGGAAACTGACCAAGGAATAATGGATGGAACCTGACCAAGGAATAATGGATGGAAACTGACCAAGGAGAGATTCAACCTAGAAATGAGGAGGGACTTTCTGACAGTGAGAACAATCAACCAATGGAACAGCTTGCCATCAGAAGTTGTGGGAGCTTCATCACTTCAGACTTTCAAGAAAAGATTGGACTGCCATTTGTCAGAAATGGTGTAAGGTCTCCTGCTTGAGCGGAGGGTTGGACTAGATGACCTATAAGGTCCCTTCCAACTCTGTTAATGTGTTAGTGTTAGGTTTCAATGAGTTTTGGCCAAGTTGTTGGAGTATTGATAGAACACCCAAGTAACAGGAATGTTTCCGTTTGTCCTTCCAATTCAGCAATCCAAAATTAATTGAGTGACTTTCTTGCAGTGGAAGGACCATTTTATTTTCTCTTTATTCTCCTCTTAGTGCTGAATTGCAAAATTGAATATGCCCTGTGTGACATGTCCTTTGATCCTTCCCCACCTCTATTGATTATAAACACCAAGTTTCTTCTCGCAAAGTTGGAGATGGAACGCTCCTGGTCATCTGCATATGCTAATTAACTTTTAGCCTCAAAGCAAGGGCATTGTAATTACCCTTATGCTGCCCTTTAGAAATAATTTGGTATGATATGGTAGTGCAGAATTGCTTTCAATTTGGAAAGATGGTTAGGGAGGAGATTATACTAGCACCCCTCATTGTTATCCTGGTTTCTTATTACCATTCTATCAATGATTTTATCTGCAAATCAATTTAATCTTCACCAAACACCTGAAAGAGGACATCAATTTGCAATGAATCTGCACATTTAATGTATACATATTTGAATAGAAATACAATACGTCTCCACTCAAGAGAGAAAGACTAATGATTCAAGGAGTTGTGCCTGTTCCATAGTTTGCTATCTATGTACTGTTGGCTGACTGTGAGCAAATTTCAAACCTTAGGATATTTTACCTTGAAGCTTAAACTGGACAACACATTCAAAGAAAGCTCTGTCCTTTGGGGTCCTTGGTGTTCTCTGAGCTTGGTTGCTTTCTTGAAGATGTTTCATGACCAAACTAGGTAACATCATCAGTGCGTGGCCTTTGCAAAGTAAAAAACATACCCTCAATATAATACCCACCATGGTTAGCAACAGTGGTGGAGTTCAAATTTTTTTATTACTGGTTCTGTGGGTGTGGCTTGGTGGGTGTGGCGTGCCTTGGTGGGCGTGGCAGGGGTAGGATACTGTAAAATCTCCATTCCCTCCCCACTCTGGGGGAAGGTTACTGCAAAATCCCCATTTCCTCCCGATCAGCTGGGACTTGGGAGGCAGAGAATAGATGGGGGCGGGGCCAGTCAGAATTTTTACTACCAGTTCTGTTAACTACTCAAAATTTCCGCTACCGGTTCTCCAGAACTGGTCAGAACCTGATGAAATCCACATCTGATACCCAGAAATTGGGGGGACTCAATAGGACCTTTAAAAAACTTAGAAAGGCTCAGGGGTAGAACGTACATATGAATTCAAGTCTCTTCTCTCATCCTGTGTCAGTGTAATTTTGCTTTTCTGCATCTTTTTTCCCCTTTTTTGGTGGGGGGGGTCAACCAAAATCAGTGACCCAATAAACAGGACTTTGGGGGGATCTCTACGGTATTAAAAATTATTCCTTGGATTATATTTTACTTGGTTATTTCTGCCTTGAATGATTGTTAGATTTATTTGCTAATTTCACCAAAGAAATCTTTAATTTTAAGAGGGGAACTCATTTTTATTTTTTTTTGCCTTTGTGGAAGAAGCCATCCCCATCTGCTTCGAAAAAAATTAATAATGTAAAGAGGCAGGGAGCCATCAGATTTGAAAATATGTGTTAAGTTAAACCATAAAAGCTGCCTCATGTTCAATGTAATTCATCCTTGCAATGCACGGTGTGCACCCCGTATCTAGCTGCAAAAGTCTAGATGGCCACTTGATGTTAGCAATGCCCTTTTTTGCCTTCTAATAGTTGCCCAGTTTTTTGAAGCCCAGGAAAGATATATTTACTATAGGAGAGCATCTATACTAATTTGTTATTTGTTTAAAATATTTAAATGGCCACCCCTCTTAAAGAACTCTGAGTCACTCACAACAATCTTGTTTTCGCACAACTTACCATTGGCATTAAGTGTGCAAAGCACTCCTGACCTAACAACTGCTGAGCTTGTAATCATAAATTTGGCCTTTTGCTGTTTTTCTGATTCCTCATCCAAAAGCCTTCTGTTCCTTTGAAATAAATGCATGCACAATATGCTCCGATTCTTGGAAGCAGCAGAAATATTGTACATCAAATTACAGTGTAAATTATATGGATCTATTTGTCCTTGCAGGTGGTGGACGAGACCAACTGCCTTAATTCAGACAGCTCTATAATTAAAATGCAGCGAGATTTTGCTTATTTGCTGCTAAAGGTACAGCAGGCAAAATAATACAGCTGTTTCCCCCGAACATTTGTGTAGGTTTTCCCATTTACCCTATAATTGGATGCAAAAAGGACCTATTGCACTTAGCCAAATATCATTCAGAGGTAGGCAAATCCCTCCACTTTCCTGCCAAATAACCTTTGTTATTAAAAGACTATGACTGTACAATCAATCCATTCCATATGCCTTTTATTCTCTCAATGTATTTCAGGAGTATTTCCCTATCCCTGGCCCCTATGTTTTATTTCGGCGAGCTGGGTTTCATTTTACCAGATTGGGCAATCTCCACTTTTCATTCTATCATAATTGTTTTGTGGATTGTCTCAAATTCTCCAATGTATTTATGACAATCTTAAAATTGACAATGGCCTCTTAATTGCATCGGGCCATGTGAGTCGCAAAATCTTTGCTTGACCGATTTTCTTTCCTTTCACTCAAGTTTGAGCAGCCCTTAAAAAGCGAAGAAAGAGGGTGCAATGTTGAAAAGCATCCCCATTAAGCCATTTTCTCCCGCTCCCCCTCCTTCTCTCCCCCCCCCACTTCATTTGGAAAGCGATCGGAGCCTTTTCTAGTCGGCTGACATGCTACTATTCAACTCACAATTAAAAAAGAATCAGCCAATATGATTTTTTCTCTCTCATTGTGATAGAATGGGAATTGTTGCCTTCAGGCAGGAAGTGGATGTGCCAGCTGGACTAGATATTAGGATTCAAAATTATAATTAGCTCACTTCTATGAAAATATGTTATCCACAAGTATATTACTTTTTGCCAAATCCTGGTCAGTTCCTGAATGATGCAAATTAAATTTCTATGGCAAAGCAAATGCATTAGATACTGGATATCACACAAATGATTTGCGGGGTTGAAGAGCTATGAAGGGTGTAGAGTGGCATTGTTACCTACTCTGTATTAAGGGATATTTCTATATCTGTTAGGGAACACAGAATGAATTAATATACAATCCCAGTCAGAGTTGGCCGGGGGAGGGGAGGAGGGGAATAGATCTGTTGGCTTGCTTAACCACTTACTTTTAGGATTCTTTTCAGGGGTGAGCTTCAAAAATTTTAGCAAAGGATTCTCTGCCTGGTTGCTGGGTGGGCGTGGCCTAGTTGGCTTCCTGCACCATGGCAGGGGGGGCGTTTTTGCCTCCCCGTGCTCCGGAGTCTTTTCCCGAGCCTCCGGGAGGGCAAAAACAGTTTTCCCAGGCTCTGGAGGCCATCTGTAGGCCGGAAATGGCTCCATTTCTGGCCTTCCTGAACTTCTGGTAGGCCTGTTTTTCACCCTCCCCGACCCTCTGCACGCACCCTGCACTTACCTGCATCTAAAATGGGCCATGTGCGGACTCCTGGGAGGGGCGGGGTGGGGTGGGAGTGGCCAGCCAGGAGTGGGATTTGGGGGTTCTCCGAACTGCACAGAATCTTAGCTAGAGGTTCTCCCGAACACCTGCAAACCCCCAGCAGCCCACCCCTGACCCTTTTCCTTGCAAGGAGAGGTGGGAAGATTTCTTTATCATCTGAAGTCAAGCGTTTCATTTTAACCTAGGATATTTGCTTGAGAATAAAAAATAAATAAAAATTTTAATCTCCTCTCTCATGGAAGATGAGATTAGGAGAAGGGGGAAAACATCTGAGCCCGATGTTGTACAAGTAGTCCTTGACTTACAACTGGTTACTTAGCAACTCTTCCAAATTACGACAGAACTCCCCCCACTTCCCCCTCCAGACACAAAGGAATTTATAACCTGGATTTGAAGTTCTGATGCCCGTCCACACATTTGGATGACTGCATTTTGGGCGCTGGTAACTAGTCCACGTTTACAGTCAAGTGACTGCAATTTATGACTTTTTTCTGGAATTGGGTATTTACTTCCCATATTCCAGAATCCCGTAAAACCCCACAGAGCCCCATGGGTTCACTTAATGTCTGTGGTGTTTGCTTAATGACCACCACCAAACAACATTGTAAAAATCAAACACGATCATGTGATGACCCGATTTATGACTGTCATGACTTAAGACTGATATAATGGGCTCAATTACCATCATATGTTGATGACTACTTGTATATGCTTGCACTTCTGAGAGTAAACCATGGTTTCCTTTTGGGATGTTTTTAATCCAGAGCTGAGTATTGATTGACACAACTGGTGGGTTGCCCCCGGTTCAGACCGGTTCTATAGAACCAGTAGTAAAATCGTCAGGAGGCTCTGCCCACCGACCCCGACATCATTAGGAAGCTTCTGGGCATGTGCAGAAGCGCACGCGCACGGCCCTGTTGCAAATTGGTAGTAAAGGTAAGTAGAACCCACCTCTGATTGACACTGTACCTGCAAGCACCTGCCAGATTGGGCAACTGAGTCTATTACACGCCATTTGTAATTTCCCACAATGCTCCTGATGCAGCAGTGTTCTGAGGCACTGGGGAAATATAGCATAGCTGTCTGCAGGTGTTAGTCCTACCATCAAAGAAACCTGGTTTGTGTGTACCAACAGAAAAGGGCTAACAGAAAACATGCTGATATGAACCCTATCAAAAGCTACGTTGTCCCTGAAAATATGACAAGCGCTAAGTCTTTATTGTAACGTATCCCAAGCTCTGTGGAGGGATTGAATGCTTTTTATGATGATGAAAGTTGAGTCAATCCTAGAAGTATGATTTGCTGAATGAGCAGCTATTAAAAGGGAATAATTTCACATTAATTCTTTGTATTAGTGAGCGTTTGGCTGGGAATGATAGCAGAGAGTAAATTTTCTCCTCTCCTCTGTATCATGGTCCCCCAAATCAGCTTTCCACTTAGAATGAAGCATCCTCTCTCACCCTCTGAGTTGACTATTCGGAGCTGCCAGTGGATTTAAAAAAAACCCTACTGAGACCTCCAAAAACTGCTACTAAAATGTAATTTTAAATGTGGCAGAAGGGAGAAATGCTTCCATCTGCAATGGTATTAATGACATGTAATTTAAAGTGAACTTAACCCTGAGGGAAATGGATCAAAGTTTGATTTTTGACCCTTTATTTTTGGCCACTTAAAGGGCAAGCGTGGCCTTTCCTGGAGTTCTTCCAGAGTCTATTTTTTCATAATCCACTATGGCTGAATTACACTAGTTCAGCTTGTCAAAAGTTGACATGACTGACTGCTTCTTGGTATAAAACATCCGTCTCATGGAGTACCATGTGCTGGGGGGGAAAATTAGTCCAGTTTATTTCTGAAGGCTTGGCTTAATTAGGCACAGTACTCTCTGCTGGTCCTGTCCTACACAAGTTGACACAAATGCATTTTCATCATGTAGCTAAATAACGATTGCTGTTTTAATTTTGCACAGTACCCCAATCTAGCATTACTATGGAGGATTGTTGGAAATTAAAATGGCTTGTAGAAGTATTATACCTTGTGTTGATGAAATGGCTGTGGCTCTGGGTTTCTTAAAAGTACTTAAGGGTGCTGGCCTGACTAAAGCTATTGATAACTGTTTATAGGAAAGTGGTCATTCTGTTTCTGTTGAAGATACTCCTCTGTGGCTCTTCTGTAATGGGCACAACCATTTGAAATTTGAATATTTTGGACTGTGTTGTTCCACAGGAACCGTGCCCAGACAGGGATGTCAGTATTAGGGACCAAGTCTGTTCTTTTTATTTGTGCTGTTTTACTTTATTGTGGTATCATGTGGCATACTGCTTTAATGTAAGCCATTTATGGCGAAAATGAAAAAAATGAGTTTGTTTTCCCAGCAAACATCACCAACCTTGGGGGGGGGGAATGTCCACCTGTTGTCCTTCCTAACCTGGGCTGGGGCTGTGAAGGAAGGAAATTTTGCTTGACAGATGGCAGGTCTGTGGGTTAGTCCAACCTTGCTCTGATCTTGGGCAAGCATTTTGTATGGTGTATTTCAAGAGGGACTATCACCTGTTACATTGGGGACAATGTCATGCCCCAACATATAATCTTTATATACTGTTGTTGCTCTCTAGTCCATCTAGTGGCCGGAGGGACAAATACCAATATTGTTTTGAAGCTGACCCAGCCACTTTGCCCATCAGACAGCACTCTCAAAACAAGTGCACGATGGGAAGCCAGACTCTATTTTCCTTTAGCATTGGAGGAGGCAGAAGCACAAAGAAGAAGCCATCTTATTCTGTGGCACATGTTCATCCAAGGACAAACACACATCCCACACACAGAGCATCGCTGGTGAGATTTAGATTACTTGTATTTATTAATTGTTATGTTCAGCAGTACTGCTTATCTTGTATTTGGTTCTCATTATATGTATTCCTATTTCCCCCTGTTTCACCATAACCTGTTCTTTCAGTAAAGTATCCAGATTAATGCACACGGTCTGTTTTATTGGAGGATACGTGGGTTTAGTTCAGGGGTGGGTTCTAAATTTTTTTACTACCGGTTCTATGGACATGGCTTATTTTGTGGGTGTGGCTTGGTGGGGGGGGAATGTGACGGTGGGCGTGGCCAACTTTTTTTTTTTACTTTTAAAAGCATTTTTTCTACAACCTTAAGAGGTTGCAGAAAAAATGCTTTTAAAAGCCTCTGACGATCAGGCAACTCAGCTGGGATTGCCAGAGGCCTTTAAAGGCATTTTTTTTCCTACATTTTTTCTTCAGCCAAAGAGGTTGTAGAAAAAATGGTTTTAAAAGCCTCTGACGATCCTAGGTGAGCTGCGGGATCATCAGAGGCTTTTTTTTTAACTTTTAAAAGCATTTTTTGGCTGAAGAGGTTGTAGAAAAAATGCCTTTAAAAGTTAAAAAAAAGAGCCTCTGATGAGGTGGGCGGGGTAAGCGAGCGGCGACCAGGCTGGGGACCGGTTCGGGGGTGTGGCCAGCCAATGTTATTACCGGTTCTCTGAACTACTACAAATTTTTACTACCAGTTCTTGCGAACCGGGAGTAACCCACCACTGGTTTAGTTGCATGTCGAGCTGCACACAGACTAATGTGTAGTGAGGACAGAACAGACAGTGTTAGTCCAGAACAGTGTGGTCCCACAATAGCATTGGAATAGCTCTATTCTATGATAGCATTAAATATGTATTTAAAAGTAGCTTGGGAATTGGCTGATAGGTGGAGTAGAATGTGGTTACAAAGTGAAATGAGAGGGCCATTGGGAGAGGTAGGGGGAAGGCTGAATTGCTAAATTTGAATGGTGAAAAGCTACAGGCTGCTTCAGAAAAGCATTTAAAAATGACAATGACAGGATACCCTGTTGACAAATCATTGTATTTAAATATATACAGGTAGTCGTTGTTTAGCCACTGCTTTGTTTAATGACTGTTTGCCATTATGATGGAAATGAAAAAGCATCATTGCAACCAAACCTTGCATTTATGACCTTCACAGGTTTGCAAAGCAAATGAGAGCTGAAATAAGATTACAAGCACAATCCACAATTTCATTTACTGACATCATTGCTTAATGACCGAGTTGCTGCTCCCAATGGTGGATGCTGATGAAGAACTACCTGTATGGGCTCTTCCTTTTCCCGTTGGAGTAAAAAATGTTTCGCACATAAGAAGCAGCTTACTAGTGGATTTAACTGAAATGGGGACGGTGGTTTTGCAGAACCTCGCATTTGTCAGAAGGCCAAGAGTAGCATTGCAATGTCCTCTGTAAGTTCTACCCCTTTGGAGCATGCATATGACACCATGACTCACATAGTTAAGGGCAGAGCTTGTGTTGTGATTTTGTGCTGTTCCTTGCATCACTCTGACCCTCTTGCTCTCCCTTTACAGATCCTGCTGAGTTGAGCAGAACTTTAGACATTTTCTGCATCTCTTGAATTAGTTACCAATTAATGACAATAGCAGTAGCATTTTAGGCTTATATACTGCCCCATGGCACTTTACAGCACTCTGTGGGCAGTTTACAATGTCAAAGCATTATTTGTATGTTGCCCCCAACAATTTGGATCCTCATTTTACCGACCTCGGAAGGATGGAAGGCCGAGTCAACCCTGAGCTCCGTTAGGATCGAATTCCAGGCTGTGGGCAGAATTTGTCTGCAATACTGCACTTTAACCAATGCGCCACCAGGACTCCTATCATTATCTTATTATTAAGACATAAAGTTTGGCTGGCAACAGTGTTCTCTAGTCTTAGACCTGCGGCTCTAATAGAGTCGTTTACTACAAGATGGGCAGCAAATAAATTCAACTAACAAACAAGACTCTCGTCAGTTTCTCTGTTCTGCCCTCATACATCCAGGAAAATGCTTCTTAAAGACAAGTTAACTTTTTTCTTGAAATCTGGGTTTTCTTAAATCTACATAATCCACATAATACCCAATCAGTGCTTATTTAGAAATAATTTATAATAATTTAGAAATAGATTATAATTTATAATCTATAAATTATGTAGATTATTTATAAATAATCTACATAATACTAAATTATTTATAAATAGTCTACATAATACTCAACCAGTGCTTCAAAAAGCAGCAGCCCAAGTCAAAATGGCTGTAAAGGATAGTGCCAATGCTTGAAGGAGAGAGGATTGGCCATACCAGCCTTAAGTACCCAGCTGAAACTGGACAGATCCAGTGGTGGGATTCACCCGAACCGGTAGCTAACTGCTTGTGCAGTTTGGAGAACCGGCTGAAAACAAAGTGCAAGAGAGGTTTTTCCCCTTCTCTCTCCCTTCAGTTAGTAGCTCCGGGCAGACTGCCAAGAACCACTTAACAGGCTACTTAGTTGCAGCTGGAATGCAGCCTTGAATAAAGTCAATAAACAACAGAAACTGACAGAATTAGGGCAGGGAAACACCCAGGAAACCCATCAATCACCCATCTAGGGATGGGATTAACCTCTTCCCTTCAGGAAGAAAGACAAGATTATGAACGATTTCATTATAAAGGGTATTAAGCAACACTTCTGTGATCAGCTGATACTCCCTGGAGTTCCCCAAAACCTTTTATAGCTGCTGCAGTTTTGGCTAATTGTTGTTTCTTCCTGGGGGAAAAAGATGACCACCCACCCATGCCTACCCAGCTGGTTATTAGGGCAGAGAACCAGTTGTTAAATTATTTGAATCCAACAGATCCCATTATCACCAGCATTGTTGATGAAGCATCATAGACCATGCCCATTCATAGTAAGGTCCTCATCAAAAGAAGACAGAAAACAGAAGTTTTATTGAATATAGCAAATTGGAGTTTCCTGTTTGATGGTAATAAATATAAGGCAAAAGGACTATGGACCTAGGGCAATTGCAGCTGATCTGGTGGTTTCCTTAATACGTCTGATGAATTTATTAATCTAATTTTTGACTGGATTTGATGGATACCATTTCAAATATAATTATAAAGTCACTCGGGTTTTTTTTTTTATATAAAGAAGCAATTTTTATTTAGGTGGGTAGACGCAAATGAAGATATCTTATATGCTGTTGGAAGATGTGAAGACAAGAAGATTAGCAACTGGTTTAATCTAGTATGAAGAATTTAAATGATTGATATAGTTCTTAAATGATGTTCTTAGTTGATTTGTTAATATGTATTGATAAATTAATAAGAGGTTTGATTATTAATTTAAAAAATTATTATTATTATTATTTTTTATTAAGTGTTTTAATTATAACTGGACCTTGATGGTTTAAAAGTGGAGGACGGAAGAGTTTATATAGTATTTTATTTTAAATCTGGGGTTTTTGAATGAGGGTTTCCTTTTTGTTGTTGTTTTTTTTTTGGTTTTAAATGAAAGAAGTTATAAAATATTTTGTTAAATTGTATAGACCTAATAATTTGTTAAGTAACAATTAGCTAAACTGAGTAATGATAGGTTTGATTAGGTAATACTTAATTGTTTTATTAACTGCTGTAATTATAAATGGATATTAATTTTGTTGAATTAGATGGAATAAGGAGAAAGAAGACTTGCTTTCCTTTTATCTATTTGTTTAATGATTATGATTATGATAAGTGTGAAATGGAGTTTAATTTAGAGAATTTGAGCTGTATTTTATCTTGTATTTGCTCTGGGAAGTCGGGGGGGGGTGGTTGGGGAGGGGGGAGAAAATGTATGTAAAACTTTTAAAACTTTTTCAATAAAAAAAAAGAAGACGGAAAACGTCACTTTTCTATTAGAACAACTAAAATATGAATCTTCCCGAGATACACTGTTGAATCAGTGAATGCAGTGTTATAAAGACATGTCTTTTATGAATGATTAACAATGAGAGGATACAAAAATGTGGCACATCTTTTTCTCTCAACAGATTTTTTTAAAAAAAGAATTACAGAGGTAATGAATTCAAAGCAGTTTTTAACATTAGCAAACCTCCGTGTAAATTGGGGTTAAAGAATCTCAGGTTTTCTATACATTGCTGATTTAAAGCTGGCGTAGTTTCAACTAAATTGACCAATGATAAGGAATTACAGTTCAATGAAATCTGGAAGTTTCTGTTGCTGAGTAAAATACTTTTTTAAAAAAATAGCATAATCTCTCTTTTAAGTCTTATTTTATGGTTTACTGATAATCTTATAAAACCCGTATTTGGGGCATACATTTACAGGCAATACACTTATGGGTTGGCACCGCTATGAATCTGGGTCTCGGCAACATGTGGATAGTGATCAACTTTTGGGATAAGTGCCCATAACATTTATCTCTTGCATGTTAATAAGTCATTTCCTTGATGCAAGGCTTTTAATTTATGTTGGTTTAATGCTAGTTTTGATTATCTGCTTAATTTCATTGCATCAAGACTATTACAAACATACCCAGCCAACTTTTGTTAACTCCGTGGATAGCAATGAAAAAGCAGAGATGAATCTGTCACCTCAGTTCAGATTTAGTGATTGGCTAGAAACACTCTGCTTAAAACCCAGTATTATTTTACCTTGTGTCAGCATTTAATTCCATTTCCATATAACCTATTTCCCTTCTCAGAATTTAATTTGTTAGAGTTTGGCCCTCAGCAACAACAACTACAAAAAGTAATTGCATCTGTGTTGGGCACTGGTGCCAACACAGCATGTGCCATAAAAGATGCTTCACACACATTTAAAAAATGTTCTCATTACTATAATTCTGCCTGGTAACAGGAATGTGACAGCATTAAAATGTGTGATTTCTTCCCCCACCCCATCACATATGCGTATGTGTGTTACAGTTTATCACAGCACGAAACCTTTCGTAAGGGGTAGATTGGATTTTGAGAGGTAGATTTATAGGTTTTGAAATCTTTTATTTATTTGTTATTTATCTATTTCTATCCCACCTTTATTATTTTTACAAATAACTCAAGGCGGCCAACATATCCTTCCTCCTATTTTCCCACAACAGCAACCCTGTGAGGTGGGTTGGTCTGAGACAGAATGATTGGCCCAAGGTCACCTAGTTGGCTTTTATAGTTAAGGGCAGGACTTGAACTCATAGTCTTATGGTTACTAGCCAGGACCTTAACTACTGCACCAAAATGGCTCTCTTGGTAAATCTTGGTAAAGTTGTTACTTGGATGACAAGTATTATCTGTCTTCCCCAAACTGCTGCCCTTTAAATAAGCTTCTTGGATCACAACTGGACAAAGCATCAGTAAAACGTCAAGTTGGGGAAGACAATGAATGAATGAATGATGAATGGAATGGCCATTCTGAGGTAGGAATTTTTGAGATGGAAAGTGTTAGATCAGGCGCAGGAAAGAAGACAAGACCAGCGGGGTCTGTTCAACAAGTTTTATTCAGCTCTCAACTAAGTCAGAACAGACGACGGCTGTGCTGCCGGAGCCCTTTTTATAGCGCTCCGGCAGACCAGCCGTCCAATGACAGCGGTTTAACTTTCCCGCCCGGAGGATTAACCAATCCCCGGCCGGATGTCCTTATAAGGACATAACACTCCTCCCCCCCTAGATGAAACATGGTTCAGCTCGTGTCAATCAACAGACGTAGTCACGCAGGTAGGCGGGACGTCTGGAAGCCCTGCTCGACCTGCGCAGTTCATTCTGTTCTCCGTCGTCCGTCTGGAAGGTGGCTGCTCCGGTGTCCTCCGACCCTCGCCCCTGGGATGCCTGCCGCTGGGTCGTTGAAGGTGCCGGCCCTGTCCGTGCGCCTCCGGCCTTGCTGCTGGGCTGCGAAGTGGTCGTTGCAGGTACCGGCTCCGGTGTGCCGCCTCCCGACCCGCTGTTGGAATAAATCTGCTGGTCCGGTTGGTCTCTTCCCTGTCCTGGGTGTCGATCGTCGTGGACCGGTAAGTCCCTTGGGTTTTTTATATTTTTTGCAAATTGTCCGTATCTTTTAGACTTGTGTTGGTCGACCCTGTCTGGGTGGTGCAGGTCGACCTGGTCGGGTCGTTGTTGCTTGGGACGGGGGTCAGCTGGGCGGAGGATTTCAGACGGGTGGTGTAGTTCTTGCATGCAGGGGTGTCGTAGGCCTCCCTCACCGGGTTGTTGTTGGCCCTCTCGGTTGGGCATGTCCCGGTCTACTGGCGTTCCCTGGAGTTCCCTGCCGTCGGGGTGGCGTTGGGTCGCCTTGCCGGGGAGGCGTGAGTTCTCGCTGCCGTGGAGTCCCCTGTCTACTCGGCAGTTGCAGTACGGTAGCTGGTCTGCTGGCTGGCCGGTCATGTTGTGGTGGTACGGCCCTTCCTCGACTGGGTGTTGCAGGGCTACCTCACAAGGGTGGTGTTGTCCTGCCCTGCCCGGGTGGCGTTGCCCTACCTCGTCGGGGTGGTTTTGGCCTGCCCTGTAGGGGTGTTGTTGTCCTACCTCGTCGGGGTGGTTTCGGCCTGCCTTGTAGGGGTGTTGTTGTCCTACCTCGTCGGGGTGGTTTTGGCCTGCCTTGTAGGGATGTTGTTGTCCTACCTCGTCAGGGTGGTTTTCGCCATCCCCTTCCCACCGCTTCCGGAGTTGGTCGATGTGACGTCTACAGACCACTCCATCTTGCAGTTCGACAGTGTAGGACTTCGGGCCGGTTGAGCTCTCGATTCTCCCTTTAAGCCATTTCGGCAGGCCGTGGAAATTAAGCGCGAAAACCGGATCTCCTGCGGAGAAGGCTCGGAGGGGGCGGCTCGCGGTTGCGGTGATCTCGGAGTGGTACAGGGGGTGAAGTCGGTCCAGGGGTGACCTCAGCTTCCTGCCCATCAGCATTTCGGCCGGGCTCTTTCTAGTGGTGGCATGCGGCGTAATATGCTGGATCAAGAGGAAGTTGTCGATCTTCTCTTGCCAATCGCCCGGCCCCATCCTGGCAAGGGCCTCTTTAGTGAACCTCACCATCCTCTCGGCTTGTCCGTTGCCAGCCGGTCTGTAGGGGGCAGAGAGGGCATGGCGGATGCCCAAACTGGCCAGGAACTCCTCCATTGGTTTCGAGGTCAGCTGCGGGCCGTTGTCGGAAACAAGGATGTCCGGCAGCCCGTGGGTAGCGAATAGTCGCCGGAGGGCTCTAATAGTGACTTCAGTAGTGATGGATGCCAGGGGAATGACCTCAAGCCACTTGGAAAAGGCATCCACCACTATTAGCAGGAACTTCCCTTGCATCGGGCCCGCAAAGTCTATATGTATTCGCGCCCACGGGTTGCTTGGTGTTTCCCATTCCGCAACAGGCGTTTGCGGAGGGGCGGGGCGGACTTCTTGGCACGGATCACATCTGGAGACCCAGTTCTCAATGTCTTTGTCCAGTGATGGCCACCAGACGTAGCTCCGTGCCAGTCCCTTCATGCGCACGATGCCAGGGTGCCCCTTGTGCAAAGTCTCCAATGTCTTTAGGCGCAAAGCCTGGGGAACCACAACCCTGTCACCCCACAGTAGGCAGCCCTTCATGGTTGACAGTTCCTGCTGCCTCTTTGCAAACGGCTTGAAGTCGTCGGTCATCGGTTCTGCAGGCCAGCCGCGCAGCACCCAAGACATCACTTGCTTCAAAGTCCGGTCTTTCTGGGTTACTGCCGCGACGTCTGCGGATGTGACTGGGCAAGCCAGGTCGCCATCGATGTGATGCAGTCCCAGGGTGGGGGCTGGGTCCTCCACTAAGTCCTTTGACGGGCATCTGCTCAAGGCGTCAGCGTTGCAGATGTTACTGCCCGGCCTGTGGCAAAGTTCGTAAGAGTACCCGGCCAAAAAAATTGCCCAGCGTGTCATCCTGGGCGATGAATAGTTAGGTGTAGGCTTGCTTCCCGACAGAAGACCTAACAGGGGCTTGTGGTCTGTGATGACCGTGAACCTCCGCCCGTATAGGTACTCGTGGAAGCGCTTGATGCCCGCAACGATGGCCAGGGCCTCTTTGTCCAATTGGCTGTAATTTCTCTCGGCGCTGGACAGCGTCTTTGAGAAGTAGGCGATGGGGGCTTCCTTCCCGTCCGGGAACTGATGGCTGAGGACTGCTCCGACGCCGTAGGGGGATGCGTCGCAAGTCAATAGCAGGGGGAGCGTCTCGTGGTATTGGATGAGGACACTCTCAGAAGAAAGTAGGTTCTTGACAGCTCTGAATGCTGCGTCCTCTTCCTTCCCCCACCTCCAGGAAACCGCCTTCCCCAGCAAGCGATGGAGCGGTTCAGCCACGGAGGCTTTCTGTTTCAGGAAAACACTGTAAAAATTCAGTAGTCCCAGAAACGCCTGAAGCTCCGTCTTGTTTTGGGGGGCTGGAGCTTCATGGATAGCCCTAACCTTAGATTTGGTGGGGTGAATGCCGTTCTTATCAATGAGATAACCCAGGAACTCGACTTCCTGGACCCCGATGATGCACTTGTCTCTCCTGACTCTCAAACCCTTCTCCTTGAACCGCTGTAAAACCATGCGCAGTCGCTCAAGTAGTTGGGTTTTGGAGTGGCCGGAGATCAAGACATCATCGAAGTAAGGGACCGCCCCTGGAATGCCTTGAAGAAGGCGTTCCATAAATGATTGAAAAATACCTGGGGCTGCGCTGACCCCAAATTGGAGGCGCGTGCATTTAAATGCCCCTCTATGCGTGACAATGGTTTGTGCCTCCGCAGTTTTTTCATCCACTGGCAATTGCTGGTAAGCTTGGGCCAGGTCCAATTTTGCGAATATTGATCCGCTCCCAAGTGAGTGCAGCAGATGTTGCACCACTGGAACCGGATATGCGCTCTGCTGGAGGGCCTTATTTATGGAACACTTATAGTCGGCGCAGATGCGCACAGACCCATCATGCTTCATCGGGGTCACAATGGGGGTCTCCCATGCAGCATGATCGATCGGTTCCAGGACCCCCTGGGCGACAAGCTTATCTATCTGGGCGTCGACCTTGGGCCTCAGGGCGAACGGAACCCTGCGGGGCTTAAGCCTAATTGGGGTGACATTTTTGTCCAAATTGAAGGAAATGGGTTTCCCCACAAATTTCCCCAGCTTACCATCGAAGACTTCCTTGAACTCTTCGATGATGGCGTCGAGTTCGTCCCTACGAATTTGATGGATCCCGCTGATAGACAGCCCCAATGGCTCGAACCACTCCATCCCCAGCAGGCTCGGGCGGTTTCGCCCCACGACAGTGATGGGTAGGACGCCCTGGAAGTCGTGGTAGGTGACCCGGAGCGAAGTCCTCCCCAGGATCTCAACAGGGTTGCCGCCGAAATCGACAAGACGGGCTCGTAGGGGCTTGAGGTCTTTCCTCGAGATGCCCGGTTTCAGGCGCTTTAACTGGTGCCAGTCCATGATGGAGTAGTTCGATCCCGAATCAACCTCCATAGAGCAGGGTGTTCCCTCCACGATCACGGTGGCATGGAACTTTGCGGCCGCATCGTCAATGGTGTGGATGCCGGAGGACAGCTGCTCGGTTCTGACCGCCGCGTAGCCGCCGCCTCGTTGCTGAGACTTGACAGAGGACCGTTTGGATGGTCTCTGGTTGTCTTGCCGTTTCTCGCCCCAGCCGGGGGGAAACGGACCCGGGGTAGGTGCTTCGGCCCTGCAGGCTTCAGCGATGTGCCCCCGCTTGTTGCAGCGTCGGCAGACAGCGTCTCTCCAACGGCACTTGGCTCTGGCATGGTTCCCTTTGCAGCTGCCGCAGGGCTCGATCCGGGCGCCATCTTGTTTGCGCTCGCGACGGTTTTGGCGGGAAACCTTGTGAACGGCCATTTCGTCGTCGGAGCAGGAGCTGGTAGACGACTCCTCAGACGAGCTCTTGGGTTGGCGGTGCAATTTGTGCACCCCTTTAGCCCTACTCATGGCGGCAGCCGCCTTTTCTGAGATCTCGGCTGCGATTGCCTCCTCAACGACGTCTTTCAACGCGATCTTCTTTCGGCTGAGGAACTTACGTTGCAGTCCAATGTCCCTCATGCCGAAAACAATGCGGTCTCTGATGGCGTTCTCAACGTTGTCAAACTCGCAGTTTGACGCGAGTTGCCGCAGAGCTGCCACAAAGTCCTTGATGGGCTCCCCCTCCAACTGATTCCTTTGCTGAAAGGTGAATCTGTTGGCAATGGGAGTTCCAGTGGGAGCGTAGTGCTCCTTCAGCACGTCTTGCAGATCGGCCCAAGACATCTCCTCGATGTTCCTTGGGGACACGAGGTCGATGGCCATCTCAAGCACCTCGGAGCCGCAATGCGCTAGGAACAGGGCTCGTTTCCGTTCATCGGAGAGGTCTTGATAGTTGTTTCCCCGCAGAAACTGGCGGAAACGAACCAGATAGGAGGTCCATTTCTCCACTCTGGGGTCGAATTTGGAGATCGGAGCCATCGCGGCTTGTGACGCCTCCATCTTCAGTGACTTCAGCTCAGTGAGAAAACTCTCGATGAGTGACTTAGCTCCGCGTGGCGGTTCTTTTCAAATCCTTCGTCGCCAGTGTTAGATCAGGCGCAGGAAAGAAGACAAGACCAGCGGGGTCTGTTCAACAAGTTTTATTCAGCTCTCAACTAAGTCAGAACAGACGACGGCTGTGCTGCCGGAGCCCTTTTTATAGCGCTCCGGCAGACCAGCCGTCCAATGACAGCGGTTTAACTTTCCCGCCCGGAGGATTAACCAATCCCCGGCCGGATGTCCTTATAAGGACATAACAGAAAGTTTTTACCTCAGAATACTTTGCACCCATTTTCAGGAGACCTAACACACACCAGCATGTGCCATTTTGTATCTGAGGTAAGTGTAAGAATATCATAATACCACCCTGAGAATTACATTCCCTTCTCCTTTGGAAGCAAACCTCCCCAACAACCCGACTCTCATGATTTATTTCAATTAATTTGAATGAGAATATTTGCAAAAAACAAAAACTGGAAAAAATACTTGTCATGTCTTTGATGCAAATAATAATTATAAAAATTAACTTGTCAGGTGCAAAAGATCAGGACCATACATAAAGTATGGAATTCAAGGAGCTCCTTCAATGGAATTCAAGGAGAGCGGATGTGCATCATTTGTGGCAATGTAAGGACTGATCTGATGCCATGTTTAAGTTCATCCCCAGCTCTGCCTGCTCTTCCCCTACAAACTTAGAGTAATGATATTGATTTTCTAGCCTAGTAATATGGCTGATAGCTCTTGAAAATCTTGAAGATCATACTTTAGAGAAGGTAAACTTTTCTGAGGGTTTACCACCAGAACAAGTGTGGCTTATGGTTTTGAGGCCAGCCAAAAACCCTGATTCTGACATTTAAAAAAAAAATATTAAATGCTTCCCCTTGACTCCTCTGCCTTCCACTGCATGCATCCATTTAAAATGTCAGATAAGGCTAATCCTCATATTACTTTATTACAGATGGCCACATGGCAGTCTTTACTTAAACCAGATGTTCTTTGTCTGGCTAATCTGGATGAAATTGTGTTATCTAAACGAAACCTATGCATTTGTTAGGGTAACAAATGTACACAGATTTCTTTTCTTTTTTAAAAAAACCTTGCAATAGTTACCGTAACAGAACAGCAAAATTTATTTACAGCACTTCTGTCCCTTTGTAGACCCTTGACATAAATAGATTTAGATGAACTACAGAATACCTGTTGTGAATCTAAACATATAGCAGCCCGCACACATGTTATGTGTCTCAAACTAGGTGGAAAAATTATTTTGCAGCAGACACTTCCATTTTTAATTCACTACAGAGGATCCTGAGCCAGATGTTTGATGCCTGTTCAGTATATTCATGGGCTTAGTTTTATCTGGAAGTCTTCAGGCAAGCTACCTAAAATTAATGGGCAAAGAACTCTCACAAATTTTGGTAGTGTTTGTAGTATGAGGACAAAGTGACGCCCCTGAAAATTGTAATACCCAGGGACTTGGTGTATTTCATCAAGGCAAAGTAATCAGTCAGAAAACTTTGGGCAGTAGTTCAAATACATTTTAATTTCACAGTTAACCTGCATGTCTGCATTAGGCCATCTGGGTGGTATTTGACTTTAAATTATGCACATGTTTATAGATTGAAAGGAATATAAACCCTCTCTTGGCTCAATTAATATAAAAGCTGGATCTTCTGCTGCTACAGGCAGGCTAACCTTCCCTTGGCTAGGCCCCAATGGCAGTAGCCTGGCAGCCTTGGAGTGGGTTTTCTGCATAGACTGTCCTAGCATATAGACGTAGAAATCAGGAACATCAGAAACCAAGATGCTATGAGAAGACAAGCAGATAAATTGGTAGGTGAAGGGCCATCAGGTATTTGAATTGGTCAAAATGCAGACATTTTGTCACTTCATTTGTTTTCAGGATTAAATTGCTAACAATACATATACTTTGGTTCAAAAATTTTGGTTGGATTTCTCCACACTCTTTTTAAAATTGGGGGGTAGCCGCCACATATTCTATATAAGTAACACCCCAAATCAGCTCCCATCTGCATTTATTAGAAAAGTATGTCAGCGAAATTCCAAATAAAATGTTTATTTGAAAAAAAGGTTCTTCGTTTTCCATAATAGACCTGCTAGGAAAAAAAAGGCTACTTATCATTTTATTTATTTACATAGCTGCGTATTTATTTTTATAACAATACCAGTTGTCAGATTTTTTATAGCCCAGGTGTGGTTCCACCATAGTGAGTCCATAAAACTTTATTTTAAGGAGAAAAAAATGTCTCGGGTCAGAAGGACCAGCCAAAACCATTGACCAAGGGGGAAATCCATTATGTATGAACCTGTTAATGCTCACCCAAGGTCAAAGGCCATTACAGATATATTTTTAATGAAGAAGAAAGCTTGCAATCTCAGATCTCATGATTATGATTAAAATATTATCTAAATGCTGAGGACATGAATTAAAATTGCTTGGGTTAGAGATAGCAATACATAACCTTTAATAATTAGGTTAGCTTCAGTCCTGTAGAAATTGGAAGATATACTAAGGGAATAAGATTATTTATATGTCTCCATCTGAGGCCAAAGAAGATTCATCCCAGTTCCGGAATTTCCCAAGAAGTATTCTTAGCCTTAGATACAAAACGTAAGTGGGGGAATCTAAGAATGGCAGAATGTGATGGCATACAGTCCAAACCAAATAGCTTGAAAGGTGTTTTCACAGGGTCTCAGTCTTGACAGGATTATCTTAAGCCAATTTAGAGTCAGTTTGGCAAAGCAGAGGACAGAAGCACTAAGGTGAGGTCTGCTCCCTCATGTTGGAGGCGCTGTTTTAAAGCGTTTCCTGGTTGAACTTGAAAGGATTAGCCGGTAACATCAATGTTGCCTGGGAGATAGCAATAGGAATAGCACTTAGACAGTGGTGAAATGTAAAATTTGTTACTACCGGTTCTGTGGGCGTGGCTTGGGGGGGGTAATGTGACTGAGTGGGTGTGGCAAACTTTTTTTTTTTTACTTTTAAAACCATTTTTTCTACAACCTCTTCGGCTGAAGAGGTTGTAAAACAAAATGCTTTTAAAAGCCTCTGACAATCAGGCAACTCAGCTAGGATCGTCAGAGGCTTTTAAAAGCATTTTTTCTACAACCTCTTCGGCCAGAGAGGTTGTAGAAAAAATGCTTTTAAAAGCCTCTGACGATCCCAGCTGAGCTGCGTGATCATCAGAGGCTTTTTTTTTTAAACTTTTAAAAACATTTTTTCGGCCAAAGAGGTTGTAGAAAAATGCTTTGAAAAATAAAAAAAAAGGCCTCTGTTAATTGCGCGGCTCAGCTGGGCATGCGGAGGGGGGACTTTTGCTACCGGTTCTCTGAACCACCCACAGCCATTGCTACCGGATTGGTTGATCCGGTCTGAACTGGAAGCATTTCACCTCTGCACTTAGACTTATATACCACTTCACAGTGCTTTACAGCCCTCTCTAAGCGGTTTACAGAGTCAGCATATCTCACCAGGCTCAAGGTTGACTCAGCCTTCCCTCCTTTCGAGGTGGGTAAAATGAGGACCCGGATTGTGGAGGCAATAAGCTGACTTTGTATAAAAAGGAACACCGCTTATGGGGGTGCGAAAGCCCTACTAAGCAGGTATATACAAAAGTATGAAGGCTATTGCTTAACACATTATAAGCCGCCCTGAGTCTCCAGAGAAGGGCGTCATATAAATCAAACCAATAAATATTGCCCCCAATAATCTGGGTCCTCATTTAACTGATCTTGGAAGGATGGAAGGCTGAATCAATCTTGGGCTGCTCAGAATCAAACTCCTGGAGTGAGCAATGAGTTAGCCTGGATGTGCTTTTGTGAATAGTTATTGTCGGGTATTGTTGAATGCTGGTGTGTCACCTTGGATATGCGTGTCATCGGTTCGCTATTATTATGCTAGCTATTCCAAATAAAAGAATCTTTCTAGATAAGGATGTTCCCTTGCCTTTATCTTCACAAGGATATATCTGGCAGGTTGCAATAGGATTTCCAGGGGGGACATTAATTGTTATATCTAATGCAGAAATTTATACCAAATTATATTCATGGTTATTAATTGTGACCTCCATGATCAGGAGTAGCATATTTTTGAATAACATATAGTAGAGACAAATTGCACATCCCTCTTGTACTCTGTGTGTGAACTTTCCAGAAAAATATTAATATGTTAGAAGAATGCCCACACTGATACATTTTTGATCTGACTCAGAAAGGTATTTCTCATGTTCTTATCCCAAAGGATCATTTATTTTGCTTTAGCAGATTTAAAAACAAATCTGCTAAAGCAAATCTTTTTGTACTGGAAAAGACTGATACACAAAGACCAAAACATCATTTTTAGTGAGATGCCTTGTTTCACAAAGCATATTCATATCAAAATGATATTATATTTTGAGTTTGGTCTGGAGCATTGGGAAGGGGAGAGCAATGCAGAACCATAACTATTTTATGATGGATCTCCCTTTAACTCAGTTTCTACTTCAGAAAGAAAACACGTTTAAGCTGCATCAATACACACATTCATTATAATTAATAGATTATTTGTCCTCTCACTCTCTCTGTTTGTCCTTGGGATAATCCTAAATCTGTGCATAAAGCTCAGAGATCATGTTGCCCATTAAAAAAAAAAGAATAATCAGTCAAGCTAGAGTTCTTTGGGAAGGTGTTGAACATTTTGGCCAGTGCAGATGGTAAAGATATGTTTAATAAAGAGAGAGGATTAGCAGGAACAGAAATAAGCTACAGAGTAAGGAGCCATTTCATTTTATACAGACCTCCATGACATTTCAGGTTGATTAAAACTGTATCAAAGCAGCTTCGGTTGGGCAACTTGTCCTAACAGTGACCTCTATTTAGCTTGCCAACCATGTTATTTTTGTGTATTATTTCATGGCATTTGAACAACTCACTGGCAACCTCTTCTTGCCTAAGTTGATTAAAACAAATTTATATATGCATAAGCCCACAGGAGGCTACTGGATTCTCCTAATATGTTTAAAATTAAGTAATTGATAGCTGTCATTGAGGTTTAAAAAGGAAATAGATATAGGTCACCTCAAAAATAAATGCATTTTTAAAAGGAAACTGTCACAATATTTACTTCTAGCATATAATGTTACTCTTCATATTCAAATCCAGGACGATAATAAATTAAACACTTTGGCTTAATGTATAAACAATTCTGTACCCATTTTTTTTAATGGGAAGAATCGCCTGCTTTGATTAGGACTAAGAAATAAAAAGGAAAATAGAACCGGCAGGCAACTTGCATCTGTACAAAGTCTGCTATGTAGATTGAATTGTCCCTTCCCAAGGTTTTATCAAGGAGACTGAGGGAATTAAATCTAACAGTAGGATATAGTTTATGATTGGTTTTGATCCCTCCCTTCCTCCCCCCCCCCTTTGACAACTTTTTAAGTTGCGGCTTTGCTCTTGAAATAAATGGAGCTTGTGGCTGTTCATAGTTGTGAGTGAAATCGCACCCTCCTACCGGCTGTTGTAATTTGGATCTATATCCTGTCTTGTCTACAAAGAAAAGGGTACTTAGTGATTTTTAAAAATACAGATCGCAGAACAAATCAATTACATGTAATTTGAATACTCTAAAATGCTTATTACAAGCGTAAGCTCTCTCAGCCCAACCCACCTCACAGGATTGTCATTAAGGGGAAAATAGGAAGAAGGAGTATTGTGTATGTATGCTGCCTTGACTCCATCCAGCTACCTCGTTCTCTGTTGTCCCCTTCTTCTTTTGCCCTCAATCTTTCTCAGCATTAGGCTCTTCTCCAGTAAGTCCTTCCTTCTCATTAGGTGGCCAAAGTATTTCAGTTTAATCTTCAGGACCTGGCCTTTTAAAGAGCAATCAGAGTTGATCTCTTCTAGGATTGACCGGTTTGATTGCCTTGCAGTCCAAGGGACTTACAGGAGTCTTCTCCAATGCCATAGTTCTAAGGCCTCAATTCTTTGGCGCTCAGCCTTTCTTATGATCCAACTTTCACAGCTATACATTGCAGCTGGGAAAACCATAGCCTCGACTATACATTTTTGTTGGCAGGGTGATGTCTCTGCTTTTTAGTAAGCTATCTAGATTTGTCATAGCTTTCCTCTCCAGGAGCAAGCATCTTTTAATTTCTTGGCTGCAGTCCCCATCTACAGTGATCTTGGAGCCCAGGAAAATAAAATCTGTCACTACATCCATTTCTTCCCCATCTATTTGCCAGGAATTGAGAGGACCGGATTTCATGATCTTAGTTTTCTTACATGAACTTATATGGACTCCAGAGGATGGTAGAGGACAGGAAGGCCTGGAGGAACATTGTCCATGGGGTCGCGATGGGCCAGGCACGACTTCGCAACTAACAATAACAATGCTGCCTTGAGTTATTTACAAAAAAAATAAAATAAAATCCCAGGGTAAAAAAACAAAGAAACAAATAAATTCAGGTATGGTGATATAATATGGATATTATGGAACACTTCAAACAAGGAAACTAACAAGATATTCCTTGATGCACTTCCTGAAATTAGTGGCCTAATTGCCACTAGCCACTAGCTGCTCCTTGGCTTGCAAATAACATTGGAGAAAGCCTTTATGGCAAATAATGAGGATATTGTATTAGGACTCCGGTAGGAGGCTAGCAAAAGAGGAAGGGTTTTAAAGGAGAAAATCAATATTTCAAACTGAATCTGCACAGCAATTGGTTCTTAGTAGTTCTTTCCATAGCAATAGGTTATGATTGGGATGTGGTGCAGCACCATTACAGAAGCAGCCTTTTCAGATATTGTTACTTTATTTATTTATTTATTTCTCTCTCTCTCTCTCTCTCTCTCTCTCTCTCTCTCTCTCTTTTAAAAAGCCCATTGAGGACCACATGTCCTGTGGGACTCAAAAATATAAACTGTAAAAAAGATGAAAGTAGCATTTAGCATTAAAGAGCCATGGTGGCACAGTGGTTAGAATGCAGTATTGCTGGCTAATATTGCTCACATTTCCAGGAGTTCAATTCCCTCCAGGGGTGAGTTCTACTTACCTTTACTACCCGTTCACAACAGGGCCGCATGCGCAGAAGCTTCCTGATGACGTCAGCGTTGGTGGGCGGAGCCTCCCGCCGGTTTTACTACTGGTTCTATAGAACCGATCCGAACCGGGGGCAACCCATCACTGATTCCCTCTGATCATGACCGGTTCAAGGTTGATTCAGTCTTCCATTCTTATGAAGTTGGTAAAATGAGGATCCGGATTGTTGGGGGCAATATGCATGGCTGCTTAGAGAGGACCGTAAAGCACTGTGAAGCGGTATATAAGTCTAAGTGCTATTGCTATTAAGGGATTAAAAGATATATAATGTAGGATCAGGATGGCTGGCTGCTGAAAACATCTTCCTCGCTGGAGCATACAGAGTTAATCTGAGAGATCCAATTGAGTACAGTATAGGCTTAACCATTAAATTGGTCATATGCTCCAATGTGGCAGATACTGCTGTGTTTAGCACTCCCTTTTACATTGTACTAACCTGATTGGTAGTTAAACTCACTGATGAAGCCCACCATGAAGAGGAGATGATTATCACTCTATGTATTTATTTTAATTTGTACCATTTAAATGGTTACATTTTTCTGTACAAGCTCATGGGAGTCATCATCTGTTGCGTTGTACTTAGAATTCTATTAGAGAATGCAATATGAGCCTCGCCCGAATTGCCATTCCCAGAAGCAAACCTTTTAAAAATCTGTAACAAAGATGCAATTATGCATACAACTATGTTGAAAAGTCATTTTTGAGACCGCTTTCATTTGCCAGGGGTCAGGCAGCCAATAACTTTCAGTGCATCTTGGGCAGTATAATCCAATCTTGGGCAAAATAGATTTCCAGAGGCTAGCTCTGTTCATTATTTTAAATGGATACACTTAAATTGTTACGCAACCTATTAATCTACATGTATCGGGACCAAAATCAGGACAAGCATTTTCCATGGATTTTTTTTTAAAAAAAAATCTAATATGAAATGTTGAATATTGTCTAGGCAAGAATTGAACCAATCTAGACCACTTGAAGAGAAGAAGAGGATGATTACTAGCAAGGTGAATAGATTCAGTTGCAGTAGGGCATTATTGGAACAGTTGAAGGACCAGGTTAGAGACAGATCATCATGGACAGTATCTATGTGGTCACTAAGCATCAACAATGACTTAATGGCATATAATCAATCAATGAATCATTGTTTTCCTACAGAAATACACCAATGGTTTTCAAGAGAACTTGGTCTCTTATAATAAAATGATTGATTCTTGAAAAAGTGAATGAACTGTTGAATTGTCTTATATGTAGGATCTGAAGGTACCTGAATAATTTTGCAGCTTTGCGATGCCTATATTCTTGACTCAGTCCACCCTGTTTTGAGGACATCTTCATTTCTCAGTTTCAGCTAGCCAATCAGTGTGGTCTTGGTTCATACTGCTGGTATCATCTTCACACTCTTAAATAATCCCTATTCACAGTCAATGTGCTGTTAACTATGAAACATGACTGAACAGATACTAGTGAAAGGTCCTGCTTAACTATTGTGGGAAGAGAAAGTTGCATTAGAAAGTCTTTGTCTCAATCATATGGTTCTTCTTATTTATTATTTTTTTAAATGAACTAGTGTACTGAATCAGTGGCTGATCCAAGAAATAAGTTTTTGTGATTTTTTTGGATCTCTGTAGTGGGAAAAGCCTACAGAAACTTCATATTTCTGTCTACTGTAAGTTGAGGAAAATTCTATGTAATTGAAGAATTGCTTTGAGGTGTAACTGGTAAGACTGATTGTTATTATTACCCATGAAAGCTTATATATAAATATAAAATTAGCCTGATTGTAACTTTTGACTACTTTTTTAAAATAAGTGATTGCCTTCTTTGATCTCTTCCTACCGTATCTCTCTGTATCAAGATAGTTAAAGTATTTTTTTGGTATTCAAATTTTACAGCTGGTAAGAATCGACATCTTCCCCAAACCCACCGACATGTGTTGGATATCCTTACTGATCTAGAATGAACAGATAAAAATGGACATTGGTTGGATCCACAGACATGAAGGCTATTAAGTGTCAAGAAAAAAAAAAAGGATAACCTCAATGTGTTTTAAGAGAACATTCTTGTTAGGAAATGATAATTTACTAACTTGTTGGGTTGGCAATATATAAAACCTCAGTATAGCTTTAAGACTGTATTGCTGTATTGCATCATACTGTGTCCTGATTGGTTAGCTCTCTAGCCAATATCCTTAAGAAGGAGCTTGAAACATGGTTAGTTTCTCTCTGATCTCTGCTACTCTCTGCTACTCTCTGCTGATCTTTGCTGACCATTATTGATCGTTACTGCTATTTGCTGTGTTTGCTACTGTTTGCAACTGTTTATTGTGTATGACTATAACGACTGGTAAGAAGACTTTGTTATTGGAATATCCCTGGACTATTGTTTACTATCTACTGCTTTATCTGTGTATGGCCTGGACTGTTTATTGAACTGTGGCTTATTGCTATTTCCTAAAAGTAAACACAACTCAGTGTATCTGTGTTTTGGCTGTGATTATTTGCAACTGCTCTCAGTTGCTTTCATGTGCATACCCTTGCTACACTAGGGTTGCTCTGCGAATTCCTCAACAATTCTGCCAGGTTCAAGTGCTATTTCTCAAAAGAAATTATGCAACCATTCTGCCTTTTTCTTCTTCAAAGAAGAAAGGATGGGTTCTAAATAGAAATAATTGTGTCTAGACTTTTCCTCTGTAAAATTCTGAGAATTTTATAAAAGCTTCATCTGGAAACATTGCATTGAATTATGGGTGTGGGCACACGTGACATCCCACCTCCCCGCATTTCCCCTGCTTTTGGCACATGATCACAAAAAGATTAGCTATTACTGCCCTAAGTGGTTTACAGAGTCAGCATATTGCCCCCAATAATCTGGGTTGTCATTTTACCAACCTTGGAAGGATGGAAGGCTGAATCAACCTTGACCTGGTGAAAATCAAACTGCTGGCAGTCGGCACAATTAGCCTGCAATACTGCATTCAAACCACTGGGCCACTACCGCTTCCATTCAATATTTGACTATGGAACCCAGGAGAGACAAGTTATTATAGGGCTGGTAATTGTGGAAAGATATTCTCTACTTTTTAGATAAACTAGATCCTATCCATATATGGGCTGCTAAAGGAGAAGACATGGTGGAGATGATGGATGAGATGGTGGATGAGTTAGCGTGGCAAAGAACAGGAAGGAATTTTGGTTGGGCTTCCTGTTCAGATGCTGCTAAAGCTGCTTTTGTTGCTAATGTTTTGAATACCCTCCACTCTGTGTGAATACTAACACTTAGGAAGAATGACTGTGTATTCAGAATATTTTGAAACCCATCATGAAGGAATGGTTTTCTGTTAAGATTATTTGTTTTGGCTTGTTAGGTTTGGCAAAAAACTTACAAGCATGGCTTGGCTAGATTAAAATATTTACCGGAGACAAGAATAAAGCAATATACAGCAGTTGATTAGCTACTGTGATTAAGAAGATGTAAATGTGGGTGAGTTGGGTTTTTTTTTGTCACCCTATTTGGAACATGTTTGGTCCAGCACTTGGTGGCCTTCAAACAAGCTAGTAGTTTTATGATTACATAATAGGTATTTCTGACACCGGAACAGCTGCATTTCAACCAGTGAGAGAATGGAAGATGGAGGGAGTTAAAAACATCAAATTAAAAAGATCAATTTCCCAGAATGATAGAACCCACATTTCTTGTAGAATCATTCATTAATGATCCACACATCAGATGCAGAACCAATCCCATCGTTCTCCAAAATGTAAAAGTTTGAGAGCTTGTGGTCCTGGGATGTAAGCTGTAAGTTGTTTGTGGTTGTGTATGCAGTGCCATGAATACAAAGCCACCAATGAACTCACATGGAAAACACATACATTTTTCAAAAGACAAGTAATTGACATTCCCAGCAACTTCTTGGATGATCTATTTCCTCCAGCATTTGAGATGAAGTTATAACATAGAGACAAATGAAATAATAATGTACAATATAACAGGCTGCACAAGAAGTTGGACATAAATATTTTCTGTTTGGCAAATGTGAAAGAACTCTATATTACAAAACTTCCTGCTAGGCCACAAACACACATCTGTAATGGTTTGTTTTCTACATAAGAAAAATTGCCATTGTCATATTCCAAACTGTGTTTAAATTGTTTTATTATAAACTCTCTGTGGGTCTCTGCTTAACTGGGAAATCATTCACTCTAAATTTATCTTTTCTCTGCATGGCATTGACAACTTCTGGCACTGTCAGCTCTGTCTCTGTTAAGAAAAAAAATTCCCTATAGAAAAAGAGATGATTCTCAGTTGATTTAACAATCTCCAGAGCACCTTTGGCAATCTCTGCTCATATTAACTCTTTCTGGTGCCTGTATAATTTTGAGGCTTGTGTTAAGATTTGTGGTTTGAATTTAATGAGAAATGAAAGCTGCATCACCTAAAAATTTATCTGACCAAAATTTTTAAGTGGGGGTGTAGGGAGCACATTCAAAATTTATTTTATATACCTAGTGTTCGTTATTGGTTTTCCTCTCAATTAAGCAACAGTTAGAAGTTTGTATATTTGTGTGTGATTATGTACTCAGAAACCGAACAAAACAGAGACCAAACCTCACTTTCAGTACTGATGATGTTACCTAGTTGGGTAATGAAATGTTTGCAAGAAACGAACCAAGCTCAGAGAGCACCAAAGACTCCACAGTACAGTTCAACCCTGAGCTATAAATATTCTCTTCTTTGGATACTCATAGTCTCTATACTATTGCCAAGAGCTTTGTTCTCCCATGTTGCAACCAATGTGTGCTACAGGTTGTTGTATGTAACATGATGTCTGAATGACCCTTCACGAAGGTTTGAAAAAGCTGGGATACAGCGAGTCTGTAGCCTTCAGGAATTCTGCATGCACAGGAGACTTATTAATAGCAGCATAATATGCTTTCTACAGTGGCACATTAGACAATTCACCCAACGTTCTGGAACAATTTATTAGAAAATATGGCAAGCTAATACGAATTAACAAGAAGAATGCAAAAGCTCCTGGGATCTGTAATATTTTGGGAGTAATATTTATGGTTTACATATTTTGGCTACTTTATTTTTTATTTTTATATTGTTCTGGCTTAATTACTTCAGGAGCCCAGAAACTGCCGTAAAGGAGTTTTATATTTGTTGGGTTTTCATGAACTGTAATGTGCTCCAAAGGTTGATATTATGTTAATTGCATAAAAAAGGATCAACTCTCCCAAATCTTTGTTATTTAGGTTAAATATAGGATGGAACACAGAAAGAGGAGAGGGATTAAATGGATTTGAATATGGGCATGTGATTACACTACCCTTGATTTCCCATGCCACACCTTCTAGTCGGCAATACAGAAATCTAAAAGGTAGCTTTATGGTCCCATTTAACTGACCTTATTATCCACCTAATCTGCCATCTGGAATAGTTGGGTGGTCATGTTTTATGAGCTTTCTTGGCAATAGCATGGAAGCAATTTGCCACTGTCTTCTGGTTTTTTTAAAAAAAAAAGTTTATAGATTATTTGACAGCCCTTGGGATTTCTTGGTGGTCTCGCATACAAATGATAATTAGAGGATTAGGGAAATGCTGTATATATAGTATTTATTTTTTATTTGACTATTTCATTAGTGGTAATGTCTTACATGTTAACTGTAAGGGTGACAATTTTCTATCAACATGTCATATTGTACTATTCATATCTATTTGTATATTTGTATTAGCTTTTCTGTTCTGTTCTATTGATGTAATGCAGGGTTTCTCAACCTTGGAAGCTTGAAGATGGGTAGACTTCAACTCCCAGAATCCCCCAGCCAGCGCTGCTGGCTGGGGGATTCTGGGAGTTGAAGTCCACCCATCTTCAAGCTACCAAGGTTGAGAAACACCGATGTAATGCATCTTTTTGGTATTTTTGATGTTTGGTCAGCCAAGTGGGCCTTAATACTAGTACATACTTACATGCATCAAAATTCCATCTTTAATAAATCTAATAAAAGCAAACAATATCTTCAAATATCCTTTCTAAGGTGGGTAAAATGAGGACCCGGTTTGTGGGGGCAATAAGCTGACTTTGTATAAAATATACAAAAGTATGAAGGCTATTGCTTAACGCATTGTAAGCCGCCCAGAGTCTCTGGAGAAGGGCGGCATATAAATAAAATAAAAAAATATATATAAGGGCAAAGTAGACATAAGCAACTCTGTTCCCTGCTCTAAGCAGTCTTATTGATATAACTGAAGAGCTGGACTCCAAAGTTATAACCTAATTGTTTATGGTGGGCAGTCTGTGAGTTTGGAAGCCTGTATATGTGAATAAACCAAGGCTGCTAGACTTTTTTCTATACCGAATGACTGTTTATAGAGGTGCAATGTAGAGAGAGAAGGAACTGTTGGAGGTGTAGGATATAGGTAGCCCTTCATTTAGCAACTACCTCACCTAGCCACAGTTACAATAAGTGATAAAAAAAAGTAACTTTATGATCAATCCTGGCATTTACAACTTCCACAGCTCTGTAAAGCAAAGTAAGCCTGAGTGGCACAGGAGGTTAATGCCTCCTACTAAGGCAGCATTTAACATCCAGCTGCCTGCAATTACTGCGAGTTCAATTCTCACCAGGCTCAAGGTCGACTCAGCCTTCCATCCTTTCTAAGGTGGGTAAAATGAGGACCCGGTTTGTGGGGGCAATAAGCTGAATTTGTATAAAATATACAAAAGTTTGAAGGGTATTGCTTAACGCATTGTAAGCCGCCCTGAGTCTCCGGAGAAGGGCGGCATATAAATCAAATTAAAAAAAAAAAGTAACTTCAAAAGCACATTAAGTATGGTTTCACTTACTGACCATTTTGCTTAACAACTAAGTTTCTGGTCCCAATTCTGATTGCTAAACAAGGATTACTGTATTCTAAATACAAACACGGCATAGAGCCACAGATTTTTCTCTTCACTAGGCAGGATTTAATTTTCTAAGACAGTGCCCACCCCCCCAGCCTTTTGGGCACCAGGGACCGGTTCCATGGAGAGAGGTTTTTCCGTGGACCGGAGGGGCCGTGGTTTTGCATGCTGCCTGACTCCCGCAGATGGGGCTTCGCTTGTTTGCACGGACCGGTTACTGGCATGCTCCAGCTCAGTCCACGCACTGGGGATTGGGGATCCCTGTTCTAAGATATTAAATGTACAAACCAATATTCACCTACAAGGGATTTGTATCATAGTAGACCCAAGATTTTACTATAAACTCGTGTGTGCCCTGAGAGAATCACTTTGCCAATGGCACAACATTTAGAATGATTTAAGCCCTTCTCATTCTTTATAAGTCTTAGTTGTAGGATGTGAAGAAGGAGAGCATATATATGATGGTGACATCTATGAGCAAATCCTTGAAGCAGCGACACATTATTGTATTGGTTGATTTGAAAACCAATAACAGAGCAAAATGTAATACAGTGAAGGGTGTAGCAACAGAAACAAGCAACCCCATGCCCTTGAATAACTGTAAGAAAATGTGGGGAATGACTCACTGTGATTGCTGGAAAGAAGTTTGTGAGCAAAAGGAGAAGCCTAAAAATCCCATACCAAGAAATCTGAATTCTGTGACTTCTATAAATTATGAGCATCAAACCAGTATGCATTATTGTGGTTATATTGCATATTCAGTTACGCAAATATTGTTTTTGAAGAATGGGTTGTGTTTCTCAGTATTCTGGGATTTGACGAGGAGCAATGGAGGTCATTGAATTACTGTTTGGCTATGTCTAAGCTACTGAAAACTTTATGAACTCAATGACACTATCTCTAAGTAAATACGTGATTATATGAGAAGATTGTTTTCTCTTATGAATGCACCTTGTGTTTCATTTTGATTTGTTGTTTGCTTCTAATTGCCTGGTTTCTGAGAATGAGAAGCACAGCACACCGCATTATGTTTCTTAAAACTTTTCTACACCTACAATGTGTGATGTCAAATTGTCCTCTTCTGCCAATGATGTGAGGTCAGGCACTAATACCTGGCTCTGCAGGAGACTGAGACCTACCTGCTCTCATGCTTGTACTCTAATAAGTTGCACCATAGGAGGTTCATATTGTTGGATCTGGGGAGGCCCAGCATCTTACCAGTGTGAAAATGTCTGGCACAGAGCTGTCATAGCTACAGCTGCCTGCCTACTGTCCCTGCTAGCAAATTTATAACTTTTAGTTGTTATTTTTTAATTGTTCTCCTTTATGCACAATGAGAAATTTGCATTACTTTCATTTGAATGTCTCTAGCCTATCAACCTACCTACTAATCATCTTAGCATTGCCTAGCCAAAGGTATAAGAGAAGAAAGCTTTGCTGATTGCATATAGTAGGTTCCTCCCTCTTTGTGGGCTTGTATCACTGAACAACAGAGTTACAATTGCCCCATGGTGATGTCTGTGTATAGCTCCCTCTGAATTGGCAGCCAAGGGGTCTCAGCTAGTCCAGCTGTGGCTAATATAAGAAGTCACAGGTGCAGCAATAACCAGCCAGCAGGAAGAGTTGAAGCATTGTGGATAGCTTTCTGTGGGGAAGACGTGCAGCCATTGCTATGCTTTGTGTCAGGATGGCGGGCTATCAATTGGGGCAGCCTTCCAGTCAAAGACTCAGGTGCTGATGGCTGAATCTAGCAGTATTGCAGTTTTGGTCAATTGGAATGCATTTTAATGACTTGGACATTCAATGGCTCACCTTGTTTTTGTCTCTCTATAAGTGCAAGTTCCTGGATGCATTGACCATCTTATATAGATGATAGTAACTAACACATTCTAGTTTAAAATAGTTAGATATTCAATTAGCTTTGGCTTGAACCTTATTCCATTCTCTTATTCAGTTATATGAGTCAATGACATAAAAGTCCTTACTCACATATATATATCTCTACATAGCTTCTAGATGTCCACTATTTTCTAAGCTGGGCCTCTATTATGATGTCTTGTTTTAAAGCAGTGGTTTTCAAGATACAGTTTTTAGATTTCTAAGGAACCAGAGAGTCCTTCCTTACATTTCCTTCAGTGGGAAATTTCCTAATTAGTAGGATCCTCTACTTTTAATCTTTCCATATTTCTACTGTCACCCTTCTCACAGTTCTGCTGTGCTATCTCATTATGATAGGGATGTTGGTGGGTTCCTGGAGGACTGAGTGAACAAATTCCAGGAGCATAATCCAAGATGGAAGCCATTCCAGCTTCCAGCAAAAGTAACAGGCACTGATATTGGGCAACAGCAATAGCAGGACATGCTGGAGGTGAATAATCACTGTAGTGATAATGGCAAAGGCATCATTTCATATTACATGGGAAAAGGCAATAATGAACTACTATATTAATGAGAAAACCACATGGGTAAACAAAATAAAGTAATAGATGATGTAGGGATGGATGAAGGGCCCCTCCGTTGGATGGTTTTCAACACGTTATATGGAAGTAGAGCTACTGATCAATTAGTATCAAGTACTAATAGTGTTAATGATGTGGCTTGATTAAAGCCTTCCAATCATCTAGTTGCTAATGAGGCCATGCAAGGAAAGAAAATGTGAAAAAAATAGAGACAGAATTACTGTGAGATCATGGAATGTAAGGAGCATGAAAAGTTAGCATAGTGAAGGGTGGAATTAATCAGTTCACATTGACATCTTAGGCATCAGTAAATTGGATGTGGACTTGACATGGATATTTTTAATCAAAAGATATTGTTTAGTACTACTGTATATTCTTTATTACAAAAGAAGGAATAGTGCTGCTTTCACAAGAAGACTATAGTAAAGACAGTATTTGGGCAAATTGCAGCCTGTGATGAAATAATATCAATTAGACTTCATGGATAGCACTTTAATATGATTATCCAGGTTTTTGCTCAACCACTGATGGAGAAGAAGAGGACACTGAAGAGTTTTATGGTCAAATTAAACCTAAAATCAATAGAACATCATAGCAAGGTGTGCTGCTTAGGGAGACCGGAATGTCAAGATTGGAAATATTGAAGAAAACAGTTGAACTGTATGGCCTAAGAAACTGAAATAAAGCAGGAGAACTTATCAGTTCTGCCAAACTAATGATTTTTTTTTTACATTGCTTACACTTCCTTCAAATGACCAAAATGATACCTTTATATATATAGATATCACCAAACAGAGGATATAGAGATCAGAAATGTTGTATTTCTGCCCGATCGGTGCTTGAAATACAGTAAGTATCATAATAAGAAAGAATGGCAAGATACTGTTAGCTAGCTCTGTTGCCTGCACAATATGCAACTCATAAAATAAATAAAATAAACTAAGCCTGCGGCTAATCTCCAGGTGCTTATTTCTAGTTGTGAGCCCTCTCAAACCACTTTGCTCAAACAGCTACCTCAAAAGTTAAGAGGCAGAGTTGCTAGGTTTTTCTGTTCACATCCTGAGTTTTAAACCTTTAAATGTAACCTTTTGTACAGCTGCAGTTTTGTATAGTTAATACCTGTACGCAGGGACCTCATTTTGGGAAAGCCTGTCTCTTCCAAAGTTAAGCCGAGATGAATTTGCATCTTGTTTAAGCTGAGACACAGGGAAGTCAATTGAACGAAACAATGTAATAGAACCTACCCATTTGCTGAACTGTGGGGTCTGATGCTGATAATGTATATCAGCTGACAGATGTCTTGCTGAGCTTTGTTCTTGCCATTATGGCTTCAGTAGGTGCCTGCAATGAGGTGGAGATGACTATCTAAGGCATCTAGGAGAGATTAACTTAATCACACCACATGATATTGTATAACAGCAGCATTCAGCTGCTGGTCGGGACTGTTATGCTAGAAGCAAAAAGAGTTCAAATATATTGGAATATCAACTGTATGCAATTGAACCATTTAAACTTAACTCACCCCAAAATTACTTGGTTTTGTATATTCTGATTTTACGAGCTCTGTATCTTCTTCTAAAGAAGTAAATGACAAGGTGGCATTTTATGAGAAATTTGTGAGTGTGGATGGAAGAAAGGATGCATTGCTTTCCTGACTTTGGGAACTCACATCAGATATTCACCAGCAAGAGATTTCAAGAGTAAGCCGTCTAACATTGCAATGCTTTTCCTTATCTTCCAATCTGACTGTAGATTAAAATGATAGCATATTAAATTCTGGAAAAAAAACTTTTGAAGTCACACAGTCCAGTGTGTATTTGTTGGAATCTATCTAAAGCTCTCTTGCAGAATCTTAGAATTTTAACTTGGAAAGGCTAAAATCTCTTTTACTTAAGTAATTTAGACAATCGGTGGTGCAGTGCTTAGAGAGCAGTACTGCAGGCTAATTCTGCTGACTACTGACTGCCTGCAATTTGGCAGTTCAAATCTCACCAGGCTCAAGGTTGACTCAGCCTTCCATCCTTTCGGGGTGGGTAAAATGAGGACCCAAAATTGTTGGGGGCAATAGGCTTACTCTGTAAACTGCTTAGAGAGGGCCGTAAAGCACTGTAAAGCGGTATAAAAGTCTAAGTGCTATTGCTAAGTGCTAATAGCACCTATTAATCTAGATTTTCCATGTTTGATTTTCTAATCCCTTAGCATCTGGCTGAATTTATCTATGACTGTCAAATCTCAGTTTTGAAATGCAGACAGTTCATTTTTTCCTACTGACTTCTAGTTTCTCTCATCAAAATTGCATTTGAAAAAAAAAAGCAATGAAAGATACTTTCCAATGTAGTCGATCCAATGCTATTTCATATGCTGGAATTGCTTAAATAAAATATATTAGTTTCCGACAGATTCTTTTATTTCTTTCTGTGTTGTAGCATGCAAACTTATGCAGGAAGGAAGTAGATGACAGATTTCATTGTCCTAAAATGATCTGTTTAAACTGAAAAAAGCACCAATTTTCATATAGTGCACAAGAAAATCCATTGGGAAAATATAAAAAAATCATAAGAAAAAAACCCCTGCTTTGTGTCTGGAATTTGCATATTTCAATTCCACTTAATTAAATATTGGCATTTTAAAGAGTAATCATATTTAAAACTGGACGGCCTGTCAGAGAAATTATGCAGAAACAAACACATCTAGATAGGTTTCTTAACATTTTAGTGCTAGATTCCATGCAGTCCTGAAGTATAATGAATTGAATATTCTTTTAACAGTATATTTGGATTTAAAGTCTTTCAGAAAGAAATTGGGTTCTGGTGACATTGGAAGGCTCAAGGATTTAGGTATTCATACATGTCAGTAAAATATTTCAGATTCCTAGTATCTATGAAGAATAATGAGGCTGTTTCAAAGCTAAAAACCAGTGACTGGTCATCCAGTGAACTTTTGAATGGGACTTGAGATATATTTAAATAAACACTGTTGATCTTATCTGCATAAACAAATTTTTCAATCATTAAGTTTTTACATTTCATAAATAGATGTGTTTTTAAGAGTCTGTTCCTCAGAGTCAGAAATCAAAGATATTTGACATGGTAGTTGGTGTTGACACATGAATAAAGTATTTGCTTTCCCCAATGAATTCTGCTAGACAGGGTTTGGAGGTACCAGAAGTAAGGTAAATCAGAGCAATAAGAAAGTCCCATGTTAAACAACTTTGAACAGACAGACAGAAAGGGAAAAAAGTAGAGGCCTCAAGGATGTGTTTGAATGGGAAATAATACTTTGGAGTTTTGGAAAAGTTTAGAGTAGAGTAGAGTAGAGTAGAATAGAAAATAGAATAGAATTCTTTATTGGCGAATAGAATAGAATAGAATAGAATAGAATAGAATAGAATAGAATGGAATGGAATGGAATGGAATGGAATGGAAGGGAAGGGAAGGGAAGGGAAGGGAAGGGAAG
>WNWU01000004.1:42448731-42485201 GCA_012654045.1 Ptyas mucosa | reverse complement strand
TTACGACTGTCCTCACATTTTACATTTTTGCCCTATCTTATCACCATTTCTCTCTACCCCTCTCTTTCTCATTCTTTCTCTCTCCCCCTCTTTCTCTCTCTCTCCCCCACTCTATCTCTCATTTTCTTTCTCCCCCCCCTTTCTCAAAGAGAGAGGTGGTAGGTTTGAGGAGAAAGATTGCTGTACAATAAAAAAGATGAAAGGGAAGAAAACCAACCCCAAACAAATATAAAGATATCAAGATAAAGAATGAATTGTTAAACTTTAAAGAATAAAAGAGAACAAATATGAATAAATAGCAATAATTAGAAACACACATACAAACATACAATGTATTTTCTTTGGCCGGTTCACAAATTTAAACAGTGTTTAGTCATTTCACTTAAATTTACAATTTCTATATTTCCTTTTTGCCATATTTATTCCTCATCTATTTTTTTAAAAAACCAATATTACCCTTCATCCTCATCTCTAATCTTAATCAAATTCAATTTTTCACTTCTATTCTATATTATACCCCTTCCCATTGTCATCTATTTTTATATCCATCCTCACATTGGTTAATTATGTAATATTACAGTTGTTCAATACAAATTCAACATTTTAATATAAATCAATTAGTTATATAACTATCTTTTTTGTATATTAATCAATATGAACATGAATATTTCAATTATTTCCATGAAATCCAATTTCTTACAAATCAATTACTGGTAATTATATTTACCAATAATAATAAACCAAATAATTTCCCCCATATATTCTTCCAAACCACAACTTAACCATTTCTGCTTTCAACACAATATACAATTAATAGTATCTCAATTATTACAATTCCCTAGTTAAATAGACCTTTTTTTTCTTTTGTGTTTTAAAATCTTGAACTCTCCTCTTTTGCCATCTGCCATAAATTTCCCATTGTTTGCACCTACCTTTTTTGATGAGGAAAAAGAAAAGAAATCTGCCTTTCCAACGTGGCAAGGAAACAGCAAAGGCAACAACCTGCTTTACTTTCAGTTTCGTTTTCAGCTTGAATTGCACAAAAAGAAAAAAAAATGTGCTCCAGCAGGACTCTTTGCAGCTAGAAAAAGACTCCTGCCCAAAACAGCTGAGAGCAAATCAGCTGAGAGTCAGGAAGCTGTTCAAATCAGCTTATGGTAATTAACCTATACAAAGCTGAAAGGGGCTGTTTTTTCTATTTTTGCAGACACGAGTCTACTCATTTGTTTTCTTTTAAAAAGGCATTTTTTTTCGTTACTCGAATATAAGCCGAGGAGGGCTTTTTCAGCCTGAAAAACGTGCTGAAAAACTTGGCTTATATTCGAGTATATACGGTATATAGAGTTTATAGGTCAGTATATACTGTATTCTCCCCTTACTAGAGAGCTTGCCAGGGAGGGCAGACTCAAACCCGGCTACCACGTGTGCAGTGGCAAAATTCTGTGTTACTGCAATGTCCACAAGAAAAAAATTGGTTACAGAATTATAGCTGTCAACTTGTGCCAATGTTTTGGAGATATCTATAACAATTTTTGGAAAATACATTTACTCACATACTTATCGGCTCTCCACTTATGCAAATGAGGACCCGGTTTGTGGGGGCAATAAGCTGACTTTGTGTAAATATACAAAAAGTATGAAGGCTATTGCTTAACACATTGTAAGCTGCCCTGAGTCTCCGGGGAAGGGCGGCATATAAATATAAATTTAAAAAAAAATTAAAAAAAAAATTAGGGAGTGACCCTAATGGTTTGAGATCATATATTTTCATAACAGAGATGTCTTCATTCATTATTAATGTCAGTATTATTTTTAATATATTGTATGTGAATTGCTGGTCGATGACCGTAATAAAGTTATATTCTATTCTATTCTAACTTGAATTCTATTGTATTCTAACTAGAGTCAGTCAGATGATGTAGGAATCTCTGAGTTCTAGAGCAAATTGTAGTGTGACAGATAAGGCCAAGTTTCAAACCAGAAGGGTCACTGAGCTATGATACATATCTCTCTGTAAATACGCAGTTGCAAACGTATCTGTGGTTCTGTGGCTCTTTTGTTTCAAGTAGGCACCATGTCTCGATACTCGTATATTCAAGTATCTTCTCTAGGATGTGGAAAAAGCTCTGCCAATTCATCCCTTCCATATTATTTAATAGCTTGTCTTCCAGGAATTGTAAGTCTGCAAGGAAGACTCCATCTTGATCCTGCAATTCCTACTTTTCTTACTCAAAGGATGCCACCAGGACAGCCAGCATTTATCTACTGCTCTACCGTATCGATTTCTGCCTCCAACTGTAATCCCAATAATGAAGCCACAGGAAAAAGGCTGCTTCTGGGTCCTAGGGTGGTATTGAGAAGGAAATATATGTCTTTTTTATTAATGCATCTTTTCTTATACTCTTAATGTTATTCTATCCTCAAATTTCTTGAAATGCACTCAAAAGCCTTCAAAGCCTTTATGAGAACGTCTTGGAAGCCATCTGCCTAACGGCTCAATTGGGTCAGAACTGCTGATCTCAGCCACCGTTGATTCACAGAAACTCTGGCTGGACATGACCGGCAGAATTTTTGTAGACCACAAAATGAACTAGCAAAACTGTAGAAAGCTTGTGAGTTTCTGGGAAGTGGGATTTTAATATATTGCATTAGGCACTAAAAATGCCTTGGAGCATTTAAAATAGCTGGCAAGGCTGCAAAATCTGCTTCTCCCACCATAATCGTTTTAAGATTAATTAACAATGCTGAGGTAGTGTTTACTAAACCGATCGCATTTGGTGAGGGAAAAATCCTGTTCTTAACGTTCTTTAGAAAATGATGTCACAAGAATATGTACCTGCAAACAGTAGCAATAGGTTTCACATTTTTTTCCCCTTGTACATACTTGGATTATATGCTTTAAATGCCTTTTTTCCCCTTGGAGGAGAAAGGATGAGAAAGGACAAATGAGTTTCCTTTTTCAATTAGAAAAGAAACACAGCATAATCAAGGAGCAGAGGAGCTGGATAATAACCTTAGCATATCATCAGCTATATTTATTTAGTTGAAATAAAAATGAACAAAGAACTTATTATGCCAGATAGAACAGGCAAAGATTAATAACCAAACAATGTGGATTTAGATCTTTATTGACAAATCTATTTCAGCAAGTCTGGTTAATGAGTAAACCCAAGAATACTTCACGGTCTAAGAGCTTCATAAGTGAATGCCCAGTGTATATATATATTTTTTCCTTTGAGGGACTTTGTTAAATACCATCAGAATTTAATGACGGGATGAAACTGAACAGGTTTATTTTAAAATTTCGTATTTTGTATTTTTTAAAAAACAAAACAAAACAAAATGTGGCATATCTCAGGGCTTCCTGCAATTAGGCTGTTGGGAAGATTCAGTTTATTGCCAAAGCCCTAGCACAGCTATGCTGGCTGGAGAATTCTGGGAGTTGAAGTCCACAAGTCTTAAAGCTGCCAAGTTTGAAGGCCTCTGCTATCAGCATGTTGCTTTTGACTGCTTCTGAATGACTTGCAGCTGGACCTAATAAGGAAGATTTTTTTCAGTGGAAACTCCAGATGTGTTGGACGGCAACTTCCTCATCCCAAACCAGCATATTTGGGAAGGCAAATCCATAATTGGATCTTTGCGGGTCCCACCCACGTTTGCTATGTATCCTTGGCCAAATTATTTATCTCTGAATCTGGTCCATTCTCCTTATGTGAAATAACTCAGAGGCCAGAGTTGTTATAAGAGCACTCACAAGTTACGTATTGATCTTCGTTGTTAGATTTATATCCGTGTTTCTTGATATAATGTTATATCCATGACACTATTATTAATGTATTATTTTCCATAACACAGTAACTTCTTAAGGAAAGCTGGCCTGAGATATTCCCTACAATGAGTTATTCATTGAACACCCGTAAGAATCTGGTTTTCCACAGTCCTGATCCAGTATCTAAATAACCTCAGGCCGACTTTTGAAACTCCAGATATGCCCACTGACTCAAAAATGTTGCTATTTAGGAGGCAATTTGAGCTACTGATTGAGGCAGGCCTCAGTGTAATGTTGATGGGTTGCCCCTAAGTTATACTGGCTGCAGTGGTGGGTTGCCCCTGGTTCGCACCAGTTCTATAGAACTGGTAGTAAAATCGGTGGGAGGCTCCGCCCACTGACCCTGATGTCATGAAAATGCTTCTGCGCATGTGCAGAAGCTTCTGTGTGGCCCTGTTGCGAACCGGTAGTAAAGATAAGTAGAACCCAGCCCTGGCTAGCTGCATACTCCAGATAACCACTGGGTGATAGTAAAGAGATACAGAAAGCTCCAATCCCTTATTGCCATCTAGTGTATAGAAAATGGCAGTTCTAAATGAAAACTACCATCATGTTCGAAGTTTTTTTCCCTCTGCCGAATTGCTAGCCCCTGTTCCACATGACACATTCATTCCATAATAGGATGCAAAAGCAAAAGCTGTTCAATGGTATCTTGAAGTACATATGTCCCTTTGTGAAGGAAATGGGTGGTTTCTAACAAAGATAGATAGATGATAGATAAATAGATAGATAGATGATAGATACATAATGATGATATATAGTTGATAGATATATAATATCTATCATAGAGCCTTGGATAGTACAGTGGTCTAAAGCCCTGTTATTAACATCAGCTGCCTGCAATTATTGCAGGTTCGAATTTCACGAAGGCTCAAGGTTGACTCAGCCTTCCATCCTTTCTAAGGTAGGTAAATTGAGGACCCAGTTTGTGGGGGCAATAAGCTGACTTTGTATAAATATACAAAAGTATGAAGGCTATTGCTTAGCACATTGTAAGCCGCCCTGAGTCTCCGGAGAAGGGCGGCATATAAATCAAATTTATATATATATATATATATATATATATATATATATATATATATATAATGACGATAGATAGTTGATATATATATATATATCTTTCTCTCTCATAGATAATGATGATAGATAGATGATAGATATGATATCCATTTAATGTCCCCATAATCCCTTGCGCGGTGGAGTCTGGGCAACTAAATGGAGCTAGCAGAGTGTTTTAATGGCTGGATGCCCTTCCTGTCACCAATGTGGAGTTTTGTTCAGCAGATATATTCTGAGTCTGCCCAGAGAGAGAAATATCTGCCCCGACCTAGGATCAAACTCACAGCCTCCTGATTGTGAGGCGAGAGCGCCACCACTAGGCCACCGTACCACATATCTATATCTAAATCTAGACCTAGACCTAGACCTAGACCTAGACCTAGACCTAGACCTAGACCTAGACCTAGACCTAGACCTAGACCTATATCTATATCTATTAGATAATGGTGATAGATGATATAGATTAATAATAGTGAACCTTTTCGGCATCGAGTGCCCAAACTGGAACGCATGTGCAAGTGTATGTGCTGGAGTTCCAGGAACCCAAAGACCAGCTGGCCGGCGTACACATGCCTGTTTTTAGCTGGTTTGGGCTATTTTTCGGGCTCTTTTCAGGCCGTTTCTTGGACCATTTTCAGGCCATTTTTTGGGCCGTTTTCAGGCTGTTTCTCGGGCCATTTTTGGCCCGAAAAACAGCCTGAAAACGGCCCCCCCAAAAAACGCAGCCTGAAAATTGTCTTGAAAACGGCTGGAAGGTGGCCTGGAAAATGGCCAAAAAAATGGCCTAGTTTTGGGGCATTTTTAGGGCCATTTTTAGGTGTTCCAGTGCCCGCAAAGACCAGCTGTCCAGCGCACATGTGCGCGCCAGAAACCAGAAGAGCAGCTGGTGATGGCACGCGTGCCCACAGAGAAGGCTCTGTGTGCCACCTCTGGCACCTGTGTCATACGTTCGCCATCACGGATATAGATGATAGGTAGATAAATGATAGATAGATGATAGATAGATAATGATGGTGATAGCTAGATAACAGAATACTAAAAAGTATGATAAGCTTACAAGATGAGTGGTAAAAACCTCGTATGTTCTTTAACAGTTCAATTGTTAGGTTGCCTGTGATGACACTGTGGCAGGCACATAATAAGAGGAGAGCAAGTAAAGGAATGAATATAACTTTAGTAGCTGAATGCTTCTCATCTGTTTGTGAATAGCTTGGTTATGTTTGCCAAGCAACTGTTAAATACCTGTTTTATTTAGATATTTCAGTGATGACTTCTATTCCTAAAATTAAAAAAATAATAATTTCGATAATAATAATAATAATAATAATAATAATAATAATAATAATAATAACCCACAACTGTGGGTATATCTCTTTATATCTAATATAGTTCTGATTCTGACACTTTTGGTGGTGCAGTGGTTAGAATGCAGTATTGCAGGCTAAATCTGCTCACTGCAGGAGTTCAATCCTGACCCGCTCAAAGTTCTATCCTTCTGAGCTTGGTAAAACCCAGATTGTTGGGGGCAATATGCCGACTTTGTAAACTGCTTAGAGAGGGATGTAAAGCACTGTGAAGTGGTTTATCAGTCTAAGGGCTATTGCTATTGCTATTTTATATATGGGTTTTTTTACACCTAAGTCAATGTTGGCAAACCTTTTCGGCACCGGAAACCGGAAGAGTAGCCGCCTGGTGCGCATGTGGGCCCCGGTAAGATGATCTTCCGTTTTCTGGTGCTCTGTGCACGTGAAGACCAGCTGGCTGGTGCGCCAGAACACGGAAGAACAACAGTTGACGGCTCGCTTGCTCGGAGAGATGACTCTGCGTGCCACTTCCAGCATGTGTGCCATAGGTTCGCCATCACGGGGCTAAGTGGTTCTAGTAGTTATAGAAGAATATAGATGGTGTTTTGAAACTCTGTTTCAGAAAAACATTTTCTTTTCTGCCTCTGAAAGCCTCCGAAACAGAGCTTCTGAAAAAAAGCCTCTGAAGCTCTGTTTGGGGGCTTTTTTTCTGAAGCTCCTTTTCTGATGATTTTTTCAGCTTCTGAAACCTCCATTTGAGAAGCTGGGCGGGGCTGCATTCGGAGTATAAGACGCACCCAGATTTTCACCCTCTTTTTTGGGGAAAAAAGATGCGTCTTATACTCTGAAAAATACAGTAACCCCTCTGCTAGTGAATATTCAGAGCATACTTGTGTCCAAAAGTTTCGTCATTGAAGGGTGAGTTCCAACAGAAGGTTGCTGAAGGCATGCTGTATTGCATCATATATTCTGATCAAGATGGACCAGTTAATTATGTGCAAAAGCTATGTGTTTAGCTCTACTGATTTTCTTATGCTCTATTTTTGAAATAAATAAGGATCATAAGAATATTAATTCTGGCCCTCTTGAAAAAAAAATGGAGATGGAGAATATGGCGTTGGACAAAAATGTTTGTAGGCTGTATAGTAAGCTACTATTTCCCTGCCAATAGGGATGATCAAAAGATTTTATATTACTGCAAATAAGAACACACAATTATTCATTCCTGCAGATTCAAAACTCAAGTTTGTTTGTATGTTTATTCAATTTAAGGCAGAAATTCCTTATAGCAAGGAAGCAAGAAGTCCACAGCAGTGTTTGCATTTCCTTGGGGCACAGTAGTTACAACCCCTATTCAACTCTTTATGTATTGTTGGATTTTCTATGCAAAACAGAAATACATTTGAGTTACCCTCTCCAGTGACTTCTTATTATATATTTTTTCTTTTGCTATTGAAACCCCAGATATTTAGTAGCAATGTAAGCTTACCCGTGCATTATTTAATCTCTCTAATTTACAGGGCTCTACTTCCACGCTCTGAAAAGACATTTTTATTGCTGCTAAATATTGTTTTTCTGCTATCAGACACAGAGTGGGTTATTGAAATGATTTAATTTTTTCTGCATATCAGTTTTAGAACTTTAGGTCTGAGCAATATTGAGCATGGTGCACATAGACTTTGGGCTTATGTGAGTCAGTTGTGAAGTGAGTTTTACCTCACTTTATGACTTTTCTTGCCACAGTTGTATAGTGAATCACTGCAGTTGTTAAGTTTGTAACATGGTTGTTAAGTGAATCTGGCTTTCCCCATTGACTTTGCTTGTCAGAAGGTCGTAAAAGGTGATCACATGACCCCAGGACACTGCAGCTGTCATAAGTATGAGCTAGTTGCCAAGTGGTCGAATTTTGATCACATGATCACATGGATGCTGCAATGCTCATAAGGGTGAAAATGGATCACAAGTCACTTTTTCAGTGTCATTGTAACTTCAAACAGTCAGTAAATGAATGGTTATAAGTGGAGGACTACCTGTATTGGGAACCAAGGATTGGACCTAAATGGTAGTTATAGCATTTAGATTGATATACCACTTCACAGTGCTTTACAGCCCTCTCTAAGCGGTTTACAGAATCAGCATATTGCCCCCCCAAAATATGAGTCCTCATTTTACTGACCGCAGAAGGATGGAAGGCTGAGTCAACCTTGAGATGGTCAGGATCGAACTCCTGACTTTGGGCAGAATTAGCCTGCAATACTGCATTGTAACCACTGCGCCACCACAGCTCTGTCAATAAGTAGGCAGGCAAATATAATCTTTGGCATTTTATATTTAATATAAACATGACTTCAGTTATTATTTAATGAAAGCTACACAGCAATTGTTTTGGAAATGTTATCTGCCATTTCTTCCTTTCTTGAGGTCTGAGCAAGATAATACATGAAAGATCAACTTAGATTTCATACCTCTCTTTTAAAAAGTGAAGAGAGGCTATGTTAATGTTTATGGCGTAGAGGAAGAATGGTTTAATTCCTTTGCCATTACCATGTCTTAGGTTAATGGAATTTGCTTCCAAAGTGGGTGGGATATGATTTTTGATAGATCCATGGCAAGGCATGGAAGGAGGGCTTAGCTGTAAGTGTCACAATTTTGATGGGGACCCATCCCTCTGCTATTTCAAAAAGCAACAACAGATGTACAAAACACAACTTTATATGTCATGCACTATCCTCTTTGGCTTGAAAAAGAGAAGAAAATAAAAAGAAGATTACATTGCCAGAGAGACTCAATATCCCACATCTCTTCTATTTCAAAAAATAAAACCTGGCACACATTTTTATAATAAATGCTATTCACATTTGGTTTCTTGATTTTTTTCAAATGGGTGACGTTTGCAAGTAACCTTCCCTTGTACTTACTTAGGAGCACTTGATGACTTGTTCCAAATATTCTTCTTCTCCCAAAGAGTTATTTTTTATTCCTTCCAGGCTGCCATGATGACCCTCAAACATCTCTTATTCCAAAGAATATCATGTTACTTTTGCACAAATGAAATCAAAGGCAGCAGAGAGTGTAATACTAAGCGAGAATGATTCTGACAATCTTTTGGCACGTATAATACCAACATGCTCACCTTAAGGCCTTTGGGTAAAATAGAGACAGTCTTAACTAATTTAATTACTTCTTAGGCTCACCAAAAAGAGTTCAGAAGCAGTGGGACCCTTTTTCTAATATACTGATATATTCCCAGGTAACTTTGGGCTACAGCTGAACACACAGTGAGGTGGGTGGCAAATAAATTTAACAAACAAACAAACAAACAAACAAATAAATACGTTTGTTTTTTCCTGTCAGACTATTGATTTATTTATGAACATTATTCTGTGACAGAGGTAGAACCGCTCTTGAAACCCCTAATTCCACATTGTGACCCCAAATCTTTCAAAAATCTGATATGAGATGACAAAATGAAAACTATTGGCAGGGCAATTCCTACTCTCACTTAAAAAAAGAAAAAAGACCAAAAATAACAGCATATTTTGAATTTCTTTTTTTTTTTTGTACAAAAAAAATCCCACCCGATCCTCCTCTTCTTCCTACCAAGTGCCAGGAAATGTTTGTCTTCCTGTCACATCCTATTTGTAACCCATTTAGAAATAATGGCTTGGGTTAAGGCAGTGGTGAAATCCAAATTTTATTACTACTGGTTCTGTGGGTGTGGCTTGGAGGGCGTGATATGGCTTGGTGGGCATGCCTTGGTGGGCATGGCAGGGGAAGGATACTGCAAAATCCTCATTCCCTCCCCACTCCTGGGGGAAGGATATTGCAAAATCTCCATTCTCACCCCACTCTGGGGCCAGCCGGAGGTGGTATTTGCCGGTTCTCCGAATGCTCAAAATTTCTGCTACCGGTTCTCCAGAACCTGTCAGAACCTGCTGGTTTTCACCCCTGGGTTAAGGACCTTACACATATAAAGCTTGAGCATTCTCCTCCTGTGCTAACCTCCCAAGAGTATTTGCTTCAGTTATTTTTCCATTGGTCAGCCCAATTGTTGAGAAGCAGATTGCCATGGCTGGGGCTGATATATCATGGTGGAGTGGGTTGGGAATCATCTGCAAATTTGGTTTTCGGGTATGTACCTATTGCAGATTTTTAAATACAGTAGTCCTCGACTTACAACAGTTCGTTTAGTGACCATTAAAAGATAAAACGGTACTGAAAAAAGTGACTCAGAACCATTTTTCATACTTACGACCAATGGTGGGATTCAAATAATTTAACAACCGGTTCTCTGCCCTAATGATTTCTTTCAATAACCAGTTCACCAAACTGCTCAGAAAGTTAACAACCGGTTCTCCTGAAGTGGTGCGAACTGGCTGAATCCCATCACTGCTTATGACTGTTGTGGCATCCCCATGATCAGAATTCAAGCAACTGATTCAAACTCAGAATCAGTTGCAATGTTGCAATGTCCTGGGGACACGTGATCACCTTTTGCAAGCAAAGTCAATGGGGAAGCCAGATTCACTTAACAACGGTGTTACCAATGTGATAACTTCAGGGCTTCCCTTAACAAATGTGGCAAGAAAGGTCGTAAAATGGGGCAGAATTCACTTAGCAAATATCTCACTTAGCAACAGAAATTTTGGACTCAGTTGTGGTTGTAAGTTGAGGACTTTTCCTGTAGCCTTATAGGTAACTTTTGTGCTGTCTTGCTTTCTGCAAGTCAATGGTTCGGCAATTTCCACCATTATAACAATCCATAAGACAATGAAGGCTGCAATTTGAAACCCAGAGCAGAGTAACTAAATTCTCTTGCTAAGATAACAGGGTTTTTAGCACTTGTAAGTTTAATGGGAATAATTTCTAGTTAGAGTTTTTATCTTAACATAACTTAAATATCTATGGAGATTCTCAGTCATCCAGGTCACGGTTATCCCAAAGGTGCTTTTTCAAGAGGCAACTGGACTTTCTGGTTTTTCTTTGAAGACGTTTCGCTTCTAATCCAAGATGAGAAGTGAAACGTCTTTAAAAAAGAGAGAGAGAAAAAAAAGAAAAAGGGACCTTGGAGGTCTTCTAGTCCAACCCCCTGCTTAGGCAGGATACCCTACATTACTTCAGACAAATGGTTATCCAACCTCTTCTTTAAAACTTCCAGTATTGGAGAATTTACAACTTCTGGAGGCAAGTTGTTCACTGATTAATTGTTCTAACTGTCAGGAAATTTCTCCTTAGTTCTAAGTTGCTTCTCTCCTTGATTAGTTTCCACCCATTCCTTCTTGTCCTACTCATAGGTGCTTTGGAGAATAACACCTGATTCTAGACTTAATAAATCTTCATTTGGAAGCTGCAGCAAGAAAAAAAAAACAGCTTATTGTTCCCTTTTTGATACATGCAGATTAGATTTTAATTTGTCAGTCTTCTTGGTGCTCCCTAGTTGTATTGATAAATTCCCACAATTTCTAAGTAGCACAAATAATGGGAGCCTATATTCCATTGCATCAGGTTGGAGAAAGCTATAGTAGGACCATTTATGCCAGCAGTGCTTCAAGCATGGCTCTTATATACATGCACGTTTTGTGTGTATGTTTTTGTATGCCTTTGAATCATTCTTGACTGGACACATCCTGGTGACTGGACAAGTCCATATAGTTTTCTGGGCAACAATTTCAAAAGTAGCTTGCCACAGCCTTCTTTCTAAGACTGAGAAAGGGAGACTGGTCCGGTGGTGGGTTCCTCCTGGTTCCGCCCGGTTCCGCCGAACTGGTAGCAGTGACGATATGATGTCACCGAACCGGTTCTGCCCCCCTGGAGCCCACCCCTGTGTTATTCTTACCTTTTATTTGGCCCCACCCCCAATCTATTGCTGCCTCCTGAGTCCCAGATAATAGACTATAAGGAAAAAACCTGTTTAAACTCTTGCCATGGGACTTCAAAGGGCCGCCCTACAGCTGATCAGTGGTAAAAGGCAGTTTGGTGGTAGACCTTATCTCCAAAAACAAATGAGTAGACTGATGCCTGCAAAAATAAATGGGTAGACCAGTGCCTGAAAAAATACATGAGTGGACCGGTGCTTGCAAAAATAAATGGGTAGACCGGTACAGCTCTGCAAGCAGTTAAAAGCCTGGTAGACCAGTACCTCTGCTAAATCCTAAAGAATTGTCACATGACCACCAAGCCATGCCCACAAAATAAGCCACGCCCACAGAACCAGTAGTAAAATTTTTTAGAACCCACCCCTGGACTGGTCCAAAGCCATCCAACTGGCTTTTTGGGCAAGGCAGGACTAGAGCTCCCAGTCTCCTGATTCCTACCCTGATGCCTAAATCTCACATATCCACAATACTCAGTTTAAAAATTTGTGTGACCCTCTTTGTATGTGACAATATATATTGAGACAACCTTGTGTGCGTTTTCAGCCATATGCGCCTTCATTTAATATAGCTCAGTTATATAAGCAGAGAGATCCTACTGACTTCCTTTCAGCTCTCTAGATATTATTAAAAAATATTGGACTATTATTTTCCTCTCAAATTAATCAAAATAATTAAGTCCCAGACTGAGACCTTACTTGCCACATTACTGCCTGGAGCTAATTTATATTGCTGAGTTATAAACCTCTGCAACAACATGGAATTGTATGGGACCCCTGTTAATAAACTCTATGTTTCTGATTCTTGCTGGATGAGTGATGTCATTCTAATTTGGAAATAACTGCACATGTTATTATGCAATATACTGGCCATTTACTTTTTATAAGTCATCTGTCAGCTTACAACACCATTAAGCAACTGAGCATCTCTGTAGCCTAAACAGTTCTCAGATCAAATAATGACAATTTTTATTTGCCAATGAATGCTGCCTATTACTCATGTTTGTAGAAGCAACAACGTAGCTGCAAATCACACCAGAAGCTGCATTACTATGACTTAGGATGGAGAAAATGTAACTCTGAGACTGTTATTGAATTATAAGTACCACCTTTCCACCTGGTCAGCTGCTAGAAATGGTAAGTAAGCAACATTTAGTGGTCCTTAGCTGGTCTACTGTTCCCATGAAGGGGCACTATAAAATTAGTCCTCAGCCTTCTTATTCTCATTTTTTTGTTTTTGGAAGTTGCTTTGGTATCAACATGGGTTATTCCCAAATAATTGCATATATTTGTTTCTGTCAGGGAGAAATTGGCAGAGCCATGGGGAGGAGTCAAGCAGGGAATTGGTTCAGAATCCCTACATGGACACAAGAGTGTAATGTCTGATCTGGGGAATTTTTTTTTTATTGATTACCAAAACTGAAACTATTCCCATTCTCTCCTACATCCAGCACCATTGTTAGCTGCTTCCTAAAATGCCAAGAATAAGCATTTGAAAAGGCACAGGTATTTAGGAAAAGAATAAGTGTGAAACAACACATTAATTAGTCATAGCAGTAAGGTAGTATATTTAACGGTTTAAAGAATTTTTGCAATAGTTCTGGAAGGCAAGCTGCTATAGATGGTTTCTATTATAGATGTAAAGTCTAAAAGTGAGCAATTACTGTCTTGCTGAGGCCATCTGGAGAGTAATTAGCTAAGATGTGATTTCAAGAGGACAAAGCAGCATTAAACCAGATCTAAATATCAATCCATTTTGTCCAGAAGGGCTTACACTAACATGGTGGGTACTGGCCATGTAGGTGGGGTTGAAGTACAGCAGATATAACAGGGTTCAGATTGAGGAGAGGCTGCTTTCCATTCTTAATGACAACTGATTTCTAGGGTTTGGGGCTAAAATTTTGACACCTTCTTCATATGAACAATGTGCTTTGCCACTGATCTGTGGCTCTGCCCTAAACCAGGCCCTCTATTTGTCACATATCTGTTAATGGTCGTGGATCAGTGGTGGGATTCAAATTTTTTTACTATCGGTTCTGTGGGCGTGGCTTGGTGGGTGTGACATGGCTTGGTAGGTGTAGCTTGGTGGGCGTGGCAGGGGAAGGATACTGTAAAATCTCCATTCCCACCCCACTCCAGGGGAAGGTTACTGCAAAATCCCCATTTTCTCCTGATCAGCTGGGACTTGAGAGGCAGAGAATAGATGGGGGCAGGGCCAGTCAGAGGTAGTATTTACCGGTTCTCCGAACTACTCAAAATTTTCGCTACCGGTTCTCCAGAACTGGTCAGAACCTGCTGAAACCCACCTCTGTCATGGATGTCACCTAACCTTAGCATCTTTCCTCAGGCCCAAATGTAATGCTTGTAGAGGAGAAATACACAGAGCTTCAGGGCTTCTTGGACTCCTGAAAACTGTAGTGTAGCCCTTAGGGCCCCCAGGAACAGTGACCAAATTGTCCTTTTTAACATGATCAGGGGAAAATGATTAAACTCTTTACTGGCTAATAAATCTATTAACTACAATTCATTTAGCCGAAATGAAGTCCAGATTAGTTTTTGTCCTGGCTACCTCCACTGTTTTTGGAATTGGGCCTCTGAAACTTACCTCAGATGCTACCTCTGGTGGAGAAAAGGTCAAAGATGTCTACTGTAGAACTTCCCCAAACCTAATCCATTCCCCACTCATTTGTTCTGGCCCAGCAGCAGTAGCCAGAGTGGGAGAGTTCCTTCTTCATATCCATTCAACTCCTACCCTCAAAACGACACCATGGAGCACTGCACATCAGAACAACTAGACACAAGAACAGTTTTTTTTCCAAATGCCATCACCTTGCTAAACAAATAATTTCCTCAACACTGTCAAACTATTCACTAAGTCTGCACTACTATTAATCTTCTCATCGTTCCTATCACCCATCTCCTTCCACTTATGACTGTATGACTGTAACTTTGTTGCTTGTATCCTTACGATTTATATTGATATTGTTTCCTGATTGCTTATTTATACTCTATGACTATCATTAAGTGTTGTACCTTATGGTTCTTGATGAACGTATCTTTTCTTTTATGTACACTGAGAGCATATGCACCAAGTCAAATTTCTTGTGTGTCCAATCACACTTGGCCAATAAAAAATTCTATTCTGTTCTGTCCTGTCCTGTCCTGTCCTGTCCTGTTCTATTCATCGTTCCTATTACCCATCTGCTCCCACTTATGCCTGTATGACTGTAACTTTGTTGCTTGTATCCTTAGAGTTCATATTGATTTGTTTCCTAGTATGATTTGATTGCTTATTGTACCCTATGACTATCATTAAGTGTTGTACCTTATGATTCTTGACGAATGTATCTTCTCTTTTTATGCACGTTGAGAGCATATGCACCAAAGACAAATTCCTTGTGTGTCCAATCACACTTGGCCAATAAAGAATAAAGAAAAGAAGACCTGGCTTCTGCAAGGAGGGCGAGAAAACCTCTCCTCAACACCTGGGAGCATCCCTGCTGATCCTTGCAAACAAAGCTAAGCAAGACGGCAAAGCAGCTTGGCCTGGGAAGGCAAAGTCAGTTTTGTTCATTTGAGCAGAGCTGAGAGGGAAGGCAGAAGCGACGTAGTTAAATGAGAAAAACGTGGTGGCTCCTGGAAAAGAGCTGGGTTGGGGTAGGGAGGGGTGATGTGGTGCCTCTTCCTGCATTGGCAAGAGCACGACAGCAGCAGAGCAGGGGAGAAGGTTGAGCTGCGGTACCCAGAGACACACAGAGAGAAAGGGCAGCTTGCCGCCTGCTGCAGTCCTCAGTGCGGTTAATCACGCGTTCCCCTTTCGCTGCTGATTTGCAAGAGCAGATTAATCAGAGAGCGCGGCTTGATGAAATTTTGCTGTTATTGTGCCCATTTTTAGCAACATCTTTTATTATCTTCATTATTCATTTACAGGGGACCGGCATCAATTATGCAAATGAGTTCACAGACTTTGCAGATTACTTCATTTGCCGCTATTGTTTGTGGAAATTTAATTATTAAATATTATTAAGCTTGCATTTTCTTCAATTTTCCAAGGCTTAGTTTCATTTGATTTTTCCTCCAGCTGCTCTCGTTTCCTTTCAGTGCCAAAACAGCTCCTCATCAAAGCGGCCCTGGCATGTGAAGACCAAATAAAATCTCCTCAATTTAATAATTTTGATGTTAGTCCCTTGTTCTCAGCTGCTTGCTCAAAGCAATGCAGAGAGAAAACGCAGAGCACATTCAATTTAATGAGCAGAAATTGAATTCAAGTTTGTTCAGAATTGACTTCAATTAGGCAGAGTCTTAATGATAAATTAATCTCTTTTCTTTAGTCGCTGGAATTTGTTTTTCAAAGTAGGGAAATTGGACCACATTGAAAGACCAAATAAAGAATACCTATTTTAACTAGATTATGGGACTGATAGCAAAATTTAATTCTTTATAGCAACGTTCTTGAACAAATAGCATTCACTTGGTGGCATGTATTATAATTTATATTCATTGTTACCACTCGCACTTTCATAGCATGGATAAAATGGCAGTTGAATTAAATATGGGCTCATAATAGACTTCTGAGTTTTAATCTTTATTAAGAAACTCTAATTGAATGCATAATTAGCTTTTCAGAGTCTAGGAAACTAGGTCTAATTTCTATGAGGGTTGAAAACATAGATCAGGAATCTTTTTAAATATGTGTGTCTGTGTGTGTGTGCGCGCACACACACACACACATGGGCTTATTGTTGAAGAGGAATAACCTCCTCAATGAAGTACAAATATTGAAAAACCATAAGCTTTTCTTAATATTATCTGTATCTGAAGGGCATCTTTATCTGAATCTATCAAATTGCTAGAAAGTTAATACAGGTAGTCCTCGACTTATAACAGTTCATTTAGTGACCTTTCGAAGTTACTGAAAAAAGTGACCGTTTTTCACACTTATGACCAGTGGTGGGATTCAAGTAATTTAACAACCGATTCTCTGCCCTAATGATTTCCTCCAACAACCAGTTTGCCAAACTGCTCAGAAAGTTAACAACCGGTTCTCCCGAAGTGGTGCGAACTGACTGAATCCCACCACTGCTTATGACCATTGCAGCATCGTCTTGATCACATGATCAAAATTCAGACACTTAGCAATGGACTCATATTTATGATGGCTGCAGTGTCCTGGGGTCATGCGATCACCTTTTGTGACCTGACAAGCAAAGTCAATGGGGAAGCCATATCCATGTAACAAATGTGTCACTAACCTAACAACTGCAGTGATTCACTTAGCAACTGTGGCAAGAAAGGTCGTAAAATGGGACAAAACTCACTTAACAACTGTCTCATTTAGCAACAGAAATTTTGGGCCCTATTATGGTGATAAATCGAGGACTGCCTGTTCTATAGATTTGCACAAGGCTTGGATTGCTCCAGGGGTGAAATTCAGCCGGTTCTATCCAGCTCAGGCGAACCGGTAGCGGCGGCTGTGGAAAGCTCTGCTCACCTGCGTAGACATCATGATGTCCCTTTTTTGCAGTGATTTTCAGCCTCTGTGCATGTGCAGAAGGCTTTGCACATGGGTGGACGACGGCGCGTGCGAGCCACTAGGGAAGGTCTAGTGAATTTCACCCCTGGATTGCTTTTTATGTTCTGGGGCCTTTGAGTACAACTGACACATTACTTCCTGTTACAAAGTGAAATTAAAGTTAAATATAAAAGTACATAATGTTGTACTTATATTATTTTAACCAGCAGTGCTAGTTTGGGAGGGTTCTGCATGACTTGGTAAACATAAGCAACAGTAAACAAATGAGATATTTTTTGCACTTCATACTGTCTTTCTTGGGAATGGGACTTTAAACTAATCCAGGTTGTAGCATCTGCCTGACCTTGGCTGGCTTTGAAACTAAGAATAGAAGATACATTCATCAAGAATCATAAGGTGCAACACTTAATGATAGTCATAGGGTAGAAATAAGCAATCAGGAAACAATATCAATATAAATCGTAAGGATACAAGCAACAAAATTACAGTCATACAGTCATAAGTGGAAGGAGATGGGTGGTGGGATCGATGAGATTAATAGTAATGCAGACTTAGTAAATAGTTTGACAGTGTTGAGGGAATTATTTGTTTAGCAGAGTGATGGCATTCAGGAAAAAACTGTTCTTGTGTATAGTAGTTCTGGTGTGCAGTGCTCTATAGCGTCGTTTTGAGGGTAGGAGTTGAAACAGTTTATGTCCAGGATGTGAGGGGTCTGTAGATATTTTCACAGCCCTCTTTTTGACTCGTGCAGTATACAGGTCCTCAGTGGAAGGCAGGTTGGTAGCAATTGTTTTTTCTGCAGTTCTAATTATCCTCTGAAGTCTGTGTCTGTCTTGTTGGGTTGCAGAGCCAAACCAGACAGTTATGGAGGTGCAGATGACAGACTCAATAATTCCTCTGTAGAACTGTATTGAAGTTGAAGCATGGGAAGCATTTGGAGAGAGACTTGTAAGGAACATCACAATTTTGGGTGATATTAGGAAATGGGAAGACATTTTGGAAGAAGCAATATAAACACAGCATATCTGGGAGAGATAAGGAGAGCAGGTGACCAAAGACAAGTACATAAACCCCATGATTTACTGAATATACTTGTGTGCAAAGTTATGTTATGAATTTGAAGCTTCAGTATTTGCATCATAATGTCACAACATACAGTTTTCATCCTCACAGTCAGTACTGAATGCCTATGGACAGCAAACTACTTTAATAGTCTTGCCAAGAAAACTGCATGGACTCATCTACAACGTCACCTGAAGCACTCAGTCTAGATGTGAAGTAGGCTTATTTATTTTTTTTAAAAAATTATGTACAGTAAAATCTTGACCTCTGATAAGAATGCTAGAATTAAATCTGAACTTGGACTTTACCCAAAATAACACACAAGGTCCATTGCTTGGTGAAGCAGACTAGACCCGTGATGGCGAACCTATGACACACATGCCTCATGTCTGTGGGCACGTGAGCATTGCCCTAGCTCAGCTCCAGTGTGCCTGCGTGCACCAGCTGGCTGTGTGCACCAGCCAGCTGATTTTCGGGCCTTCTGGGCCCACCTCTGGAGGATGGGTGTTTCCGTCCTCCAGAGGGCCTCCGGGGAGGTGGGGAAGGCTGTTTTCGCCCTCCCCAGGCTCCAAGAAAGCCTCTGGAGCATGGAGAGGGCGAAAAACGGACCTAACCGGCCCACCGTGCCATCATGTGCCAAAAGTGGGGAGAGCGCAGGTGGGGAGAGCGCACACATGGTGTGGGGGCGGGGCACGGTGGGGATTGAATTATGAATGTGGGCACGCGTGCGCGCGACCCTTCCTGCGCTCCCGCCACTTTTGCACATGACGGCAAAAAGGTTAGCCCTCACTGATCTAGACAATGATCACTTACACAATATCTCAGCATTAGGTCTTCTGTTCGTAAACTGCATGTCCTGTAGTTAGCAGCTGTCTCTGCCACTTTCACAAATGCTGGCCTGTGTGATTAGTGTTAAACATGTTTGTATTATTTGTAAACATTTTATGATGAAGAAACAAGTCAGGTCAGATATGTATAAACAAAAGACACGCTGAAGCATTTTAGTGTAGCTTATTTATTAGTGGTTACACAGTTGAAACTGGGGGAGGGGGCATGTAGACATACAAGAAATATTCAGGGAACAACAATGAAGTGTTAGTGAAATGGTATGTTTAGCAAGATTTGTGTGGTATTAAAATAGTGGACCTAAAATCTGCAGGTCATCATAACAGCAAATGGCACGAATATAAGTTGTAATGGATTTTGACTGAATATAGGAATGTTGACTCAATGCACAGATAACAGAATAACAGAGTTGGATGGGACCTTGGAGGTCTTCTAGTCCAACCCTCTGCTCAGGTAGGAAACCCTATACCAGTGATGGCTAACCTTTTGCTGTCGCGTGCCAAAAGTGGGGGAGCACAGAGGGGTCGCGCATGCGTGTGCCCTCACCTATAATTCAATGCCCTTCTGTGCCCCCCCCACATGTGCACGCACCCCCCCACTCCCCCCGCTTTTGGCCTGCGACAGCAAAAATGATACCGGTGGGCCTACTAGGCCTGTTTTTTGCCCTCCCCAGGCTCCAGAGGCTTTCTTGGAGCCTGGGGAGGGCAAAAACGGCCTCCCCCACCACCCCGGAGGCTGAAAACGCCCTTCCAGAGCGTCCATGTGAGCCCTCTACTTACCTGGCATCCAAAACGGGCCACATGGAGACTCCTGGGAGGGGAGGGGCGGCATGGCCGGGGCCAGCCGAAAATCAGCTAGCCAGTGCGAGCATGCGCGCTGGAGCTGAGCTAGGGCAACGGCTGGTGTGCCCACAGATATGGCTCTATGTGCCACCTGTGGCACGCATGCCATAGGTTCGCCATCACGGCCCTATACCATTTCAGATAAATAGTTGTCTAATCTTTTCTTAAATGATATCGGTTTAACATCTTAAAGATGTTGGTTCTTCGCTTTCTCCATCTTTCAGATATGTTGAGGGGGAGGGCATAGTGTTATTCAGGACATGATAGACATGTGGGTGCTGGGCAGGGACTTGGACTTTCCTTTGGGTGGGGAAAACCTGGAAGCTTTCAGATTAGGGTTTTCCCAGATGTGCCAATATGACATCTCTGATAAAATGGAACTTTGAGGAACTTTAAGCCTCAGAGTCTTTTTTCGTTGCGGGAACCCTGGAACCCTGACACACAGGTCACTTTGTCATGGCACCCTGGCAATTACATCATGTTTTATCCCAATTTAAGCCAAGTTTGTCATGCCAAAACTGTGCAAGGAAACGTAAAAATCCTTATGTGAAGAGGACAGAAATCCTCCATCAGGAAGGCTAAACCCAAAGACCTGGTCAGTTTTAACAGGGTAAGAGAAACCAACCATATACTTTAGCTGCAGTGCCTATTGCCAATCAGAAGAGTGCTTTTGTACTGTATTTCTGTCCATATTTGTGTTATACCTGGTCGGCCACTATGTGATACACAGTGCTGGACAGTGGGCTATGTGCTTTGATTTTCTCCTTGCTGCCTCTGTTGCAGAAGAGAGGAGGTGGAGAGTTTGCAATGAGAAGGACAAGCCAAGATGTCCTTCCTTCTCCTACAGCAGGGTGACAACCTATTACAGTGGCTGAGAACTGCATAGCATCCTTATTTGTGATTCCAAGAGAATTCCTGATCATTATTGCTGAAATTCTGCAGTGTGGTTTCTTCCATTAAGATCGGCATAGTTAATATAGCAATAGCACTTAGAATTATATACCGCTTCACAGTACTTTACAGCCAGTAGTGGGTTCCACTTACCTTTCTACCGGTTTGGAACTGGGAGCGCTCGCGCTCATGCTCACCCTCGCTTCACTCGTGCACAGTGCTTCTGCGGATCCGCAGAGCATCTGTGATGACGTCCAAGCCCCCGCCGCCACCACTACCAGTTTGCCCAGACCGGGGTGAACCGGTAGAAACCCACCACTGTTTACAGCCCTCTCTAAGCAGTTTACAGAGTCAGCATATTGACTTCGACAATCTGGATCCTCATTTTTACGGACCTTGGAAAGATGGAAGGTTGAGTCAATCTTAACCCAGTGAGAATTGAACTGCTGGCAGTTGGCAGAATTAGCCTGCAATACTGCATTCTAACCACTTTATAAATATAAACAGAATGTTAAAGAACGAAGAAATGCCTCAAATGCTCCCATTGACAAATAATAAAATAAAATAACAACCCAGATTCCATTCACATAGGTAATATGATTCTGTACCTTTTGTGTTATTGTCTTGCCACTGTGACTGGCCTTCCTCCCTATCTCCTAATGTAAAGTACAATTCTTGGTTGCCATTATTATCTTCCTTCTAATACTTCAGGGGTGGTGTTATCTCTCTCAGGTTCCTATAACTGTAACTAATATCCTGAGCCTTGCTCTTTTACATTTCTTTAGTTTGGGGGTTGAGAGGGTTGGCAAATTAGAAGTTGCTCAGTTATGCAAGAAGCCATGCCTGCTAGTTTTCCATTATCTTGCAGAGGAAGATTATTTTTTATTGCTTGCTGAAGCTCATCATTGTTCTGCTCCCCTTGGTATATTTTGCCCTCTGTTGGAGGGAACTTCCTGATATTGCCATTGGCTTTCAACTTTCCCTACTGGAACAGTAAGTACTCATGGATTTATTTTAGCTGTATTACGATCCCGTGAAGAGGACATGGGATGAGATTTCCAGATATTGCATCACTTTCTTTTCAGACTCATTCTTTGCTCTACTCATCCTCCTCCAACTATAATGAACAAAGGCTCTTATTTTTTTATGACTGATTCACCGCACTTAAATCAAAGTCTTGAGTTGAGACCAGGTGAGACAAATTATTATTAAAGTAAAATAGTGCTTCAAGGAAAGATGTGAATATTCCATGGCTTCCCAGGATAGCAACGTAAAAAGTTGTGAGTGATTGATTCTCAAAAGATTGCCACTGGGGGGAGGGGGGATTTGAAGGCTGCAAAAAAAGGGGGGGGGGATTTGTGTGTGTGTGTGGGAGGGTTAGAAACCCTTAAAATGTAGCCATTTAGCACAAAGAAGCAAAATCAATATGCTTAGTAAACTAAAACTGAGCTTCTTAAGGCCAGCTTCCCACACACCCGAGATCCTCTGAATACAGAGCAAAATAAATTCCCACTAACTTGGTACCTCCACTGTGGTGTTCATTTATTATCCAGCAATGAGGATAAACTGGGGGCGGCAATAATCTTCACACTGAGTAAGTAGAAGTGCAACTGTTTATGGGAAAGAGAATGGCTACCTATGGAATAATGAAGTGGTTTGATGTAGATCAGGAGGCCTGAGTCAGAGTGGACAGACTCACTCTGGGTTTCATTGCTGAAGAAGATCATGTTGTATTGAGCTTTGATATGGTCTAAACCAGGGGTGAAATGCTCCCGGTTTGGACCGGATCGCCCGATCCAGTAGCGATGGAGGCGGGTGGTTCGGAGAACTGGTAGCAAAAATCCCTGCCCCCCCTCCCCCATGCCCAGCTGAGCTGCACAATCATCAGAGGCTTTTTCTTTTAATTTTTAAAAGCATTTTTTCTACAACCTCTTCGGCTGAAAAAATGCTTTTAACAGTAAAAAAAAAGCCTCTGATGATCACGCGGCTCAGCTGGGATCATCAAAGGGATCATCAGCTGATGATCCTAGCTGAGTTGCCTGATCGGCAGAGGCTTTTAAAAGAAAAAAGGCCTCTGCTGATCAAGCAACTCAGCTGGGATCATCAGAGCCTTTTGAAAGCATTTTTTTACATTTTTTTCGCCGAAGAGATTGTAGAAAAATGGTTTTAAAAGAAAAAAAAATTGGCCACGCCTACCCAGTCACATTACCCCCCCATCACCAAGCCACGCCCACAGAACCAGTAGTAACAAATTTTAGATTTCACCACTGGTCTAAACATATAGCTTTAATTAGAAGTTTGGAAGTAACTGAGAAACTGGATGGCAAATCCTTGGAAGAACTGCAAGGGATTACTCCATGTAGCAAAGCTGCAGGGCAGTAGAAATTGTGCATTATTTGGACATAATTTTCTCCAATCTTCTGCTTATGTAACTGATTTTGACACTCCAGCTTCTAATTGGCCAGAGATTTCTGACGTTGCAATGCCAACATTGCGGCAAAACTCCCTGACTTTGTAGAGCTGTGTGGTTTGAGGGATTTTGAAGGGCTCATTCTGGGAAGGATGGTTAAGGAGAAAACTTAGATTGTAACAAATCAGATTCTTAGTCCATTTAAGCCAATGTTATTGTTATGGGGTTGGGTTTGCTTTTAATCTTTGTGATGTTAAGATATGTCCATGAAAGCGGACTTCTCGCACCTTAAACTGCAGCTTCTTTATGTTGAGCCTCAGCTTCACCTGCTTACACCGCTCCAATAGTGCCATGAGGTGAAGATACTAACATATAGTATACATATAACTACTCTTTAGTCAAAACTACTCTTGTTAACTACTCTTTAGTCAAAATACACAAACGCAAACCTCACAAATGAGAGAATCCAATGGAACACAATATTAAGAAGCCTGAACATTTATTTTAACTTCCCAACTGAGTATCGAAGATACAATAAAGGTACCACTGTATTAATATCTCAGGAAGAGAGTTCCATTGCTGGAATGTTACTTCTGAGCCTTTTGTCATCACTGTCCTTATTTCTAATGGCTACAGACAAAGTGCGGGACCTCTGAGGGCAACCTTAATGGCCTGGAAAATCTATGTTGGACACCTTCTGAACCAGTGACAAGAGCATTTTTATAAAAACACTGTGGTGGGGGAGCTTATCTATTCACAGAATTGTCAGCATGAACAGGACGAGATGCCTTCAAGTCCTTTAGGATGCTTTCTACCAAGCTAGTTTACTTTTATCTCTCTCTAACCCCCTCCCCCCCAAGGCAGACATCCTAGCAACCCAACATTTTGATGTTTTAAGGAAAGCTTGTGAAGCCGCATTCTTGCAAAAAAAAAAAAATGATGGTAGAGGTTGGTGCTTCCCTTTGCGGTATGCCACTGTCTTTTTAATTTATACTTAATTAATATAGAATAGAATAGAATTTTTTATTGGCCAAGTGTGATTGGACACACAAGGAATTTGTCTTGGTGCATATGCTCTCAGTGTACATAAAAGAAAAGATACATTAATCAAGAATCATAAGGTACAACACTTAATGATAGTCATAGGGTACAAGTAAGCAATCAGGAAACAATATCAATATAAATCATAAGGATACAAGCAACAAAGTTACAGTAATACAGTCATAAGTGGAAGGAGATGGGTGGTAGGAATGATGAGAAGATTAATAGTAGTGTAGACTTAGTAAATAGTTTGACAGTGTTGAGGGAATTTTTTGTTTAGCGGAGTGATGGCATTTGGGAAAAAGCTGTTCTTGTGTCTAGTTGTTCTGGTGTGCAGTGCCCTATAGCATCGTTTTGAAACAGTTTATGTCCAGGATGTGAGGTGTCTATAAATATTTTCACAGCTCTTTTTTTGATTCGTGCAGTATACAGGTCCTCAATGGAAGGCAGGTTGGTAGCAATTGATTTTTCTGCAGTTCTAATTATCCTCTGAAGTCTCTGTCTGTCTTGTTGGGTTGCAGAAGTGCAGATGATAGACTCAATAATTCCTCTGTAGAACTGTATCAGCAGCTTCTTGGGCAGTTTGAGCTTTCTGAGTTGGCGCAGAAAGAACATTCTTTGTTGTGCTTATGAAAAGAAATCACACGAATCACTGAATCTGGCAAGTTCCAGGAGAAGTTCCCCAAAACACCATATTATTTGTCCCTGGTTAGGACAATTTTAGTTTTTTTTAAAAGTGTAGTTTTGGTGTAGCTCTGGAAACTGCAAACACTTTTGAAGAGTCAGCTACCCTGTTTTGGATCAGGGTGAGTAACCTACAGCCCCAAATCTGCCTGTATTCTCTGAAAGTATGAATTTTAGCTGATCCAATCTGGTTCATGCAAATCACTTTTCTCCCTCTTCGATGGGGTTCACCACGGTTCAATTTACAGCAGAACCAGTGGTGGGTTTCAAAAATTTTTAGTACCAGTTCTGTGGGTGTGGATTGGTGGGTGTGGCATGGCTTGGTGGATGTGGCTTGGTAGGCATGGCAGGGGAGGGATACTGTAAAATCTCCATTCCTTCTCCACTCCAGGGGAAGGTTACTGCAAATTCCCCATTTTCTCCCAATCAGCTGGAACTCGGGAGACAAAGAATAGATGGGGGCATGGCCAGTCAGAGATGGTATTTACCGGTTCTCCGAACTACTCAAAATTTCCTCTACCGATTCTCCAGAATTGATCAGAACTGGCTGAAACCCACCTCTGAGCAGAACGTGGCACATTCTTCCAAGACAGAGTTGCAACCATCTCAGCCAGGTTGCCTGGTGATGTCAGCCCAGGTGCATCATTGACTAACCACAAAGGTATGGCATGGTATGACTTATCATCACCTGACATGGGCAAGCTATCTCATGACAGAAAATTGTCTCTGAATATGTTGATCTTCTACCCTGCCACCCAGTCTTTAACTTAATTTGTCCAGGAATGTTATCAAATTTGAAAGTATATTTGATCCTTCAAGACTCCTTTTGGCAATCTGAAAACTCCAGGATCTCGGTCTTTTTCAGTCACCTGTTTTTTACATTTCGAGGCAGTGTAGATACGAAATCTGCAATGGAGCCCTAAATAACTGTTAACTATATTCTAAAAGCCAGAATATAACCCCTACCCCCACTTTCCCTAATCCTGATTCCAGAAGACAGGACTTTATTCTCCTAAATAAATAAAAATTAAATGCAACTTTTGTTTTTGATAGATAGCTGAGCCTCAAAGAGGGGTATTTATATAGATTCTGAATACTGGAATACTGTGCAAAATTTGTCTTAGAATACTGGAAAGAAAGAAAGAAAGAAAAAGAAAGGAAGGAAGGAAGGAAGGAAGAAAGAAAGAAAGAAAGAAAGAAAGAAAGAAAGAAAGAAAGAAAGAAAGAAAGAAAGAAAGAAAGAAAGAATGTTTGTGAAAGAGGAATCCATCACATGGCAAGAGGCCCAGATGGAAAGCAGAGATGAAACATATGCTCCATTACTAAAATAAATGAACAGTAATTACTGCAAATGTACATTTCTACTAATGGCCAAGGCCTCACTTGGAAATAGTCCATATCTGGGTAAGTTACTCATGGTTTTAAAGAAAGTTTGGAACAGTAAAAAATATGCTATGTGTATATATGTATACAAGGCAGGAAGTGTGATGTGTGAAAGTATGATGATGATTATTCATGTCAAGAGTAATCATAGTAAAAGGATTGCCTGTCACTGAACAGAATTATTAAATTTCATATGGGGAAACACAAACTATTTCAATAAGACTGCAAGCATAGCTATTCAAGAGCCTGAGAGCAATTTGATAGTGATTCATCTAGGACTGTGCTGGGAACTGTAGTTCTCTGAAAGTTACTAAGGACCCTTTATAAGGAATGCTAAGACATCACCAAACAGTTATCTTTACATTACTTTAAACTTAGCTACACTGTCCATTATTTTATTTTGCTGTTTTTTTAAAAAAAAAAATCATATCAATGTTTTCATTCACTGTTTAGTTTAGTTTAGTTGACTTTATTGTCATTGCACCTCGTTCAACGAAATTAAATGCCATCTTCAGTGTACATTATAACTAAAAATAAAACATGCACATCCTTCACATTCTATACAATTGAATTAAAAACCTGATATTGCATTCATATTGCACTATGCAGTAGAATTCAATATAGTTACTGCCCTAGGATAAAACCTGTTTTTCAGCCTATTTGTCCTTGTTTTTGTTGTGGCCTGCCGGCGGCCAGCAAAGCTGGCAGCACAGTTGGACAGTGAGGAGGTTGGGGAGGAACTTGGGCCAATCCTAGTGGCTGGGGAAAGACGAGGGCTCTGTGTCGGAGGCAGAGAGGGAGATAGACAATAGTGAGGCAGAGGAACAGCTGGAGCCTGTTCCCAGTGTGTGCATGCGCAGAGCTGCCAGAAAACAAGAACAATTAAGAAAGCAGGGTAGACTCGGGAGTAAGCCCACACCTTGGAGATGATTGGCCCCTCCCATAGGACATAAAAGAGGAGCGAACGGGATGTGGGCTTTTGTAGGAAGCAATTAATTCATCTTGTTTCAAGATTGGAAAGTTCTGTTCGTGACTCTAATAGACTCTGAGCCAAGTTTGGCCTTGCTCTACATTTGGAAATTGGTTCTCTGGCAGTGTTCCAAGTGAGATAAGGTGGGGGTTGATAAACATTCCTCTGAAAGACTGTTTGCCAAAGCCTTCTTGACTGTGAATGAACAGAATTCACAATCGGGTTAATAAAAGAGGTTTTACCGGGATTAATACTTTGCTTCATGCTTTCTAAGGAAGCCTAGGTCAGAACAATTTTTATTATCCTGTACCGTCTGCCAGATGGTAATAGTTCAAAAAAGGGTGCCCAGGATGAGATGGATCTTTAAGAATGTTTTGAACTTTCTTAAGGCAGCGGGGAGCTATACAGTTTTTAATTTTGTCGGTTTTATTGTGGTGTTTTTAATTAAAGGCTGCTTTTTTCGGTTCTTTCATCAACTGAACTGACTACTCTACAGAACAGAAGCACAGTAATTAAATAAAGAAGCTTGATAAGAATAAACTCGCGTTTGGATTGTCAAATATGTTAAAAGAAGTGGCTACTGGCTCTTCAGCTATGCAGCCCACAAATCTGAAACCTGTTATTTTGTCATAATTTGGGGCAGAGGTGGGCGTCACATACTGTAACAACCGGTTCGCCCGGAACTGAAAAGGTGAGGGCGCACACACCTCAATAGTTGAGAGTTCAATGTTGGCCAATTCTTAAATTGCCACATCCAGGACCTTTTTTTGTTGCTTCTAATGCAGAATGAGTGAACTTCTACTGATAAATAGATGGCTAATATCTAGGATCTTTTTTCTTCTTTTTGCTTCTGATAGAGAATAAGGTAGTGTCTGCTGACAAATATCAAATAGCTTAAGGGGCAACTGGTAACTGCTTCATGAAAACCTTGTACTCTCTGTCAGCTTATGCCTAAAGCCTTAGCTGACTTATTTCACTTTTCTGAGCACAGGCAGAAAGCAGATTACTTCTGTATTTCTTACGTGGTACTGTGACATCAATGGTGAGGCATCTCAATGACGCTGCTTTCCTTTATTGCACAGGGCAGCAAAAATAAACCCATTCACTTGTAAGTGAAAATGCAGAATCATTGAGAAGTTGTTGATGGAAAGCCCAATCTAAGATTATCTGGGCACAGTCCAATATCTGCTGTATTGCTGTATTTTGTGGAAGTATTTCGAGCATGACTCATCTGATGCTGTCAGAGTGGTCAAGCTCTCCTTGCAAGGAACACATATCTTATGCAATATCAATAGCAATAACAATAGCAATAGCATTGAACAGCAACAGCAACAGCAACAGCAACAGCAACAGCAACCTTGAACCGGTCAGGATCAAACTGCTGGCAACAAGCAAAGTTAGCTTCAATACTGATGAAAAGTGATGATGATGGTGGTGATTGTTGAAGAAGAGGGAGGAGGAGGAGGAGGAGGAGGAGGAGGAGGAGGAGGAGGAGGAGGAGAAGAAGAAGAAGAAGAAGAAGAAGAAGAAGAAGAAGAAGAAGAAGAAGAAGAAGAAGAAGAAGAAGATTTTCCTTGTTTCTCCAGGAGTTATCATCTCTTTCTCTACGTTCCTTCCTCCTTTCTAGGGCTGCGGTTAGACAGCTTCACTCACAGCGTGTTTACTCAGAAGCCAATCAGATGGAGTAAAATATTTAATAAAAATATTTTGTATGGAAACATCTAACTCAGTATAAGACATTTCCAATGTCATGATTATGTTTTAAATGACATCTGAAAGAAGCCAAGGGCTACCATAAAATAAAGTTTAGAACCAATCAAATCCAAACCCAATTACCCAAGGAAAGCAGCATTTCTAATAAAACATTCTGTTACAGAACAGAAAAAATAAATAAATTGTGAAAGCTTAACTTAGAGGCCTCTAGCAGATCAGTCTGAAGGGAAAGTGGCCTTTTCTTGGTGATGAACTAGCAAAGAAGCAAATGAAAGAATGTTGCTCTGAAACAATTTTCAGAGCAAGGTAGGTGATATTGCTGAGGAGTGTTTTTGGCATTTTTGGGTTTCTGGCTGAAAAAAAAACCCTTATATTTTATACTATTCAATAGTCATTGGCCTATTATTATAATTAGATTACAATACATTACTATAATTTGAACAGTGCAGAATATTACTGTAAGATATGACAAAATATCTACCATAGCAGCACCTGAAGGCAGGACAAGAAACAATGGATGGAACTAATCAAGGAGAGAAGCAACCTGGAATTAAGGAGAAACTTCCTAACAGTGAAGACAATTAACCAGTGGAACAACTTGAGATTTTAAAGAAAAGATTGGACAACCATCTATCTGAAATGGTATAGGACAGTGATGGCGAACCTTTTCAGCACCGAGTGCCAAAAAGATTGCATGGAAACAATGCATGCGTGCACGTGCATTCGTCTGGGCCATGCTCTGGAAAAGTAGAACTTCTGGGTTCTAGCTCGCATGCATGCCTGACAATCAGCTGGCTGGCATGCATGTGCAAGCCCATTTTCAGCACTGCCGTGCACGCGAAGGGATCACGCTCTGGAAAAGCCGAATTTCTGGGTTCTGGCACGCATACACACCCGACAATCAGCTGGCCAGTGCACATGCGCATACCAGTTTTTGGCACTGCCATGTGCGTGGACAGCTGATCATCACACACGCATGCGTGCCAGAAACCCAGAAGACAAACAGGTAAGGCCGTACATGCTGGGTAACATGGCTTTGCATGCCACTTTGGGCATTCATGCCATAGGTTCGCCATCATGGGTATAGACAGGGGTGAAATGCTACCGGTTCGCTCCAGTTCGGGCAAATTGGTAGTGATAAAAACTACTGGTTAAGGCGAACCAGTACTAAAAAAAGCTACCGGTTCGGTCGAATTGGTAGTTAAAAAAAGCTATAATCTGACACATGCGCATGCACAGTATGTGCCAAAAGGAGACTTGGGAAGGTAAGTAGAACAGTGAGGGTGTCCACTAGTAATGCGCAGCCAGCGAACCAGTAGCAAACCGGTTCAGATTCCACCCCTGGGTATAGGGTCTCCTGTTTGAGCAAGGGGTTGGACTAGAAGACTTCCAAGGTCCCTTACAGCTCTATTCTATTTTATTCTAAGTTCTTTTAGCTTGTTTTTCCCCCCCCCCTTTTTAAAGATTGCCCTGTTACTATAAATGAATTATTAAAAAAAATAATGTCTACGTTCCTGTCGGAAAATGAAGTGGTGTGTATCTTCAGCAAATACAAGCTTGTAGAAGAAGTTGGTGGATTGGAGAAAGAGTGGTGCACCTCAGCTTATGAGAGAGGATGAAGAATCATCAGATCAAATAAAACTGACAGAGGAAGCTATTGTCCATAACAAAGAGTATCTAAGAAAGGAATCTGCACAGAAGAAGAGAGTAATAACCAGAAAGAAGAGATATAGGATAGCTTTAAAAATACTTTCTCTAGGTTGGAGACAAAAAACCCTCAATAACTTCATATAAAGATTTGTCCACTAGTAATGAGGCTATTAAATCATTCATTAGAGAATTTAAAGGATTTTCTTTGTTGCCCAAGATATGGGAAATAAGCAGTGGTGGGATTCAAATAATTTAATTTAACAAATAATTTAACAACTGGTTTCTGCCCTAATGACTAGCTGGGTGGGCGTGGCCATGGTAGGCATGGCCTGGGGGTGTGACAGGCAGCACTTGGCCTCCTGCACTCCCCATGGAGCAAAAACTGGCCACGGGGTGTGTGTGTGTGTGTGTGCACCACCCCCTGCACCCCATTATGGGCCTACTAGGCCTCCCTGCAACCTCCTGGCAGCAAAAATGGGCTGCAGGGGGCTGCGCCACACCCCCGCACCCCGTTTTGGGCCTAGTAGGCTTCCCTGCAACCTCCTGGGAGCAAAAACGGGGTGCGTGGGGACTCCTGGAAGGGGTGGAAAGGGCGGGGCCAGCCAGCAATTTAACATTCGGTTCGCCTGAACTGGCTCAAACTGATTGAATCCCACCACTCAAAATAATCAAGGTGAACATGATTTCTTAGCACAAAAAGCAGCTATGATTTAAAAAGTATAACAAAAATCTAGTGGGATGAGTCTTCATAGCTGGAATAGAATATTTGAAGAATACAAGTTATTCAAAAGGAACAGAAATAATAGAAAGTGGGGATTGCACTGCACATGAAAAGTATGCACCACTGTTCAAAAATCTAAATGAATAAATTTGCAGTGCTGTATCAACCTGGATTAAAATAAGTGAAAGAAAAAAATTAAAAACAACATTGTTGTTGGTGTCTACCATCATCCAACCATCCAAAGAGAATTTCCAAAAATAGCTATTTCAAAGGGTGCAAAGTAATAGAGGTGGCAGACTTGAATTATCCCAACATCTCTTCGGAGAAAAGAGTCAAGCATGCAGAGCTGCCTCTCTATTGGCTGAAAATGTTCTTCAGAGAAAGGAATTGCTGCGAGGAAAAAAAAAAGCGACAACAGGAAAATAATGTGATTGCACAAAAAAGCTTAATGAAGTTCTGAAAACAAAAAAGGGACACAGATACAAAATGGAGAGGGGAACATTTGACCTCCCCAAATACTAACAGCTAACCTTGAATGTAGCGATGGTGTCTGGAAAGCAGAAGCTTAGAATGGACAACGGTTGGTATAGGATGCTAAGAATTACAGGAGAGAAAAAGAATCCAAAATATCAGATGCTTCATAGTCCTTTCTGTTCCTTTATAGGTTCCTTTCACTCTACTCCAGTGGAAGAGGCATGCTGTGGACCCCTTTGGCCAAGGAAGTTTGGCTCATGGGATCCAGGAAAAGAGATTTTTCTACCTTGTCTCCCACCTTCTGAAATAGCATGTCGCGATATCTGCCCCTACCCTCTTGGTTTTCCAAAAGGGCCTGAAAACCTGGCTCTGTTGATTGGCTTGGGGCCCTGATGGGAGTGTCCCATTCTGGAGGCGGCTAGTACATTAGAAGATCTCACCTTTACCCATTTACATATTGGTCCTTTTTAATCTAGTTTGTTGCTCATTGTTATGCTTTAACTTTTAATGCTCAGTGTTTTTAACATCTTTAATGTCCTAATTGTTTTATATTGTTAATTTATAAGATTGTAGGCCATCCTGAGTCACATGACAGTTGCCATGAAAGTGAAGATACAAAAATCCACTGACAATCCAAATTGCTGATTTTGCAACAACAAAGTCAAAACTGTTTCACATTTAATATGTGAATGCAGCAAAATCGCACAAACTGATTACAAAGCGAGACACGACCGAGTTGCTAAATTAATCCACTGGTCATTATGTAAAAAATACGACTTACCTGTACCCAAAAAGTCATGGGAACATAAAGTGGAAAAAGTTATAGAAAATGAGAAGGTGAAGATCTTGTGGGACCTTCGAATAAAGGTGGATTGTCATTTGAAACACAACACGCCAGATATCACAGTTGTCGAAAACATACAATTTATTGACATTGTGGTACTAGGAGATGTCAGAGTCGAAGAAAAAGAACTGGAAAAAATCATGAAATATCATGACCTGGCCATCGAAACTATACAATTATGGATGAAACGTGTAACAGTGATACCCATTGTCATTGGGGCACTTGGTACCATGTCCAAGAATTTTATTGCCCTCAACAAATTGCAGCTTCCTGCAATAACATCAGCAGAACTACAAAAAACTGTGCTACTTGGAACATCGTACATCTTAAGAAGGTACTTGGTTGATACCTAGGATGCTGGCAGCAACCCGTATCAACCATTAGCACCAGTCAATGGTATTTGTGATGCATTTTTGAATGTTCAAGTTGACTGAGTTTCATCATCATCATCATCATCATCACCACCATACTGGCCAGTTCCAAATCCTCATTCATGTAACTCTTAGGTGGCTCCTTAGTTTGGGGATCCCTTATATGAAAAGACCTGCCTGTGGCCCCAGAACTCTGTGTACTGAATGGAAGTTTAATGGTGTTAATGTTTGTTTCAGTATGAGTAGAACTGTTTGATTCCTGTCAGCCCTGATGCAGAGCTGTTCAAGGCCTTTTCTTGCATTCTTACACATCTAATAGACTCACCTCTGAGTCTTCTCACTTACCTAAGACTGAGGACATTTGAACACAGCTAATGGATTGCAGTCTGTCCCTCTTATGTGCCTTATTCAAGCACAACCCATGCATAGTTTTGCCTTTTCAAAATATCTTGTTAAAAGAGGAAAGTAAACAGCACAAAAGATTGCTATGAGGACGAGAGAGAAAGAGAGAGAGAGAGAAAGAGAGAGAGAGAGAGAGTGAGAGAGAGTGTGAGTAAAGGATTCTACACCCTAAAATGCTATCTAGATGATTTACAATAATAATGCAATGTACTGAAGCCCTCAGACTGTAGTAGACAGAAGCTATGCAGTTGCATTGCCCTGGAGACAGAGGAACGGAGTAACAAAGGAATAAATTAGCCATGCTGTCACATTAAAATAAATTTTCAAATGTAATTTGGGTAACTAGATTAATGTGAATTAATTTAGAGATGCTGAAATGTAACACAATTACATACAAAATAGTACCCAATATAAACAACTATCGTGATTGGAAAATATAAGGTTTATCTGAAGAAAAGGTCTAGATTTTGAGATTCGTTTGTTTAAATAAAATTAGAATGGAAATTTAAAAAGTGTTTGAAGATATTTGGGTGTGTATGTATGTGTGTGTGTGTGTGTGTGCATGTATGCATATATATATATTGTATATGTATATGTGTATATCTACAGTATATGTAGAGCGAAAGAGTTTCTAAACAAAAATGGTCTTTGGGGCCTTAATTGTTATGAAAGATATTCTATGAAGAATAATTATAGCAAAGTTAATAAGCTCTGTATAATCAGAATTTGAAAAATTGTAAATTTATTTAATTGTCTTTAGTTTAAACAAGCATAACCTCCCCTCCCCCATATTGCTTATGTCCAAGATCTTTTCTACCTATCAAACTTTTCTACCTATCAAACTTCCACTAGAATTGCTATCAAAGAAAGATTTGGTCACTAGAATGAAATAACACGTAAAGGAACAGGAACAAGAGTTCAGCATTTATTTATTTTATCAATTCTCTCTCTTCTCATAAGATACTAAATTAAATTGAAAGTGTTGTTATCTTCTTGCTGTTATCCTCAGGCAAGCCCAAACATGGTTGTCCAGATGTTGCCACCTACTGAGGCCTAAAAAAAAAATTAACTTAAAAATTTAAGATATCCTTAAGCTAGCCGGGTAGATGAGCCAAAACAACTTCTAGGGATAGAATTTGGGAAATTGTGAGGAAATCAATAGACTAAATGGAAGAAGTCAGCCCTAGAGCTCTTGTCATTCAACAAATGATACTAACTCATCATAAGAGTTACTTGTATTTGAAGGCACCAAGATGTTCTATGATAGCAAACACCAGTTCAGTTTCCCCCCTCAGTATTTTTTTGGCACATTTGAGGCAGATTTGGAGTGCTTTTGAATCAAGAGCAGAGCACTTGAGGTGAGTTAAAAATGATATCAAATAGTCCTGATCTTTCCTGGGTTCAGGAGTTCTGCTGAGCATGTGTGCTATTAAGTTTTAACGTAGCAACAACCAGCAACAGCTAAAATTGGAGAGTGATAAGTTAGATTCAGTTTTGCCACTGCTATTGCTAATTGTTCTTTAACCGCTATTTTAGATAGGGCTTTTATTCAAAAGAACCATCTAGTAATAAAAACTTAAAATATTTTAGTGGTTCCTTTGAGAGAGATGGGCGGTATAGAAGTAGGAAATATGTATATAAAATGAATCTTATATCAGCTACCTACAGTAGATCCCAATCAGAGATGGGTTTCAGCAGGTTCTGACCAGTTCTGGAGAACCAGTAGCGGAAATTTTGAGCAGTTCGGAGAACCGATAATAAAAATTCTGACTGGCCCTGCCCTCATCTATTCTCTGTCTCCTGAGTCCCAGCTGATCGGGAGGAAATGGGGATTTTGCAGTAACCTTCCCCTGGAGTGGGGTGGGAATGTAGATTTTACAGTATCCTTTCCCTGGAGTGTGGTGGGAATGGAGATTTTACAGAATCCTTCCCCTGCCATGCCCACTAAGCCATGCCCACCAAGCCATGCCACACCCACCAAGCCACACCCACAGAACCGGTAGTAAAATTTTTTGAAACCCACTACTGATACCAATGTATATTAACATCCTCACTCCAAACATTCTACATATTTTTCTACTACCTATAATGGAAACACTGAGTTTCCTGAGAAAAAGTGAAATTGAACAATGTACACTGTGAATTACATGTAGTCAGTTAACATGTGTTGATAGCTGGCACATTATGTTCATTCAAAATGTTCCAGGCGCAAAGGAAAAAAAAAAAGAAAGGTTCAATTAATTGTTTGTCTTTAAAAAAATTCTCAGGACTCAGCCTCAGAGATTTCATGTTTATTTAGAAAACCGTATTGAATAAGTTACTTTACAGATAGCACCAGAGAAAGGATAAGATAAAACCCTGGCACTATATTTATATTTTGCTCTAATCTGCCGACGCATGAGAAATATTGTTACAACGTGTGTTGTTGAAAATTGCATTGGCATCATATTTAAAAACTTGTCCTTTAGTAACCAGGCCAAACTTTTCCAGAAGGGTACAGTAGTGTGTGTAAACACACACAGACACAGACACAGACACAGACACAGACACAGACACAGACACAGACACA